>OZ026495.1:1200000-1737500 GCA_964019985.1 Aurelia sp. 4 Dawson et al 2005
GATCTCTGCACCATAGATTGAAATGAAAGATAATTTCAAATCAAATTTAACAGCTGAATTACTTCATCAAAACCTTAAATCAATTTCTCTAACATCGATAAATAATCAAATTTATTAGAGATGTTGAACTCACACATGGATCAAAGACCACCGTTTTGGACGATATTAAAACGTAAACGGTAAAAAGGACATTCTTTTTTATTGCTTCCAAGTAATATTTTTCCTATCACTACAAGGCAATTATTCTTTGCCACAAAAAGAAATTACATCTAGGAAACTGAAAGAAGCTACTTGAAAATGTTTGGAAACACAACAAATACATTGATGGACAGCTATCGGTGAATTTAAAGACAAAGTATGGTTCAGCAAACGTGAGCTCACACTTGCAGGCATGGTGCCCAAGTAAACCGTTGTGTAAAATGGTATCAGGTGCTGAACATCTATTAAGAAGTCTGATGTTGAAGCGACTTTGATTTTCGCCAATCAAAAGAGAATATAATACAAAATGCTTATGATAGCTTTTAAATGTTTAAAATATATAGCATCAAAGTATCTTAAAGTATTGAAATTTGTTTATTGAACATGAAGCACAGAACTGCTTAGAAACGTCAGCTTGGTCTTAAAAGATTTGATTAAAACCGGATATGTCGACTGGACTTGATTTTGTTAGGGACTTATCCACTTGAATTTGTTTCTCTTTTCTGGAAAACCTGAATATGATTTTGAAGGATTGAAGTATGAATAAATGGACAATTGTTGCAATCCTTGTTCTTCGATTATTGAAATCATCTCGTGGCACTACATCTGCAAGAGATTACACAATTGCATCAGGCCAAAAAAGATGTTTCTTGAAGCAAGTAATTGATAGTTTTTTGTCCAGGCCAGATTTGTGCAAAGCTACAGCAAAACACTAGCTAGAATGCGTTTGAGATTGCTCTGCCTTCCAAGCTTCAACATTTCAGTAGGAAAATCACGAAAATGCTCAAGAAAGGGCACTATGAATCTTACTTTATTTTCATGAGTCATGTTATCCATTTGTCCAGCGTCATCTTGTAGTTTCATTTTAAGTACAGTTATTTCTTTTTTTAGTTCCTCATTCTCTTTTTCTGGAGTCTATGAATAAATATATAAATAGATAAAGATTGTAAGAAAAACATGAAGAACTATTGTTCGTATGTCCAATGCTGTCCTTCCTTATAAAAAACAAATTTCTGTTCTTGGGAAGCGGAGCTTGATAACAAATTGTAGAGCCAAAACGACGAAAAATATAGACATTTCAAATGATTCAAGACACAACCATTAGTAACAAACTTAAAAACGGCTAATCCGTGTATACAATTTAATGAACCTTTCGACTCTGGCTAGAGTCATCATCAGCAAAGATCTAACGGCACGAGGGCCTATTAAGGAGATCCGAAACAATAGGAAATCGAAAACCACGTGAGTTCAGAATGGGAGAACATGAAGTTGTTATTTACGGCATAAAGTGGTCAAAGGAACAGTCTAAAATCATTTTAGTCCTGATGATAGTCACCGATGCAAGCAGAGCGAGCAAACACTGCGGTTCGGGGGTTTGCCCCCAAGAAAGAGTTTGGTGACTATATCTTTAGATCGTGGGGAAGCGCCACATATTGTGAAGAATGCGCAATTTAGCAACGGATCATACCCAATGGAACGTTTAATAATGCAACTCTGTAATAGGACTTCAAAATCATATACGAATAGATTGTTTTTAGGTGTATCTAAAGTAACACGATAATGTGGTGACTCTGATGATTTCCATAAGTCTTCATTTCTTCTTTTAACCTTCACTTTCATATGCTCGACTTTTACAGCTTTTCGCAATAAAAAAGTAACGAACTTTAACAAATTATTGAGGGCCTGAAGCCCCGCAGCCGCCTCCCGCTTCCAACAGGCCTGAGCAATGCTCCTTTTACTTTGTTCGCTGGTGTGTAAAAATGGAAATAGCAGCGTTTAACGACAGTCAAGAATTAAATTTTGTAACTAGAATGTTTAAGGAGGGCTAGATAGGTGACATATCAATGTAGACAAGCGAAATTCATGGGTAAAAATTCCGCCAAACGAGAACTTACCTGGTCACCATTCATTTCTTCAAGTGATGATTGTCTGGTAGTACTTGCTTTGACTTTTTCTTTCAGTTTCTGTTGCGATAAAAGAACAACACCAATTAATTTCATACATGATCATAGCGTAATAGGCCTTTTAGCTATTCTAAATAAAGTCTGGATCGAGTGATATTTTCAGAAATATTTTTCATAAGAGGTTCGATTCAGTGGGTTCAGAGCTTCTATCACTATTATGCACATTCGAAACTTCTACGAAATATATAAAAGTATCGTTCGATTCAGATGTCTTTAGAATGCCTAAAAGATCTACTGAGAAATTTCCAGTTTTCACAAAGAGAGATAAAAAAGGGCCAGATAACATAATCTTTTTAAAGGAAATATGTCATGTTAGCAATTGGTTAATACAACAAGGAAGTGTGGAGTGGAATTCCACTGTTTCGTGACCCTTCAATTCTGTTTCATGAATTTTTATTGTAATGATATTCAGCCTCGATCCCGTGCTTTGTAATAAACAACAGCGAGAATTGTATCGTGTGAACCAATCAGATTCATGACATATGTACTTCAAAGTATAGTAAAAAATCTTCCATCTCAGGAACTAAAGTGTTTTATCCATCATTACTGCTTCCCGGAATGAGGTAGTTTAAAAGTGGAACAATCAATAATCTAATATTTATCTTGAAAATACTTTTAACGCCATAGACTGTAGCAAATAAACATATCGGGCCGTGACCTAGACTTGTGCTTTAGTCCCTTGTTTCCTTGCGTTCTTTGATTTGCTGATATCACCAGGTCAAAAGGGACTCATAATGTTACTATAAAAAAGTGGGCCTAATTTTTCAAAATTGCCTAAACAAGTGGGAGTTGTCGTACACTCAACAAAATCGCTTCAAAATCTGGTCTAAAGAGCTTGAACACTGAAAAGGAAACTTGTAGCACAAAGAATGATGCTGTCTTGACCTAAAAATCGCAAAGCGCATACCTTTCGGGCAGTAATCTTCCTATGTAGAAGCAAAATAGATTCATCGATGCTGTAAGAACTCTAGACCTCATCAATTGCTGATTTCGTATGCAAAAACAACAACAGTCTGAATAGCGCCTCTTGATTGATTGAAAGCTAAATTCTAGCAATTTAATTGGTGAATACAGAATCACTCTACGCGGGCCTGAATTGGGCCCACTCTTTAAGAGAAATGTAATAAGTCCCTGTTGACCAGTGATATCAGGAAATCAAAAAACGTGGGGAAACAAGGGACGTAAAAGGCATAAGTCTAGAAGTGCCCTTCCTCAGTAGTAAAGAAAACTAGAAGAAGCGAAGATTATAGAAAAGGAGAGAATATTTAATAGAACTGTAGGATCAATTAAGTAATGGAAGAATATGGCAAGCGAAAATAAAACGCTCAGGGGCAAACACCTAGTTTAAAAGTAGGCGAAAAACAAGCTAACAAATCAGTAGGCCTATGTCGTTCTTAAATTCGAAATTTAAATTTGACCTGACCTAACATTGCCATACACTGAATGAATATATTCGTTGCTAAATATCTCTAAAAAATGGGAATATCAACAGAATATTTTGAAAATTCATGCAATGCTGGTCACAGGAAATCGTCACTTAAACCTAACAGAGATGAAACGAGAACAAGGTCAGTAGAGGCAAAGAGGGCAGACTGGAGTAAAATGTGTACTGTTTGTTGATTGCCGAAAAACAGTTGATCATGAACTGTTCGCTCAGTATTGCATACTTCGGGGAGGAAATTCTAAAACGAGTTGCTAGAGAAAATCTGTACATGAATGAAGATTCTCACAAAATCTGATCACATCTTTGCCTTAACCTAACTCGACTCCAAACTGAAGGTGAATGTGAAGTTGCGGTTTTTAGCGCCAAGTGCCAGGATCGCAGAAACAGAATAGACCAAATCGAGTTCGCGACCCCTTGTCCTGATGCTCAAGTGGTGGAGGCCTGCCGGGTATCGAACCCACTCCGCCTGACTGTTCTGGCTGCAAAGTCAGAGAATTACACCACGGAGCCAAAACACCTTCGGCGCCACAAAACTTACCACAATTGCCCCAGCAGACCTTGTTGGGGATACATGGTACTCCAACTATTGTTTCCTCGCTTTGTATTCCGCTCAACTTGACTGCCAATCAGCAACGGGGACTATGAGCGCATGCGCTTCAGCTAATTTCAACAACAATGGTTGAAGCCAAAGGGCCTAGCAGGCTGGGATCAATGGCTGGGATCTGTTGATGGCTGGCTAAACCTTCGCATCGAGAAAAAGATACTACAATCATACAAGAACAGCTTTAGTTGCTTTCTAACAGTGAAGACAACCTTTTCTATGAATTTACATGTGTACTTACATCGTTTCAATTGCCAATAAGCGGTCGAAGCTTCTTTCTCTCTGGCCGCCATTGCTTGTTAATCATGTCGCGCCACGGCAAAATCGCACAACTGCGCATGCGTTCATAGTCCTCGGAGGGGACTCCTATCGTGCGTCAACTTGAGCCTTCACGTATCCCCAACAAGACCCTAAATAAAATCCCAGAGAGCCAATAACTACATAAGCTGCGGCCACTGTGTGCTTAAAACATAAGTAAATGATTCTTTTAATGCTATTTCACCTTTCGCATCACCCAACGTTAATCAGATATTTGTGTGAAAGAATTTAAGCTAGATTATACGGTAATTCTTAGAGAGTTAAGCAACGGGATAAAGTCTCTTAGCAGTGTATTACAATTCTAAGCTTTATAAGGGAGTGATGCCTAGGTCATCTGGCTGTCAGGTCAAAGAGTGATATCCTGTCATGACGAAACGATATTTAAGGCATACAGTGATGGGTCATTTGCAATTCTTAAAGCAATGGAGAACAATGCCTCAAACTAATTTAGGTGATTTAGTACTATTGTTATCAAAATGCTACATCTACATTTTACTATTCTTTCTAATTGCTATACAACTATACAGCACTTCAGGGGCAGGACCAAAAGGGGCAAGAGACAATGACTACCCTGTGGCCATGAACATAAAGACATGCAAATAGATAAGAATTACGTAAACTAAGATTAAATACTGACACATACTGGCATCTGTTCCACATTGGAAGTCAGGCCAACATAGGCGCATGATGCCGAACAATAGGAACCCCGGACGGGGGAAAACAGCGACAGTGACTGCTACCGCCATCCATCCCCCAGAGTTCCAAACGTTCTTCACATTGCACGAATGCTTGTCAGGTCAGGTTTTGGTTCACGATCTCAATGGTCAGAAATACTGGCGTATTCTCTCGACGGTTTTCTGCAGTGACAGAAGCTTTGATTCCGTGGCTAGGCCCGTTACGACAGTAAGCAAACAGAAGGGGGAAAATACAGTGAAAATTAATTACAAGACCAATTCGAGTGCAACTTCGCAACAGCTATCCAGTCCCTTATTCCGAGGAATAAATCTTGGTAATACGGGCTGCTCTTGTTAACAGCCTAACCTCATAGAGAAAACAAACCTTATTAGATTGCATCAAAGTTTTCTTTTCCCTCTGCAAATTCTTCACCATGAGTTGAAGCTCACCCTTCTCGGTTGTGAGATCGCTCAAATGAGTTTTGATCTCCTGTGGAAGAGATGATCAGGGAGAACTATTCACAATAAATTCAAGCATTGTTTCAGTTCAATACAATTTGATATGGCTGATTTGATTCGGGATAAACTGTTACAAATTTGATTGTTTTGATTGGCAATGGAACTGAAATTTCGTCATAGATAAATGTTTATTGTCTCCAAATGAATTGTAACCACTAGGACATATGGGTAAGATTATTTTTATAAAACGATAGATTTACAGGGTGACCCAAGGGGAAGTGAACTGAGAATGCCTTTGAAACGAAATAAAGTAATCGACCGACATCTATGATTCAAAGCATTTTGGTTGGTAGGCTGAATCGCAACTGTTTTTGGCACTTTGATCAAGCTTCCAAATCGGTGAAAATAAAGATTTAGTGTATAAATGCAGTTTTGAAAGCAATAAAAAATCATAAAAAACATAAGATCAAGTTTTTTTCAGTTTTAGTGCAGCAACACAATGAGCATATCATCCTGGGAATTTGTAAGAAATGGAGGCAAAGAAACAAGACTTTGAATTAGCACACTAAGGGCTTTCGAGCTTATGTTCTCTTCAGAGTGTGACTAACACCTTCATCCTGGGAATATGCAACTCAGATTGGATGCATCCAAACAATTCCCTTGTGGTATTAGAATTCTCCCTATGGAAGACTTGTTTTCATTATTTGAGAATAATCAGCGTGCAATAGGAATTTCAATCTGACATGCCTATTCCCAAGCTAACGCAAAACTTCTTCCTTTTGTCTTTTGTCTCGTACTGATCAAGCAATAGTATGAGCATGCACGCAAGGCAAGCATTCTGGTCGCTGACAAAAACTATTGCAATGGATGTAATCTTTGACTAATAACAAAATTCCAGGAAGGTTACCTCTTCAATGGCCGCTGATTTCTCAAGTTTGGTTTTCGCAGCTTTCAATGCTCGAACTGCTTTTTCTTTCTCATCTTTCACTTTCTTGAGATCCTCGTCGAGTTGCTGTAAAACGAAGAATCCTTTTCAATTAATTTGCTCACGACAAAGACCTCTTTAATAAACTACTCCCTACTGGCATGCATTTTACCTGTCTAATCAAATGAGGGTAGGCTCAGGAAGGTTCGGAACGTACTGTTAAGAGATGACTTAGCTATTGGGATTGGTTGTTTTACATTTGATCAATGTCAAATATATGATCAAGAAAAGGTCAAAATAATATGATGTCATCATGGTTATCCTTGCGCTCGCATTTATCATAAAACTGTGAAATCCAGCTGATGTTAATATACAAGTTATGAACAAATCCTCTCTTCAGTCAACTGGCCTACCATATCTAGTCCTTTGATAAAGAGGCACTATCGTTACCAACGTTGACGACCTCAAAAGATTCATAATTCTCTCATTATTGGATAATATCAAATGAATGCCAATTCTCCCCTTTTAAATCACTTTGTACTTCTTAGAGGGTTAAGCCATTTGATTTACGAAAGAGCACTGTAGAACGTAAGGATGAAAAGCGTCCTTTGTAAGCACTGAAATTGCTGACAGCTATTACTAAACAGTTAGTGAAACATTTTCGTGTGACATGGTCCACCACGCGAAGAAGACTGATATAAATACAGTCAACTATATCTAATCAGAACTCGTTTATTTTGAACTTTTACTGATCCAGCAAAATTCTCAGGTTCATTCGGTGAAAATAAAGATGTACTGAATAAAGGCAGTTCCGAAACCCATAAAAATTAAAAAAAAAACATGAGATCAATTCTTCAAAATGAGATAAATCATTGAAAATCTATAATTCGAACTTGCCGTAATTATTGGACCGAAGCTCGAAAATTCTGTCAATGTCAAAATCAAGAAATAAACTGGTGACATAAGTACTTTATTTCATTAAATTTCTTAAAACTGAAGTTGTTGTAATGTTTGGGTTTCCTTCAAGTCATTTCCCGTCAACATCTAGCCAAAGAAGCAAAGTGCTGATTGACCAACGGCAATGCCTACTTTTGTCATACATTTTTTATTCAAAGATTAAATGGTTGATAAAAATTACTTTTCTTTGTTTACAAAATGCTGCGCAACATGCGATTATGATGAGCAATGATTATACATATGAATTTTAGCTTTTAAACAAAGATTTAGGGATAACTAAGGCAGAATCCAAGAATTTCGGGAAAACTCGTACAAATCGAGCTTTTTGTAAAGTAAATATTTTCACGATCCCCTAGAGAGTTCGAATTACAAAGAGTTGACTGTACCCATCTAATTTTGAATATTAAAGGCAACAAGTGTTCGACGAAAAAAATCAGCAAATGCTAATTTAATTGACGAAATTACCAAGCGTTGTAGAGCCTGCTTTCCACTAGATGGAAAATTCCTCTTACAAAAATCTTCTCTTTGTTCGCAAGCACGATTCCGCTTGAAAGTTGAGTAGCTTTTACTTTTGAGCGACGTTGCTTTTCTGTAAACTAATCAGATGGCTGGAAAAGGTCCTTGCAAGTGGAATATTCCGCCAAGTGGAAATCAAGCCAAAAAGCGTACCTTTGCGTAAGAGTTGCTTTCGTCTCTTTCCTGACTGACCATATCAACGAACTGGTGAAGTTCCTATGAGAATCAATACAAGCTCATTCAAGTCTTCGCATTTAAAAGCTTTGGTTAAAGTCCCAGAGTCAAACTTGGGGGGAACGACGCTTCGAGGGCACTTTTTCCTTAAAAAAGGGGCATTTTCTAAAAATAAAAGGGCACCTCTTTGTTTATTGCAACATCTTGGGGGGGGGGGCACACGCCTCTAGTATGCCCTTGGTTCCTAACATCAGTGAGAACAGTCTCAGAACGGAACAAAATCTGCGAAAAATGATATTTTTAGGAAACAAATTGATAAAATTTCTTCTTATTCATCTTGCAGGGAAGAGGAGAAAAACAGAAGAAATAGCTGAGAAATACGGGAACTTTGACCCTCTCCAGGGTGGCAAAGTAAGGATCTTCGCGATGAAAAAGGATGGTCTCCGTACAGAGGAATCCTTATCATTTTAGAAACGCACTACAGCACGAGTTACATTCAAGGAGCAGCTATTATGGAGCAACTGAATCCAGTGGCGTACCCAAAGGGGGAATGGGGGGGGTCCGGACCCCCCCACTTTTCAAAAAGTTGGTCCTCGAGATTCGCACGAAAATGTAATAAAATTGGTTGGAGGGGGGGGGTCGGGCAGATCTGTCTAGAAGTGGTCTCTGAGATTCTTGAAAAGCAAACAAAGAATTGTTTTTCGAGGGTTGGTAGCAAGGTTTTGGTTTCTAAGAAATACTCGAACTCTGCTGGAAGAGGCATTCTAAGCCAAAGTAGAATGCATATCTTCAAAAACTTTCGTGGGATCTTGCCCCCAGACCCACTCACTTTCAATATCTCTTGTTATGTCAGCTTGAACAAGCCGCTGGCTATAGGGATCCCTGTTTGCTGCCATTGTTGAAACAATCTCATCAAAGAGTCTGTACCATAACGTGCATGAAATGATATAAATTGCAACAACGATTACTTTTGCTGAAGCTTCTTCCAAAAAATGACGCCATCGACCGACTAGACAATTATAAGGTACCAAAGGGAGAAATTTCCTCAAATATTAAGATTGAAGGACTAGACGGACTAGTAGCAAATCATTTTGCAATGAAGCCTAAAGAAACAATTTGTAATTGGTACTTGACATGTGAACTTTTCTTTCACTTTACTAGAATAACTTCCAATGATGGGTATAAATTCTCACTGCAAATTTATCAAAACGACCTGCCTATTTGGTGTTGATTCCAGCTATGTTTACGATGCAAAATATAGCTTAAAAGGGCGTTTCCCTCATTTTCCGAGCGTCTGAGGGGCGTGGTCACAAAAAACTTGCTGGGGCTACGCTCTAGACCCCCTCACTTTTCCAGTGCTGCGTACGCCTCTGACTGAATCTACTACGGAACTTTTAGCCATCCTAAAAATGAATTTGAATCGAAATGATAATTCTATCCCTGCTGTGATTCGTTCAAAAGTAGAGCTCATAAAGCAGGGCTTCAAACTCCATCAAATTCTAGTCAGGCCTTTAAAGCAGATAAACTTTGATTTATTGTTGAAGCTAAACCTTTAAAAGTTTGTTTTATAAAACCAATAGATGTCATTTATCAAATCATAGTTTTTCATTTGGACTGATCTGTTATCGATGTCGGCAAACGTCCATCCAAGCTCCAGTAAAAAAAGCAAAATTTGATTTAACATATGGACTAATTACAAGAAGACCGCTACATTAATACCTTGCAGAGGATCTTTTAATACATCTTCCAATTAAGTTAAAAGAATGAAAGATTGGCCTTGTTGCAATCTTGCAAAATAAAAAGCAAATTTGATTTGGCATAGAGATTGCTTAAAAACATACCGCTATATGGATATCTCAGAAGGATTTTGCCAATATAACTTCAAATCAAGTTAACGGATTCAAAGACAGGCCTTACAACAGTATGCCAACATAATTTTATCATATCTCAAACTAATTTTGTAACAAAATTAGTTTACATCTCATCGCACCCAGTTAGGAAATATGAAATTAGAGATGATATGATTTCTAACATCCTTTTGTAATAGTTAATCAAAATCCAGCAAGTTGTAAGGACTACGAAATTAAAATCTGTGGAAAATATGCTATCATGTCGAAGCGGTTTTATAAGAGATGATACCAGGAATTTGATTGGAAGACGTAGGGGAGATTTGTGGCCCTTAGATCTAGCCTGCACGCAGCCTCAAGACTTCTTTGATGCTGCGCACAGGGTAATGAGATCGTATTCAAGGTATTTGGGACCAGTGTCGCTTTGAAAAGAACACTCGGTCGGGAAATATTTTCGGTTATTCCGTACGTCCATATGGCAGATAATTGTAACATCGACAAGAGTTTTCTTATATTCTGCAAGTGAAGGTCAACTTCTCTCTTCTTTACGACCCTATCAAACATCCAGATTCTTTTCGTTCTTCTTCCTATTCTTCGTATTCCTTGTCATGATTTAAAAGCATTTTCACATGCAACGATCAAGCAAGAAATGATTTTTAATCTTTCCCAAAGTGACAAAGGAGCATCAAGATCACTATCACTATTACGAGGCTGCCTCGCACTTATCTCGGATGATCTTTGAAATATGCTAGCAAGATACACAGGAGTTCTTTGATTTATTGACTTGAAAACCATTTTTAGTGTTTGTGTTTCTATAAAATCCTTTACTGTTTGCCACTCCAATTTTTTGATGATAGGTGGCGCGCTGACGCTTTGTAAGAGTAGTCTGCCTACAGCACTAAATTCGGTTGGTAAAGAATTTCTAAGGGCTTGTCAAACGGAGAAAGATCCAAGCAAAGTCTCTAGTGTGGGCATGTTCCCAAATATTGGGGTCAAGCTATTGTTTACATTGAACAGAATTGTTTCTTTCTATTGTTTCCACGCAAAAGATCTTTGTTCTTGCCAACATTTGAGGCAATCGCTCGCCCTTGCCCCCCCAGGTGTCTGCAACTGAAAGTTTCCAGAGTTACTCAATCAGCGTTTGCAAATTTGACAAAGGATTTGCGAAATTAGTTCTCGCCAAAGGGGCCTTTAAAGGCCTTTGAAGTAATCATGCTCAAGCTTTGTTGAGTCGTACCTTATTTTTAGCTGTTAGCTCGGAGCAAGACTTCCTTACGACATTCAAAGATTCTTCCAAAGCCTTCATCTCCATCGCATCGGCTTCTATCTTGATTTTCAGCTCCTAAAATATTTACAATAGATGATTCAAAAATGACGTTGAAAAACAAAATCGCTTGTCAAACATCTTTGCCTGACATTGGTCTCACAAAATAATTAGAGAGGAAGCTAAGAGATGACGTGTTCACTAATCTGTAAGTAGGCCGCAAAAGAGTGAAGTTATGGAAGGCAAGGAGAAGAAAATTTGATCAATCAATCAATCAATCAGTCAATCAATCAATCAATCAATCAATGACTCCATCACTCAATCAATTACTCGACCAAACATCCAATTAATCAATGGATCACTCCATCACTCAATTATATGTACAATCAATCAATTGATTATTCCATCACTCACTCAATCACTTAATCAAACATCCAATCAATCAATCAATCAATCAATTAATCAATCAATCAATTAATCAATCACAAAACCAATCCATCATTCATTAGATTAATCACTCACATAGCGAATCAATCACTCAGTCAGTCAACCAGTCACTTTGTAAATCAATTACTTGATCGATCAAGCACTAAATCACTCAATCAATAAATTACATTTTCAAAATGAAAGCCCCATTATCGACCTACCTGATTATCAACAGCAAGTTCATTCGCATCATTTTGAAGTTTGTCGTCATTCAATGATTCGATCTCTTTCTGGAGTTCTTCAATCTTTGATAGTAAGGCCTATAAAAACAAATTATACATGAGACAATGAAGCTTCAAACGTGATTAATAACGTCTTGATACAGTAAGAAGTTGTTTTAGTGTAAGTATCATTTAAACACATCAACACATTATCAGGCCTCCAAAATTTCTTCACAGACCTTCTACCAAATTTGGAAACAATCCATTATCTATCTCCAAGATTTTCAAAATTCGAATTCCTTTCGTTAAAACTGCTTGTGAAGAAGAAGACAACCCTTATGAATACTACTAAATTTCCAAAAATTGCAAATAAGAAAAGATTCAGTCATTACTCTCTACTTTGATGTAGAATATACATTTTTACACTTTTCTTTCTTTTTTTCAAGAAAAATTTTCTTTCAATAACACCACTGGGGGACCATAGAAAAAGGGGGGGACCATTATGGAAACAAGGTCACGCTGACCTTTTAATGCTATCCCTGCCATTTTAAACTGGGAATGTTTTTATGATGGATTTTTATACCAGATCTTAGTTTGTTTTCTTTTTATTATCTCTGTACACATGTAATTAGCTTTCCGTTTTTTCCTGCAGATTTTTTATAGCAAGTCTTAATCTTAATTTCATGGCGCAATTATACATACATACATTGTCAGGAACATAGACAGAGCTTACGTGGAAACAAACTGAGAGGTGTGAAATGTATGACAAATATCGGAAAAAACTTGGGGGCAACAAGAAGATTCCATACCTTGTTTTGCTCTGCAAGATTAATCATGTCATCCTCGCTTTCCACTGCATCGCCTGTTGGTGAATATTTCTCTAATTCCTGAAAAATAATACCATAAGCTATTTTGGTGTTCATTCCGAAGCAGGCCCTGATCGTTGAAAAGTGTACGCTCCTCTTACCTACAATCAGCTTCAAAGAACAAGAACGGGAACGCCAGAGAGGGAGGGGGCGCAGGGAGCAACTGCCCCTCATCCCTTCTCGAAAATGGCCTAAATATTCCTATTGGTTTGCTCTCACATTTGCAGCTTTGTCCCCATAAAAATGTGCCCTGTCTGACGTCCCTGATCAAGAGGATATACTAAACGTTGAAAATGAAACACTGGTTGGAGAAGGAGACTTTATCATAAACTTTTGAATGGCAGCCAAAATGAAAATCATGTCGAGGGTCATTTCAGAACGAGTGACAAACGAAGCGCAGTTTTTAAAATTCAAAACTTGCAATTATCCAAGACAAATGTCTTGATAGGATAGTCCCCTGACAAGAAAGCGGAAATAAACTCATTTTTAGAACTGCAAAAACACACGGAAAAGGAATGCACGGAAAGGAATGCGAAGAAAAATTTGTAGTGGTGAGGAGCTTTGAAATGCTCCATCTTTGATTACCGTTTCTTCAATTGAGAATTGATGTAAGGGAAAACGTTCTCCTGCAGAAATCTTGGATATTACTACAAAAATGACTTAAAGCTTCCAGCTTTGCATTTAAACCAACCTTAATCGTTTCTCGGAATTCTTTCCGTTCCTCTTCCCATTTCTCATATTCTTTGTCGTGGTCTGCTGCTGCTGTCTCCAGAGCTTCTTTCAATTTCTACATGTAATAAAAAACATGTAAAACAACCTCAACTACAGCAACAACGAATTACTGTTTAGTGCAGTCTTTCGAACAGTTCACAATTATGACATTGGGCTGTTTTAGCAAGAAGACGCGAGTCAAGAAGACGTCAGCATAATTCTTTTGTTCAAGGACGTATATTATAAAGTGAAATCAACTTCAAAACTTTTTCGTTCTCGACAGACTTGATGTAAGTTCTATTGTGAAACTGACAAACTGAAAAGTATATATACTTTCGAAGGCCGCACTGCAAAAATAGGACGTCGAGAAGCGAGCAAAATACAATATGAGCACATTCACAAATGATGGAAATGCGAGAATGCAAACTGTTCTTAGAGAATCGGTCTGTCTGTGTGCAGCTTTCTAGGAGGGAAAATGCTGGAAAATTAGAATGCTCTTAAAAAAGTAGCTGCGCTTTCAACGACGTCCACGCCTTGCTGCTAAAAGAGCCTATTGTTAGATTTTAAGAAATGGCTTGATACTTCGAATTCTGGTGCTCGAAAAATTGATAAAATATTACCAATTATAATGCAGTAGAAGAATATGTAACTGCTCCGAAAAGAGGAATTACACCAGGTTTATTATCTTTATTATTATCATATTATGACTATCAAAGATAATCATCATTCTTCAAAATAAGAAAAGTGCACGATTTACCAAGATTTGTCAAAATAGATGCTCTTTGACACACCAGGTAACAGTTTTGCAAGACACAGCAAACAACTGCTAAAAGTAAACTTCTACAAGGAATGTGCAGGAAATTTTGGGCAAACTTCTAGGGCCATAGCAAACACCACAAACTTGGGGGCACAACACTTCAAGGACACTGTTCAGTAAATCTAACGGCCATTTCCTGAAAATAAACAGGGCAATACTTTATTTGTTGCAAAATCCTGGAGGGACATATCCCCAGTGCCCCTGGTTCCCGTGGCCATGCAAACTTCCCATTTCTGCCCTCAATTTATTGGTTAATTAAAGTACTTTTAAGAAAAAATGGGTCAATGTGGATTCTAAGGACCATTTCCAGAGTTACAAGTGTGATTTCAAAGATTTACTTAGGCCTCTCACCTGTGCTTCAGATTTAGTTTCTTTGTATTCTGTTTGAATAAGCACTAATGTCTGTTCCATTGTCTCTTTTTCAGCATCTAACCTTGATATCTCTTGGCTGAATTCCTGTTTAGACATAAACAGATATCCTGTATAGATTGAAAGGGTTCAGAAGCAGAAAAGTATTCCTAAGAAAAGGCAACAATACAAAGCAGTGCATGAAAAAGTGAAATTTATAGCAGACACCAACTACTAATCAGAACTTCTACAACTCTCTTCTCAGTAAAACAAGTCTTATATGTTTTCTACGTCAATTAAAACCCTTAGCAAAATATTTAGTATGTTTGGAGCATGCTTCAAGCTCAATACTAACTTGCTTTGAGTATGATTTGGGTATGTTTCAGAGCTTGATTTGTGTAGGAATTTTGCACCCCTTGTGCTAGCTTGCAGCATGTATCTTTGAAGACAAACTCAATCCAACTTGATTGTAGTATGTTTAAGAATGACTTTAAGGTGTCATTATTGTCAAGCTTGATCAAGCTCTAATCATACATGCAAACTGGCCAAAAACAGTGTCAACATAATCATTTCAAGCTCCTTGCAAGCTGAACTCCTTCCTACGGAAAGTTTTGAACAATGGATCATGAGAATGATAAAATTTTCAGCAAACATATTACCTCTTTCAAAGTGCTGTTTGCTTTCTCCAATTCATCACATTGGTTCCTCAATTTGTCATTCTCAGCCAACATTTGTTGTCCAAGCTGGGCCGCCATTTGCAATTCTCTTTCTTTCCTTTCCAGTTTCTCTTTCTTTTCAAACTCTGCAGTGACACCTCTTGACAACCATGCCTTTTGTTCTTGCTCGAGTTTCCCAACCTCACTTTTCTCATGTTTCAATAGCATGTTAAGATCTAACATTGAAAAATGAAGTTGTGATGGCAAAATAGTTGATATTTCTCATATGTGCCAGATGAGAAAATGATGGCCTGAAGGCCAGGGAAACTAGCTTAAAAGCATGAATGCAACACGTTGTTAAAAACCAGTGAAAGACCTTTAAAACAAAAAGCAAGAAAAGGGCCTACTGGATTTAAGACCATGCCCATGGCTTTAAATCTGAAAACAATGGTGCTACGTCATTTATCAGCTGCTTATTGACTATTGTTTTAAGAACAAAAGCCTGCTCCCTAATCAGCAGGCAGCTTCCTAAGGCCCTGGTAAAGAAAACGGCAACATTGTACTTGAAAACTCGCTAGCTCTACTATCACATGGAGCAAAAAAAGATGATTTTGAAAAATATGGGGCCATATAACTCAAACTAAGATATTTTGCAGCTCTGAGAGTTTTGATATATCTTGTTGGTGAATTTAATTCTTGATGCAAAGATAATGATCAATTGTTTGGAACTATCTTGAGTAGTGATCTTTTTGTTTTGATGAATTGTGAAGTTCTTCTGTGTAAAAAATTTGACCAACCTTCATTTCTCTTTTTCAGATCTTTCATCTGCGTTGCTTGTTTTTTTATGTATTTAATAAGCTCCTCTTTGGGAAGGCTGTCCAGCTTTCCGGGAGTTCTGGTTGGTGTCACAGCATCCTTTGAGCAATGAAAACAAGAAAATTAACTAATACAGTGTGGTTATTTCTCTATATGTTGTAAGTGAACTCTCTTAGGACCACCCAACTGTTTTTAGTATTTTAACCATATTGAGAAGAAATAATTGCTTCTCAAA
Organism: Aurelia sp. 4 Dawson et al 2005; assembly: GCA_964019985.1. NCBI lineage: Eukaryota > Metazoa > Cnidaria > Scyphozoa > Semaeostomeae > Ulmaridae > Aurelia > Aurelia sp. 4 Dawson et al 2005. The sequence goes on from OZ026495.1 coordinate 1,216,438, forward strand.
ATTAATATATGGAGAACAAATTCTTCATTCTTCTTGCAGCATTCCAATCAATGAGACAAATTGGAAAATAGAAAAGAAGCCAACAACAAACCATCAATTGAAAGTAGACTTACCGCCATGGTGCTTGGATACCTTTCGAGGTGCCTTTGATATTGTTTTCTTATGCTGTAGCTGTTATATCATCTGACCTGAAAAAACATGTCATTGTCATTATCTTTTGTTTGATTTTTTGCCATTTTCTGTAGTTTGTATATTCTGATTTACTTACTTGTATTGAATGCAACCTATATATTTTGGACAAGTTTCAAAATGGATCCGAAGACTGAAAGTAGACTGGAAATGTTGGTGATTACCTCAATCTGGAATAGATGTACCCATGTTTATTTGTTTGAAAAATTTTTTTTTTTTTTTATATATCATCCTAAAATATTAAAAGTATACAAGACAACAACAACCGTTAAACTAGAATACACAAAGGAAATTATGTCGTTCGTAGCGAGAAAGGACACAAGGTCATCGAGTTCCCACTACGAACGACATATTACAAAAATTTAATACAACAATAAATCTAGTATAACAAAAAAAAAACATACATTACAAAAATTTGGGTGTACCAGGTGCGTCAAAGATATACATCTCTGACTCACCTGGTAAGGCAGATTTCCACTCAGCCAACTCCCCCGATTGGGCATGAAATCTTTGGTTGAAAAATTCATATTCTATATTCATATTCCATATTCCAGATGAGGTTCTTGAAATGCAATGCACTAACCTGTTCACTTTTAATGATTCTTGACTTGTTTTTTTCATTTTCTTCAAAAAGTGAAAACAATTTAAGAATTTCAGTTACTTACAGGATAATTTTCCAAACACCCCATTCATTCCAGACACCCTATCTATTCTGGACTTGTCAGAAGTCATGTTAAAAAATGGGGTTTCTTGTACATTATCAATTCTCAAAAGGGCAAGATCTTGTTTGACACAAAACATAGGCATCTGTAAGAGTATTGCAGAACTGAATTTGACGTCAAAACGTCTTGGGATTAATGACTTATAGACCACTGCAACGCTAAGTACAACTAGATCGAAAACAGATGCCATCACATCATCGGTTTGTTACGTTTTAAACTGCTATAAAAAGGAACCTCTCATTTTGATTACATTTTCCTGTGCCAGCCCAAAAAATTCAAGTGCAATAAAATCTGTGAGACATTTCGAGCAACTTTCTCGTGGAACAAAGCTGAATAGATGGCTCGATCGACAACAGCGAATTGCATCTCTTTGGGTTTGGCTGTACACGTAGAAAACTGGAAATTCAAACGCGACCAAAATGGGCCTAAATTTTATCTTCATCAAGGAAGGTGCGCTTCATTATCCAATAGCAGGAAAATTTTAGTGGCAATTCAAGTTTTAATTAATTTCATCTTTCAGTTACATCATACTTGATGATATAGTTATAGGAAAATCTTACCATTTAGTTTCTTTGATGAAAACACAACGAGTTTCGTCGCACGTCATAAAATTTCCGCCATTTTAGAATGTACCTGTCCCCTGTGCCACATCAAAATATCCGCGTTTTGGGGTCTGGAAACGATAGATTACGCAATAAAATATTCCAAGGAAATGGCCTGGGAAATGGCAGCAAACATCACTTCCGTGTTTTTCCGTCGTGTGTCTAGTTTTCCGTGTTGTCAAAAAGGAAAAGAGAACGACGCAGGGGCCTCAATGCCTGATCAGCTGCTGACGTGTCCGTGAAATTCACCAATCGCACCGCGTAACAACTTCAACAACAAGTTTAGGCTAACTTTTGTCATTTTTTAAGTCCTTTGCAATTTCCAATATAATCTTTTGAAACATAAAAATCGAAATTAATGGGGAACTTTCAGGTTCAAAAGTCCATTTTAATTCTATCCCCTCTATTCTTGCTTGCTATTCGTTTGCAGGTTTCACGTGTTTATTTGGTAAACGTTATTTTGTGTTCTTCAGTTGCATTGATTGTTTACAATGATGATGTTTCCAGGTCAATAGACTTCAGAAACGCTCTTGTGATGTGACGTTTTCCGTGAAGAAACATTGCAGTATCACGAAGAGTCTTCATACCATGGAGTACAAATTGCATTTCACAATTTTCAGGCTTCTCAATTCTCAACAATAAGAATGAATACAATAATATTTTAGTAAATAGAACAAACTGCCAAGTGATTCAAAAAAGTTTACCCGTTTGGCGGGCTATGGAATAGAAAGTATTTAACTAATATTCAAAAATAAAATGTCAATCTATCAATCAATGGCTAATTTAGGTGAAAAAGTTTTGTTTGCTAGGATCACAGTTTAGCCCAACAATTAGCAAAATATCTCTTAGGGGTATTCATGTGAATCGAAAATTCCACGTTCCATTTCTGGGTCTAAATAATGAGCAATTTTTCCACGCAACATTTTCTCATCTACGTTTGCCATTGACTGATAGATAAAGATTTGTTACTTTTTCAGCCAACCAAACTCGTAAACTATTTTTGACTCACCCAGTATATCGCATGGCATGCTACTACAATTTGAAAGTCTAATCTGTCAAAAATACTCATATAACAAGGTCTAATCACATTGCTTCAGCTACAATTTCAGCAAAGAGGCCATTTTCATGATTCAAACTGATTTCGTTTCTAACTAAGTTACATGAGAAAATTTCATGTCAAAAGAAGAGCTCGCACCAAATCTTTAACCCTGGAATTTGCTCTGAAATTACCAATAAAGCTTTGCTTGGCGTCGGGTATGAAAGGGCAACATAATATACGTAAAAATTTGTTTTACGAATGTCAGACTCGAACTGCTATTTCTACAATGAAATCTCTGTATAACTTATCTAAAATTATGCCCTACATAATGTGTATAAAACTTGAAGAAATAACTTATAACCTGGGTTTGTCGGTACATGATTTGGATTTAGAAAACGGTATCACCATGGTGATGGCTTGTAATCCTTTAAGAATACAGCAAAATATGGTTCCTCCTTCTCTGTTAGTCCTTTGGCAATAGGATGATATACACGCGAAGCTCCATCGATGGTATCTAACGGCACTTGGAATCCTTTGGCGTGCTCATACATTGCTTGATGAAATGGCCTCTCATCTGTAACCCAGCCTGTGTCTACTGCTGTCATGTAGATGTTATCTTTCCTGAGTTCGACTCCACTGGTCCGTGTTAACATGTTGAGAGCAGCCTTGGCCATGTTAGTATGTGGATGATAAAATGGCTTTGATTTACGATGAAATTGGCCTTCCATCGCAGATACATTGACAATAAATTTCACATCATTTGGACTTTGAACCATCAAATGTTTCAACTTTGAAATCAAAATAAATGGGCCTAAAGTGTTGACGGTCAGAACATCAAACATTTCTTTCAACGGAACATCACATAATGAATATTTCCAACTGTTGAAACCCCTCAAGTCAATTTGCTGGTTATCCGCATCCATTAGGCCCGGTGGGAATAACGCATTCAGGCTTGGCTCTGATTGGCGAACTTTGTCATTAGATGCACCGATCAGATGGTTGGCTTCTGCTACTTTGGCATTGGATTGGTTGCTGGTTTCAGAGTGCCCGATACTGGAGTAATTAGTTGTTGGTGTTGTATTATCTATGACTTCACAACTTGATGTAGAACAACTTGAAGACGCATCGAAATCTCTTGAAGGTTGAGAATTAAACTTGAATTCATTTCTGCAAGCTGACTGCTCATCTGTATTGCCTACAAACGGAAAGAGACGCATGTGAAGCTTTCACTGGAAAAAATCGTTGCACAAAGGAGAGAGACCTTATCATACTTCACAGTTCTGTGCCATCCTTAATTATCCTCTGGAAATCAGAATTCTTGCAAGACAGTTTTGACAATGACGAGTACGAAAAAGTTTATTTTTGGCATAATACCAGGTGGTTATTAACATATTATACTTTTTGGAGACTCTTCGTGTATGCCAGGCTTCTTCTAACTTGAGATAAACATTAGAAAGAGACGCATACTATAGTTTAAGATTTCAACGAGAAAAAACGTACAAAATTTCAACAATTAAAACTTACAAAGTTTCTTACAAGAACAAGCATTTTTATCATTGATAAAACATACCAAACAGAAATTTACCGATCGGCTTGATAGTCGAGCTTCACTGATGATGACAATAATCCAATGTTTTAACACCATAACTTATCAGTACCGGTTTCATTTTTAATAGAAGGATCTTTTATTTAGGTTTTGAACAGAACGATCGTTTTTGAGACGATGCTACCACTCCACAATCCTTTACGATATAAATTGAGACGAGCACATAAAATCCTAAAAATTTAGTACTTCCTTGCCTAGGACAGAGAACTTGTTTCTTCTTGTCCCTGAAACCTCCCCCCAGTCAATTTTGTGACTCTAAGCAACATTTTTATTCCAACTTTACTTTTTTCTTAATTCATTATTTCTTTGCTCATTATTCAATTGCTGATCTTTGCTCACCAAGATCAAACCAATCAACATTGACAGAGTGAAAAGGGTGCAGTCTCACAATTTTTGTGAGGGATTAAAGACTCAAGTTCCAATCATTACCTCATTACAATAACAATGACGACGATGACGACGACAACTACGACGACGACAACAACAACAACAGCGACAGCAACAACAACCATTTTCTTATAGATTAAATAATTACCTGAAGTAGGCTCCATACTTCCAAAATTCGACGTTCTTTCCCATGATGCACTTGATCTACGAGAAGAAGTATCTACATCTGGTGTTACCGGAAGCGTCACAAAATATCCATTGTCGCGCTCACTTGTGGATTTCGTTGGAATTTCTATCTTCAGTTTCTTCGCAGAAGCCTCTTCGCATATTTGCAGCACACGCTTGCTTGGACTGCTCTGATCCGGGTATTCTAACTTCACATCCGGTACTAACAGGTTTCGCTGTTCGGCTGACAGTGATTCAGGCTGCTTTCTCTCTTCCGGTAGTAGATGTTGGTAGAATTCAATGGGTCGGCTGATAGTCTGGGCAGCATTATTGATCAAAATGTCCAAATGTGGAATGTTCCGGTTGATGTACTCGACAAATCGATGCACAGATGAAATGGAAAGCAGGTCTAACGCATAAATTTTCAGCAGGTTGGACCAATCTTCGTAATCAGCCTCTTTGCTATATCTTGCAGCAGCATCACGTGGGAACCTTGTTGTGGCAACCACATAGCAACCGTCTCTTAGCAACTTCAAAACGATCTCGTAACCAATTTTGATTCTACCTCCTGTTACAATGGCGTACCTATTTTTCAAATTACATCTCAAGCTTCTCATTTCGGTATTGAGCTTACCACAATCATAACAAAACCATTCAGCATCTGTCCAATTTATTGCTTTTGTCATAACAACCTTACATATATAACATCGTTGATTCTTTGTGCCTGTGACGTCATTTTCGACACCTGAAAGATCATTATTGTTATCATCATCATCATCATCATCATCATCATCATCATCATAATAACCATCTTCACTATTATCATCATCCTCATTTTCGCTTTCAATTTCATAAAATTCTGGTTCGGGTGTAATTTTCGCTAACTTCATCATAGTCCTTCGATCTTTGCTGCACCGTGGTCGACAGCCTTTTTGTAGCACGGGAATTTCTAAGCTTTCAGGCGCTATGACTGGCACTGATGCCAACGTATTGCTCTCCCTTGCCCTCGGTGCTGCCTCTGCGGGGTCAGGCTTCGAAGCATCCAACTCATTACTGCTATCTTTCACTCCATCACAAGGCAAATCGTTTTTTGTTTCTCCAAACCTTTCACATTTCCCAGCCACCAACTTCGTTTTGATTTCATTCTTCACTGATTGGTTCCGATTCTTCATTAATTGTTTTCGATTCTTCACGGACTTAGCAGCATCTGATAACATCTTTTCCACTCTTGGACACATGTCACTCAATCTATCAACAGTCTTCAAGGCCCTCATTAAATGTAGCATTTTCTTAGTGGCTCTTTTCAACTTAATACCAGCATTACTGATTTTGCAAAGCACGAAATTGAAATCGAGCAGTTTCCCGTGGTGGATTTTTCGTCCATTCAGGACAAAAGAATCGCCATATTTGGACAGAAATATCCTGCGAAGTTCACTTTTCACTCTTCCAAGTACTTCATATATGCAGTCACCTGCGACATAAACGAGGGAGACCAAATCAGTCAGGAGCAGTGCTGTCAAATTAGGAATAGCATCTATCCAAGCATCCTTTGGTAGTAACCTGGCATCTACGATTGTCCCCTCTTCCAAGTTTGCATCGAATAAGTCATCGAAGCTTGTAAGGATAAGCATGTTAGGGCGTGATGGTTCCCGTCTTCTTGAATCCATATTTTTCATTATTCTTTAGTTGCATCCTTGGAATAAGACATTTCGGTTTTTTAGAATAAAGTGACAACTATGTGTTAAAAGTACAGCTGAATATTAAATTGAAACTATCGTTGTTCTTAGTTGTGATGAGTGTTGTAGTCATACTAAGAAGTCTTCAGTTGGCAAACATTTTCTCACATTTTTTCGAATTATGGTTACCTGAAAAGCTGCAGTTTTGCTTGGCAAGACATAAATCTTTCAGAAACTTAGTTTCAACCTTGTTTTGGTTGAGCATCAATTGCTTATCATCGTTAACAGCCAGTTTTGCAATTTGCAAAGACTGTTATAAATCATCTAAAGTAAACGTTGAACTTGGTTTACAAATAAAGTCTGTCTCAATATCAAACGAAATCTGCGATGACGAAATTTGGGCGTGGTTAAACAAATCAATCCTAGGCCTATGCCTCAGACCCCTTGATTCTTCAGCAACAGCTCAGAAATGTAAATACATGTACTTTTTTATGAGAAGAGAAGCTAGGAATTTTGGGCCAGTGCTGAAAGTTTCTAAAATCATCTAATTTTCAGTACTCAGAGTTTTTTACGAGTTTCTTTAAAGTTACCAGACAGCTGACTACCTTGTGAGTTGTGACCGTGAGTGGTTAGCGTAGCGCGGTGGTTTGGCACGTCAGTTGCTGTGCTTCATTACCGCACTGTTCTGTTGCGGAGGATGAAATCATTTGCCACGATGGGGAGCCAGCGTAAATGTAGGAATAACACGACAAGAAACGAGTCTTCCTTTCCTAAAACTTCAAACCTCCTCCACACAAACAAAGGAAACTGGTGAAAGTAATGTGAAACAATGCGAGGGATTTCCTTTATCAAAACAAGTAGCTTCTTAAATTTACGTTTTCCCAGTAAAGCAGTTTCATAATATTCGGCGATCTGACCAGAGTCTATTGAATAGACTCTGATCTGACCGTGGAGATTCTTATCAGCAGTTTCTTATGAGAAGACTACAGGTGAAATACACCGGCATTTTTTACAAAGAACAGAACTAAGAATTTGGGCCAGCACTAGGCTAGGCCAGCACTAAAAGTTTCTTAAAATTATCAGATCTATTCCCTCTAGAACATTCAAAATAAGGTGTTTTGAAGCCTTTCGAACGTATTACTCAAGTACTTTCCATGTAGGCCTAATATATGATGATACAAAATGAGAAGCCGTATAAAGCTCGAACGATTTGATACGATTTGCCGGCCTAAAAAACTACAAAATCGATTTCCGGGTCGTTCCGGGTCAGGTCAAGGTTGACCTGCTGCAACATCTGCTGTAAACAGTGAAAATATTTTGAACCTTACCTCAACAAATCTCTCATCAAATCAAACTGCTTGCTTCCATGGGCAGAAATATCTCGTCGAATTCAGCTCTCATTTACAAATTTCAGCTCTGCCTTGGCCTGCATGGTTTCAGACAAGTGGATGAAAGTGAAAGGCTTGTGTAAATCGAAAGAGATTTTTTCATCGTGTTTACGTCAGACTTTGTTGCTCCTGCATTGCATCAGACGGCGTGCTGATTAAATTTAAGTGCTTGCAGGAAATGCGCCGGAACTTTTGTTTTACGTGTGTTTACTCGACCGGTTACGCAATAGCCTTTGTTTTCATAAGCCAATAGTTGACCACAACTAGCTTCATGCATGACTGATGTTACAGATTATTGTTGCCATTGTCTTTGTCGAGATAGCCATCTAGAAAGTCAGAAAAAAAAAAAAAAAAAAAAAAACTTGGTACGAATTATAACTAGAAACTTTATATAGAGAGGTTGGACGACAAAAAATACTAAGATTTAACACACTGAGGCCTTTCGGACTCGTGTCCTCATCAGAGTGTGATTTCGATTGAATTTAAAATATCAACGAGGTGTATATAAGAGCTATTACAAGGAAATTCTGGATGTGAGGATAATGTCTTATGACGTAGGTATTAATTAAGAGTTTAAAAGGGCGTGTCCCTCCTTGAATAATTTTTCTTCGTGATATAAAAGAGCAGAAGGGTCATTAAGTGCAAAGAAAACGAATATTTTGAAAAAAGGTTCTTTTAGTTTGTTGTGTCTTTTTCCGCATTCGTGAACGTGTTTTGGAAAGCTGCAAGTTGAAATTCCAGTTCTCGATTCTGAAATATGATTATTCATACGATTACGTAAGTTTTTTGTCTGGCCAATGTAACTCATCTCGTTGTTGCACATATTGCATGAGAGGAAGTAAACCACATTTTTGCTCTGGCAAGTAATGCTGGATTTGATTTCCCAAGTGCTGTTATTTGCGGTTGTGAATGACGTGACAGGCTGGAGATACTGTTTGCAAAGTTTGCATCTTTTGTTCGAACAGAGTGAAATTCCAGGGTTGCGAGGTTGTGGACGTATGTGATGAGTTTCAAATTTTGCTTTTGTGAGTGTCGATAATAGGTTTTTAGGTTGTTTCAAAGCAATGACTGGTTTTGATTTTGCGAAAACTGTTTTTAGTTTTTTATCATTGACATTTTTCAAAAGGTTTGATACATTTTGCAACACGTTGTTAAAACGGAACTGTGGGTAATATGTTGTAACCAGAGGAATGATGTCTTTTGAAGGGCATGGAGCAGGTCCTTGTAATTTTGCATTATGGAAGGCTTTTCGTATTACGTTTAATGGGTAATGACAGTCTAACAGCCACTTTTCGAGTTCTTTGAGGCGAAAATCGACTCTTTCTGAATCAGAAACGAAGACGATAACTCTCTTCGCTAGATTGTAAGGAATGTTGTGTTTAATATGTACAGGATGAGCGCTTTTAAAATCGAGGTAGTCGTGTGGATTCGTATCCTTGTAAAAAATATCCGTTTCGATATATTTGTTGTTCTTAATAATCACTTCTATGTCGAGGAAGTTCAGAGACTTTATGTTCTCTTCTGATTTTTGTTTGCTCTTCTCCAGCGTGAATTTTATATCCGGGTGTAGTTCGTTTAATGCATTTAGAAATAAATCAATGTTTAACTGTTTTGGAAGCGCAATAAAGCCATCATCCATATAACGATAAAATTTGTCTTCTATTAAAGCACATTCGTTTCGATTGAAATATTTTGGTAAAATATGAGGAAAGAGTTTCGTTTCTTCTAGATATCCTATGGTTAGGCAAGCATACGATGGAGCGAATTTTGTACCCATTGCGGTTCCAGCTGTTTGTTTATAAAGGGTACTGTCAAATAAGAAGTTATTGTTTTCTAGAATGAACTTAGTACATAAGTTCATTCTAGAAAACAATAACTTCTTATTTGACAGTACCCTTTATAAACAAACAGCTGGAACCGCAATGGGTACAAAATTCGCTCCATCGTATGCTTGCCTAACCATAGGATATCTAGAAGAAACGAAACTCTTTCCTCATATTTTACCAAAATATTTCAATCGAAACGAATGTGCTTTAATAGAAGACAAATTTTATCGTTATATGGATGATGGCTTTATTGCGCTTCCAAAACAGTTAAACATTGATTTATTTCTAAATGCATTAAACGAACTACACCCGGATATAAAATTCACGCTGGAGAAGAGCAAACAAAAATCAGAAGAGAACATAAAGTCTCTGAACTTCCTCGACATAGAAGTGATTATTAAGAACAACAAATATATCGAAACGGATATTTTTTACAAGGATACGAATCCACACGACTACCTCGATTTTAAAAGCGCTCATCCTGTACATATTAAACACAACATTCCTTACAATCTAGCGAAGAGAGTTATCGTCTTCGTTTCTGATTCAGAAAGAGTCGATTTTCGCCTCAAAGAACTCGAAAAGTGGCTGTTAGACTGTCATTACCCATTAAACGTAATACGAAAAGCCTTCCATAATGCAAAATTACAAGGACCTGCTCCATGCCCTTCAAAAGACATCATTCCTCTGGTTACAACATATTACCCACAGTTCCGTTTTAACAACGTGTTGCAAAATGTATCAAACCTTTTGAAAAATGTCAATGATAAAAAACTAAAAACAGTTTTCGCAAAATCAAAACCAGTCATTGCTTTGAAACAACCTAAAAACCTATTATCGACACTCACAAAAGCAAAATTTGAAACTCATCACATACGTCCACAACCTCGCAACCCTGGAATTTCACTCTGTTCGAACAAAAGATGCAAACTTTGCAAACAGTATCTCCAGCCTGTCACGTCATTCACAACCGCAAATAACAGCACTTGGGAAATCAAATCCAGCATTACTTGCCAGAGCAAAAATGTGGTTTACTTCCTCTCATGCAATATGTGCAACAACGAGATGAGTTACATTGGCCAGACAAAAAACTTACGTAATCGTATGAATAATCATATTTCAGAATCGAGAACTGGAATTTCAACTTGCAGCTTTCCAAAACACGTTCACGAATGCGGAAAAAGACACAACAAACTAAAAGAACCTTTTTTCAAAATATTCGTTTTCTTTGCACTTAATGACCCTTCTGCTCTTTTATATCACGAAGAAAAATTATTCAAGGAGGGACACGCCCTTTTAAACTCTTAATTAATACCTACGTCATAAGACATTATCCTCACATCCAGAATTTCCTTGTAATAGCTCTTATATACACCTCGTTGATATTTTAAATTCAATCGAAATCACACTCTGATGAGGACACGAGTCCGAAAGGCCTCAGTGTGTTAAATCTTAGTATTTTTTGTCGTCCAACCTCTCTATATAAAGTTTTTAGAAAGTCAGATGTACTTAGGCCCAAAATGGCGGCAAAGACTTTGAAAACATCGCATTTTATACAACTCTCTCTACTGAACAGTGTCGGCCTCGCGGCAAAAATTTGGTGATAGAAGAAGAACAGGTGGAAGTTAGCACCAACATGTAGTGAAAAACCAAAAGCTATATTTTTTCATGGTCTTACCTTAGCCAATATTTTTCAGTATTTTCCTTGTGAACTTGGTAGATATTTTCATTGTGTTTACTTTCACCTCTGAAAGGAAACATGACGGAACTGACGTCTCTCTTTGAAAATTTCAATTTCACTCCCTGCCATTTCAACTGTTTCAAAATATGAAGGCCGGTGTCTAGCTAGCTTACCGGTATTTTTTTAAATCATATACATCGTATTAAAAATTTTGTTTGTGACTGATGCTCTTCATGTAAAGTTTACTTCATGATGGTAAATGAATCCTTGCCTCCTTGCTCACCCCCATGTTACTGTCGAATGCAATGAAATTTCATTGCGATCTGCTTCATTTTGCCAGTATTCGAAGACCTATCAAAATTCATGTGGCCATTCAATGCCCTTCGGCAACTGCCTGGTGGGTGCAATGCAGCAGTAAAGGTCGCCTTGCCATTCTCTTTACTGATGTACTTTGTTAGAAATAGTAGAAGCCCGTAATGAAAGGGTATCAAACGGTTTTCAGCTGGGACGTAGGAAGGATCTCAAGCTTGGCGGTACGACATTTCGCGGCCACTTTTTCCTTAAAAAAACAGGGCATTTTCTAAAATGAAAGGGCACTTCTTTGTTTATTTCAAAATCTTGGGGGTACATGTGCCCCCAGTACCTACGTCTACGGTTTTCAGGATAGGTGAACTTCACTCCATTCTAGGGTCTCGACTCCATCAGTATTTTGCGGGAAGATTTCCTGGGTGAAAATATCCTATTTGAGATTCTAGGTCATGGGATTTTGATTGAAATATGCCCCTTTTCATGAAATCATGGATGAGTGTTACATCATACATCCTTACCGGGTTATTTGACCTTTGACTACATTACTGTTAACATCAAGGCAGAAGAATTTTCAAGCCTTCGCTGCCTTTGCTACATCAATCTCACCGAACTTTATTTTGGAAACATGAGAAATTCATTCAGGACATTGCAATTGAATCGTGACGTCGTTACAAAATATTAGTTTCTGCCCCTGAAGACAAATTCATTAGTGGTTCTTATTTTCATTTGTGATTTCCTCGATGGAAAAATTGCATTACGCAACAACGTCACTACGAATCACTGGATATTAAAGTTTCAAAATATTTTCGGATAATGTGAATATTACTGTTTACATTTTCGTGTTTAGAGAAATATTCAGACAAGTTTATAAGATCTCAAGGCCTTTCAAAGATAATTTCATATGATTCGTCTCGCATCCCTCGAAGATGAAATCCGTTTTATCAAATAAAAACAATCTTTGTCGGTCTGCAATAGAATGCTCATATCAAATTCCTTCATAGAAGATTCAGTGAGTTTCATTTTGGCACAAATCACAAAATAACTGGAAGCAACACCAGAAAATGTTCTATATATGTCTCCATCGGAGAGGCGAGATCAAGGGGAATCGAAGGAAAAAAGGTGGCTCAAACTTGGTCAGTCTAGCCAATCACAATCCTGTTCACGTAACGAGTCACGGCCTACTGTCTTGGAATGGCTTACCCTGGGCGAGGGGCAAATCACTTATTTTTTTTCGTACACCTTCCTTGAAATCACAAAAAAAAATCACGTTGCAAAATCACAATAAAATCACATGCAAAACACACCAAAAATCACAAATCACTGGAAAATTACTGAAAAATCACACGAAAAAATCACTAAGAATCACAAAAATCACAAAAAATCACTGAAAAAATCATGTGATTCCAAAATCACAAAAATCACGTAAGCTATTTTGTGAAGTGATTCGACCCTGGGTACCAGACTCTCTCAAGCAAAGAAAATTAAAATCAATTTCTTTTTAGAGAGATTTTGGTACCCAGGGTGGTAGGAATGGCTATTTTCATTTGATCCCCTCCAAAATATGGTGATACAACAAGCTAGTTTGCGACAATTTAACGAGAGTCCCAAGCGTTCATCTTGACAACGCATAAGTTATCCTTGCAGAGACATTTAGGTCGAAATAAACCATTAAAGTGTACACTGGTTATCTACCAACGGTACCAGAATTTTCAGGCTCTGATACCCTGGGGAATGGATAACCGATCTTTGCCACCAATTGTCAATTCACATCACAAGCATTTTTCCAAAAAGATCACTACTTCTTCAAGCATCAACTTGATTTGAAATTCTAGTAAAGACTCCAAATTTGTTTGATTCTGGTCTCTCTGGACCAAAAAATAACCCAATAAGTGGTCTCAACATAACTCTAGGATATGGTCTCAAAGATCATTGCAGTATCTCACAGCAATATCGCAAGGACACACAACAACAAAACAACTTAAGTTTTACAAAAATATCATCAAAAATGTATAAGTTGTCGAATGCAAAACAACTACAACAGCAGAGCCAGTCTGCCAGCAATTTTAACTGTGATACATAAGTACTGTCTCTTTGAAAGATCACATCGACTTGGCACGAGTTAACAGAGTGAACGAAATACGTTGCGATAATTTCCAGAGGTGAAAGTGGCGAGAAACTATAACGAAAGACTGCGGAAACAGGAAGAGGGGGCAAAACGGCGGGAAAAATTAGCATGGTTGATGCAAGCTATTTGGAAAACGGAGAAATGACCACTGGAGTTGATAAAACAAGAAATGATCTTCGGGGATGATTTACCACAAGATTTAAGCGAAAAAAATGAAGGCGAAACTTAAACTCGAGAAATCGCACCTTCAATGTGATCCTTCTTTGGAGAAAACTACAAGTAGAGAAAAAAATTCAAACTTCAAACAGATTATTTCGTGGCGATAAAAATTGATTCAAATTGATTATACTTGATTGTAAAGTTGGTCATAGAAATACTATCATAAATCTATGAACACGGCTAAGACATGAAATCAGTGCCTCATATAATGGCCATTACAGTCCAGAGAGTGATGCAACGCAGCTGTGTAATCCTCTAAAATTGCAAGCCAGAACAGTTGAGCAGACAGGGTTCGACACAGGGTAGAACCCCAACACTGCAGCGTCACGACAAGGGGTCGCGGACTAGATTAGGTCTTCTCAATCCTTCTGTGGCCCCTACGCTTGGCGCCAAAACCGAAACTTTATCATGGCCTTCACCTTGGTTCACAAGTTTGATTCCTTTTGTCAGGATGTGAAACTAAAGTCATTTGAGAGGTAACGGGGACGTCAACTGGGAATTAAATAAACCTTTGGCAATTCAATACTTTGGTTTGGCCAAAAAGATGTACTTCTATTTTGCGCAACATGTCTCGTGCGTTAACTTCTCCTTCTATTTCATTGGCTAGCAATGACAATAAAAGCAAAATGCTTTAATCCCAAGCAATAGCATTTATCACATGCAGGACACGATGGAAACGCAAATTAGCAACACATACACACTGGACTTGAAAATATGGCGATCAATTTTCGTCAAAATACATAATACCATTTCGATTCGAAGTGTCCTGTGCCTTGCAGTCCTGTGTCTTAGCAGTGTTTTGTTATACAAGTTTAACTGAAAATTTCTGGTTACAAAACTTCAAACTTGATTTTTCAGACTAGAAATAGTGCGAAATAACTCGGATTTTCTTCAAATCAATACAAAATTACAAACCTTCACTAGAATGATTATGGCAAATATCAAAATTACGCTTATCAAAATCCAAACTTCCCAAAACTACAAAAATATCCGATCATAAAAAAGTTAACATACCAAGCCAAAATGTCAAAAATTATCTTGTTAACGGGACAATTGTTTTTCAGTTCTCCTAGTCTCCGTATGAACATCAGTACGCTTTGACCTCGTTTTGATGATGCTCATTGTTTTGTATCTAAAAAGTGAGGCTCTTGTTCTCGTTTCCAAAGCGAAGTTCAAGACGTCGCTTTAACGATGACTTACCAACAGGGTGGTAACATCATTTGCTTGTTGCTCCTTTCTTTGAAGCATTCTTTCTCAAATTTCTCTTGGACTGTTTTCTCTTTATTTCCATCCTTCATAAAAATAGTGATATGCAGGCAATACTTCTGCAATGCATTAGCAACACTTTCCTTTGGGTGGTCATTTCTTGACAATGATTTCCATGCAACTGAGAAAGTACTGTTCGTTGCGTGATCAGTTCTACTCTTCAAGTCTCTCAAAAACTTCTTCGTTCAATCCTTATTCCATTCAATACTTGTTCAACTCTTGCAAACCCTAGCGAAAGTTGTTGACAATTTGTACACAGCTTTTGTATCGGCTTCGGCTTCAATTCGCCATAAAGTTGGAGTCTCTCTTCCATGCGCAGCAAAGCTGTTCAATTCGAAAATTTCTTTCATTCAGAGTTCCGCATTCAGTAAATTTCCAACGATTTCTTGCTCAAATATGGTAGTTTTTAGGACTAACGATATCCATATATGGCGATGAAGTCTTTCTAAATAAGGCAGTAAAGCCTTTGTATTGTCCAAGTTTGGCAATACCAAATTGAGTAGATATTAATTAAATACTGAGGAAAAACTGCGAACGTTTAATTTTCTGACACGTTCTCTACAAGCGATCCACTGACGCGTTCTTATAAAGAACATAAAGGGTTCGCACTGAAAGATTTTCTAAAAAGCGTTTATTTCTACACGATTATATTGTTCTAAACAACAGCTAACTCCTATTTTCCAAGGTTAGCTTTAAAGTTGAACCAAAATTAACTTCTGAACTCGGTTCGAAGCTACTGATAGCTCGTACATAACCATCTTTAACAACATTCTAGGTAATTAAGGATCGTGTAAATCTGTAGAAAGCGAACGGAATCCTACGAACAGGTTTATTCCAGATTAATAGTCAAGGTTAGCTTATCTTCAACGTTTGTTGGGAACTTTCGGGAGGTTTTCGCGTCGTGATTTTATCTGGGGCGATGAACAAAATTCTTATTGTGGAAAAGCGTTTGAATCACATGAAAAGTTTCTCTTTACTAGAAAAATTTTAATGTCATAAATCAGATTAAATATCAGGATTTAGTCAATTTGGAAACTTGAAGGTTTAAGAATCTGGAATAAAACACATCTTACCATTTCGGATTCCTTTCACGAGTAAGTTACGCTCACAATATCATAACGTTGATGTACGTACTTATCACGTCTGAATACGAGGTTCAAACATGAAAACGAAGCCGAGTTTCAAACGACTTTATAATGATACGAACAGGCAACATTGCCTTTTGTTTAATATAAACAATAACAGTAACGGAATAATTATGATAATGATAATGAATAAAATGCTACTAATGAAGCGGTAAAAGTGCAAGGATGGGATGCAAAACACATTTTGGGAGATCTGAATCTGCCTTTGCTTGGGTAAGTTAAAGGGGAATTAGAATTTTGAACATTTCGGGTTTGAATCTGGGGATAAGGCTTTCAGTTTGTTATCAAAGGGGAATTCTTGATGTACTGTGGAGAAAACCTGGATAAATTTCAGGATGGACAAGGATTATTGTTCTAAATCCTCGTCCACTATCCCCCTTTCCTTGCCAATCATTCTTCGGGCAGTGGCCATGGGTCACTTTCCTCTGAGGGGCGGCTGTGGCCCGACAATCCTTTTGTTCGTGAAAATTCCTCTGCAGGTATGGATTTCTTTCTCGAAGTGTCACTGAAAACATGGCCACTCACATTCGATTCAGAATGAATCAACATCCAACAAAAACGCAGGCTGGGTCGAAAAACGGTTACAGTGTGGGGATTACGACCAAAGTGGTTTAGGAAACATAACTGAACGGCCGTGGTTGGGTGAAAGCTGTCTTTTGTGTTTAAACATATTGAAAACATGAGACCTCTGCGGGCAGTAGTCTTATCGATGATTGAATATGAACAGATGAACAACGAGATCTGTATGCCATAAAAGGCAATTTCATAAGCACTGAATAAAATCAAAATCGGCTTTTCCGTTTCATCAATCTCGCCCTGAATAGGACAATTGACATGGCTGTGTTATCGTGTTATCAACGATTGTTTACAACGGCTGACTCACGAAAACAACGTCTCGAAATCACAATACAGGACAGTGTGGTCTCATAACATCAAAGGCCGGCCTATCATCAAAACAAGCTGATGAATGGATTTGATCCAATATAACGACATCAGAAAAATAATCCTCCATCCATGTTGCCAGTGCTGGCTGCGTTTTCAGCCACGGGAACTCAATACCTGAGGGTCTAAACTGCCAACTATTGTTCTTACAAACCGTTACAATGTGTAACATGAAGAAGCAGAGAGCGTTCAAGCCGCAAAACTGTTCTTAAAAGTAAACGATCTCAAAGTAGGATCAAATATTGCAAAATCAATAAGCAGTTTGTGCTTTGAGGTACCGCTAGAACAGTTACTGTTCAAAGTACAGTGTGGTTTGATCATTGTTCAACCTAATTCCAGGGCGTCCTTTCTTGGAGAGATAAGTGGGCCTATAGACATTGAACTAAAATAATTCAATGGCCTAGCTGAACAGGATCATGGGTATTCAAAATTGCACTATGGGATGCAAGGAGGTCTGGGACTAATTCTGAATGAAGTCCAGGGAGGGTGACAACATTCTAGAAAATGGACCTGGACAGAAGCAACGTTTATTCTTTATTTGTTCACTGTTCACAGGAGACTTTGAAAATAGTCTTTGGCCAAGACATTTCTATGACAGCCGTCAAACTTACGTAACTCTAAATAGTGCGTCAGAAAGCAACTAACATTGCTCAGGGTGATAAAATCACAATTATTCAAAAAACAGTTATTCAATCAACTGATCATAATGACCAAACGTAACCTATAACAACATGCCTGTGACCATCATGCATTGCAGCGTGACATTGAATGATGCACTGGGGGTGAAGACTGATGATACAGCCAAATTTTCAGTTGCTCCTTGTTAACTAAAACAGCCTGCACTTTTACCTCGTGAAGCTAAACGCAAAGTAAATACTACAGCTACTGCCAGATTGCTATCAATACATATCAATTTGCAAGCCTATTTGTTGCAGAAGTCCTTAAAGGGCCTAAACTCGGAGACATTTCAGGTCGAAGGGATCACTACAGCCTAAGCACACGATGTTGAAATAGGTACAGTAGT
Organism: Aurelia sp. 4 Dawson et al 2005; assembly: GCA_964019985.1. Taxonomy (NCBI): domain Eukaryota; kingdom Metazoa; phylum Cnidaria; class Scyphozoa; order Semaeostomeae; family Ulmaridae; genus Aurelia; species Aurelia sp. 4 Dawson et al 2005. The sequence continues at coordinate 1,234,749 of OZ026495.1, forward strand.
GTCCCTTTTATAAGAAACAACATTTTCAATTTGAGGTATGATATGTTTCTTATAAAATGAGATATAAACTTCAAATCAGGGTAAAGTTTCTTGAAAGTTTCTTAATTAGAAAAATCATGTACTATCACTGAACTAATCAGACACGAGCTTTATGATTGGCATGAAAAAAATATTTTCTTTTGTATTCGTAAATCTTCACTAGCAAAAAAGTTTACATTTATTCAAGGAAGGTGATTTTTGCTTCATTTGCATGCAAATCCCTTGTTTTCATTTGATTAGATGCTGGCTGATTCAAATGCAAAGCTGAATTTGTTATGTTTTTCAAACTATGTATAAATGTACACATAGTTTGTTGAATAAGAAACAAGTCCTTCTCAGACCTGCACCAGTTTCGTATAAGAGAGGATATCATTTTGAAAATCAAGGTCTGAGGTTTCTTAAATAAATGTTTCTTGTGTGCGGGACACTACTGTACTGGGTGCCTAAAATTTTGTGCTAAAATTAATTTACCACAGCTTTTGCATGTAAGTAGAGTATCAGGCTCCGGTTAATCTTTTGTAAACTAAAATAGAAAGGTGCCAAAAGGCAAACCTGATCTTTTCGCTATGTTCAGCTATCTGGAGAGGCACCTTGCGCCATTATGTAATACCACAATGGGATCCGTTTTCTACTGATGATAATCTAAGTCAATATGGCGTGCGCATGTATCCAATTTCTGAACCAACAGCAGATATTTCATAAACGGAGGCGCAACCACGAATTTATGTTCCATAGTTTCTCATTACATGAGTTTTTGCAGTTCTGGAAATAGGTAGGGCAAGTCAAGTCATGTTGTGTAGCTGTTCATCTTTAAATCTCTGAGTGTTTAGAAAGTGGTTAGAAGTCATTCGCCTTGGTGGCCAAAGGGTGACGTGGGTCACAATAATACAGTGCACAATTGTTCATTATGTTTTTGATGACAGTCTCTTGGCTGTTCCTAACAAAGTCAATTTGAGGTTTGGCTTGCAGCATTCCCCAAAGTCCGATTTCATTTCTATCCTAAACAAATGACCATTATTTCTAAATTGTGAAGTTTATATTTTATGCATACCTGGGGGGAGTTTACTTCAGCTGTTTAAACTAACTGTCAAAAAATTAAGCCACAGTATAGTGCATTTTGTAGCAACCCAGTTTATCTGAGAAAAAGTGGGTTTTTCTGACTATAGTTATATCTGCTTGCCATAGGCGTAGATTTCAGAAAATGCATCTTATTCTGTCCTGTGTCAAAGACGTCTGGGGGCATGATACGTAAACTGAATGCCTTAATTTGATCTTGATCATTTTCTGGATAAGAAATAACGAGACAGTTCTGTCCTGGATTTACAGCTTTTTCAATACATCTTGTGAATCATTACTACATGTTCTGTCTTATGATCTGTTGCTGCCGAAGAATCTGTAACCTAATGAAAATATAGACTTAAATCACATGGTATTTCAGTGAGATATTTTTGTATCAGGCAATTCAATTCGTGTGAAATACAGTTCTAACCTTTCTGTTGGCCAAAGGAAATCTCTTTTTAAGACATGGTAGCCGCCGGCCGAATTACCACAGATTTCAAAACGAAATCAGCCCACAGTTTTACGGGTTTTAAAACTTAGTTTATTTTGATGAAAGAAACAAAGGGGCCTGAAGGCGAAGAGGGGAAGTCATATTTCGTGACTCATGAACTAATGCAACAACTTAGTTAGAAAATCCCTCACGCAAGAATTTTCACTCTGAAATTAACTCTGTGGTAAGATAAGGCATATTTGAAAATCGTGATCCTTCTGGTCCAGTTTAATCCCTTATCAATGGGCCTATTATTCGTTCGTGAACGTTACACCGATTCGTGCTCGTGCTCAGGTGGTTAGCTAATTCAGCAGCACGTTCAGAGTGAAGTCAGTTAGTAACTGGGTCAAATTTCAAGGGGGCTGAGTAGACTGCCAGAGACTCCATTTACCATGGGCATTCGCGCTTAGGTCATGAGTAGATGCCAATTTTCAAGGGGGTTGAGTAAATAACGAGGGATCCTCTTCAATGGCCAGTTATCTGTTCGTCAATGTTATACCGTTTCATGTTCGTGCTGAGGCCATAGCGGTTGGCTGATCAAGTAACGCGCTGGGAGTAAAGTCTGAGAGTCATTGGTTCAAGGGCAAGCCCCCTTATCAAATGGGCCTATTATTCATTCATCGACGTCGAAAGTCGCACCTTTTTCGTGCTCGTGCTTAGGCCACTGAGGTTATATCTTATCAAGTAAGAATAAAAAGAGTCCCGTGAGGTCAGAACAGCACAAGACGGCCAAAGGTTCCTCTGACGTAAATGCGGCGATGTGTCATCATTTTACCACTGATTTGATAACGGTTATCCAATGTTATCCATGGGCACTTGTCCAACGGCTTTGAAAGATATTATTACTCTTGTTGAAAGATGGAAACTAAATGGTTTCAGTATGGGGCTGAGCAAGCGTCTGCACACTCATTTGACGTCAGTGTCTCATTCCCAAACACTCACAAATGGTTCAAAAGGGCCCAAAGGCAAAACTTTCCAATTTGGGTCGAGGGGCGTATCACTTTGCAAATATCTCGCATCTCGCACACCTGTTGCAAATGTCTTTTTGATTCAAGAAAAATCCCTAAAAAATCCCAGCAAGTCCTATTGTTCAAAAATCTCGTGCGTCTTCTCGTTGAGTGATGCACTCCTCGGTACGAGCGACTCATGGAGATTTTTTTCCTATCTCTATGGAGCGACTTCTCTGTTGAGATAAACAAAACAAGCTGAAAGTGGGCGCACTAATGACATCACGTGATAAGTCTAGCCCTTCTGACACGCAAGTTGCTCAAAGCTCTTGGGTAACAAGCATGCATTGTTATCTACTGTTCTGGAGCTGCAGCAACGTGCTGCTGACATGAGCGTCGTCACAAAATTATTTTTATGCCGCATGACCTTAGTCCATCTTTACAACCAGGGCTGCAATGCATGCTCAACAGCCATAAATGAGAAGGTTCTTCAAATTGCTCCTAGTGTGCTGCAGATGTCTAAGGGGTACAGCTTGTCGACAATGGGTGGTACCTAATTCAAATGCCTCGTCTTTCTGGGGCTTTCTTGCATCTGGGTGGCACACCTTTAATACTATTTTAAAATATTTGCCAGAAGGCATCAGCAATTTGAAACTGTGGTTACAGATTTAACTTGTTCGACAAGCCATCAGACAAAAGGCCCTACGGGCATTTCGACAGTCAACGTATGGTAGCAACCTGGCAGTTGGCAGTCCACTACAATAAACTGTTGTATGGAAATGCAACAAATGTACGATATAATTCTAAAGGAAGACTCTCTGACTCAATGGGCTGTTGTAGATATCCGGGCTAGACCTTTTTAATGGCCCATAAGACCATAAGCTGTATCTTTTACCAAACTTCCTCTTCACCAGCTAGGACTGGTTATGAATTTTCGATGCTTTGAAATTTAGAGTTCTGTTTTCAAAACCTTGAAACATCACCACATTTGGAAAGGGCAATTTTCGCACATCCTCTACGACAGTCTTCAGAACTGGGTTATTGTCTTCTAAACAGAAACGAATTGTTCGAAATGTTAACGCCAAATCTGTCAGCCCCATTGAACTGCCCATGGATACGCTCGCAATTGTTGAAATTTGCAGCAAATTGCCACAGAGCATGGTGAGGAAAGTGACGACAAGATCGCATCCACAAGACCCTGTCACAGTCTTTGAGATGAGTCAAAGAGCCTTGCTTGAAAAAGCTTGGCTGTGTTCAGTTGGGCCGATGTGAAAATAAGACCTTTGTTTTTGATCCTTCGACAGCCATTACAAGAGCATTGTTGTTTTTCTGTAAAATTCAAGTTGCCCACTTTCAACAAAACGAATGTTGTTGGACGGCCACTTTTTCATACAGCCTGCATGAACACTACCAAACTTTTGTAACGATGTGCAGCCCCAGTTGGGAACTATCGCCCTTCAGGACCACCCAGCTTTCTGTAAGAGACGTTTTATATATCTTGGATCAGCGTTGTTTGCGTCTGGCGATTGCTGCCCAATAGGGCTGACACATCTCTCAAAATACCCATCTTACTTGGGTTTCCACTAACTATAAGGCTTCACATAATAACGAATCTACAAAGAATATATGGTTTGCCTAGATTGGCAAATTTTTGTGTACCATTACGCGACTTTATAAAAGTCATTAATTAGGATACACAACGGACAAGACGGGTTTCAACATTTTTAATAATAAGAGTTTTAACGCAACTCTTTGTATGAGAATATATACAAGTGCTATACTAGCACATCTATTAAATCTAATCTATATGTACATTTTGGGTTCAGAATAGCTTGTAAATGTTACATCATACAAGAGAAGGCCTCGTGCCACTTACTTACTGAAAGTTTAAAAGCCTTTAGTTTGTCTCAATTTTATATTCGATGTAAAATAAGTTGACAAACAAACAAACAAACAAATTGACGGATCCCCTTGATTTGTTCTCAAAAGAGGGAGAACTGTAGTTCAATTTTACTGGCCAGTTGAATTTGATTTTCTTGACAGTACTATGCAGTAGGCCATAGAAGTAGCATGGCAGTGCCACAAGGGTCAAGCCTATGTCCATTGCTCTTGGAAATTTCCTTAGATGAAATGGCTGATTACATACTTTTGCTTCGATAAGACTGTCGTCTTTGTAGCGACCATATCATGTTTTCAGATACATACATCCAAAAAAATTTCAACTACGGTTTGGAAGGACAATGAAATAACTCCAGTTTGTCGTCAATTACACTTTGCAACAACTACAAGCTATTTCACCCGTTTTACGACTACAAAATATGAACTTTCAAACCTGACATTTTGATTCTTCAATTGCAACTCAACAATTGTGTTGTGATGTCACAACCATGCTCCTTCGCATGCTGGCGGAATTTGCTGTTGTCACTGAAAGTGTTGCCACATTCCTCACATACATAAACCTTGGGTCTTCTCTCTCTGAAGGAGAACTTGTGGGCAACTCCGTGGACACGCGTAGAGTGGGCTTCGAGTGAGCAACGTTGGGTGAAAGATTTGTCACACATGTTACATTTGAATGGTTTCACTCCTGAGGAAGGAATATTGCTTGCATTAAGGATTACGTCCAGCTGAGGTCCGAGTTACCGGATATTGCAAGAGGGTGGCTTGGAGGGCCTAGTGCTCCTGTCCCCCTACGAACAAAATGCAAGTTCTATGGTTGTTTTAGATACAAGAACTCTGGCAACGTCTTCTATACTGACCATAGATGACCTCTTGGTTTCCTAAAATGTCCATGAGGCAGCCTTCCCCTCTACAAAAAGTTCCAATGTTTGGAAATGAAACTAAAACGTTTAGCCAAATGGAAGAAAAGATACGAAGGGCATTTCATTCCGAAAAAATCTCGCACGCATTTTGCAAAACTTTCAAGAAAATCCATGAAAATCTGTACAAATCTCTCTGTTCTCAAAAAAGCACAACTTTCAAATCAGCACACGTGGGCCTTTTCGGCTTCTGTTTTCTCTTCAAAGTGTGACAAATGTTAGCCGCGTTTCCGGCCTTCATACTCTCACAGCTTCGTACCTGGATGTGTTCCCCTCTACCCTGCACGGGCCTTACGCAAGTGTGGGGGAGATCAAAAACCTCTTCAAGACCTTCAAACAGAAATTCTGAAAGGCGTTCTTGAAAATGTAAATACTTTTGTGATAAAAGACATCAAAATCTAAACAAGTTTGAAAAACATCCAGTGAATGAACAGAGAGGAGTCTTTGATGAAATGTCAAAAACAAGGGCAAAAAATTAAAGTTGACAAAAGACAAAACCATATTTGGTCACTCGTGGAATTTCACTCCGAATGAAAAACATCGTTATCTATAAGAACAGATTCCTAACTCAACCACCGTAATCAAAAGTAGACCATGTTTTCGATTTTAATCAAGAAAACCACCCAACAATGCAGCGAATTGATAAGAAAATCTGATCAAGCATGATTTGAAACCGTTATAAATTCAAATCTTCCCTGTTGGATAAACCTTACTGTCAACTGAGGTTTTTGTGGGGGGGGGGCTCAGTCTATTTTGGGCCAGAGAAAGTTAGGCATTCGAAAAAATGAGTCTGGGATTTCTTTACCGTGATCCTTTGCGTTCGATGACTAATTAGCCGATCACATCAGCTCAGTCAGATACAAAGCATCATGGTCAAGAATTCTTGGACATCATACTTGGATGCAATCATCTTCTGACTGAATTCTGACTGTTGAAAGTAACTTGCAAAGACTTCAGGCCTATTCTGCATCCCCAGCATCAAGGAAGAAGGTTTTGAGGAAGGTCTCCGCGTTTCGAAAGACAGACAATTGGCCTGGAGGACTCCCAGGAGCAGCCTGTCAGTACAGGAGCAACGTACTTCACATTTTCCCACAAAACTGCTAGGGGTGTCAGGGATTCCTGTTCCATCTCACACCCCCTGTGGAGTGAGATCACCATTTCAACTGTTCCGTCCGAATAGTATTCCGTTTTAATCCAGCTGACCGATATCTCGCAGTATTTTGGCTGAATATTAAACATGACCTTACATGGAAGAGGCTTAGTGGGTCATGTCACATGACAATTTAAATTCGCTTGATACCTTGCTTATTGTGAATCGTGCATTTTTGGATAAGAGACCAAATATTTGACCCAGAACTGAGAGTTCGTCAAAATTTCTCTTTTTCGAGTGCTGAAAGATTCGCAAGAGTTTCTTGAAAGTTTCCTTCAATTCTCATCGTTCGCATTGCTCAAGTAATAACTTCAGTTCTAAATTTTTTATCTCCCGTAACAGAAACATAATTTACATATAAAGCTACGACATCTAAAATAATAATGCAAAAACATATCGCAGGGATTGAAAATTATCTTTATCTGCCACATCGATGACAAAGCGTCTCAACATTTTAGTACAGCGGTTTCCATTGGTCGATAAGTGTCACGGATCTAAAATTCTGCGACACTTGCGACACTATGCAATAAAACCAGGCTTTAACTTCATAAGGGTGTTTTTTCATAAATTTGGTTTTTGGTGCTACATCTTCTATCGACTCTGAAAGATAGAACATGGAACTATTCCAAATATGCTTTTGAAATCCCTGTAAAAGTTTCTCAAAGAGCCATTAGTAACCAGGGTCCTTTGCGACACGCTACAATATCAGAGAAAGAGAGAGAGAGAGAGAGAGAGAGGGAGGGAGGGAGGGAGGGAGGGAGATTTAGTAGAGGAGATAACCAGAAAGCGAAGATGAAGTTGTCAATTTCCTTGAGAAGAATAAAAAAAGAAAGAAAACGAATTTGTTTGTGTGTTTATGTGTCGCCGCTTCGTTATAATAGATTAGTTCTACTACAAACAAATTACCATATCAATTCAACCACTGCAGCATAGATTCATGGTTTCCACTTGGCCCGTGCTCGATGTTCAGACCATCTGAAATTTCAACTTGCCCACAAAATACCCTGGGTAAAAATGGCTCCTTCAATGCAGCGTGTACAATAAGATGCAAGAATGAAGCAAGAATCTTACCTGTGTGAGTTCTAATGTGTCGCTTTAGGTCGAAGGCATCATTGAAGCCTTTACCGCAGCGAGGGCAGTGATGTTTTTTGTACGGTGTATGCGATTGTAAATGACGATTCAAAAAGCGTGGATGTGAGTAGGTCTTCTGGCAGACGCTGCAACGATAAACGGCTGATTCCTTGCCACTTTCATCCCCAGCAGAACTGGCAGGAGAAGGCGGTTGGGAATCGCTGCATGCACTTCCAAGTGGGCTCTTGGTTCTCATGTCATTGGTAGGAAGAGGTGGGGAGACGGGGCTGCGACATGGTAGGCCATACATTGCCATCATGGACCAGTAGAAAGCTGCAATGTCTAGGCCATAAAGTGTTTTGCAAATCTTGCAGTCGGTGATGCATTCTCCAGCAGTAGCATGTGCTGAATGATCTGTGTACTTTGTCAGCATTTTGTCAGTGGATCTTGGCATTGGCAAGGGAAATGGGGACATTGTAGATGGGCTTGGGGGGCTTGGGAGGCTAGGGTATGTTGATTTGTCTGACATTAGAGAGCTGTGCCAGGTTGTTGAAGCAATTGGTGTGTTGTTGAAGTTGAAAACTGCAGTGAAATCTTCTTGTTTGTGGAAGGAAAAGCTCATTGGTTTGCTGTAGGCCATTCTGATGATTAGTTGGTGATATAAGTGGGATAGTTGAAACTAAAAGAAAGATTAAGCCCATTTCAAGACTGCTTGCATACTGCAAATTGCATGAATCTGGGCCCAATTCTGGCAGACCACTGCTAAGTTCTCAAGCCTTTGTATTAATCTAATTCAGAATGAATTTAACACTTGCGCACTTTTCTCCAAATAACACTGTGTTGATTATTTTCGTGTATTTGTGTTAGTATCTATGGTATAAGTAACTATGTCAAGTGCATCAGCATAATAAGTGAGAAGTGTAACTACGTAGTGTGATGTAAAGTGTAATAGTTGCAGGGTTGTAACGTATTTTCATGCTCCTTGCACTATCGTCTTGTATTGTAATTTGTTTCTTAGTATATTGTAAATGGAGATAGAAAAAATACCAAAAAATGAGATATTTTTAAGGTTTTGCACATACAAAACAGTCCTAAGATTATAATTTTGTGATGGTCATTTACCCAGCGCAATTTCTTGGTTCCTTTCTTTTTTGATTTTCTATCACATGTAATTAAAGTGCCACTGTTACCCAGGGTCCTTTGCGGGCACACTATTATTTCAAGCTGTCTGGAAATTGGCTTTGGCCTTAACTTAGGTCCAGAGTGCAGTTGTTGTTTAACTTCTGGAACAATTCAACTAAAGTAAACTTTCCAATCAGTTCAACTGCATTGTGAATCCATGCTTTTGCCTTTGGCAAAATTTGATTTTCAGAAATGTGAAATTTCAAGGTGCTCGAAAAGGATTCTGGGATATAACGGCTCTTAAATATCAGCAGTCTAAATGTACTTTGTCCTCATCGAGATTATCATTATTGTTATGAAAAACGTTGACCAAATAACAAAACTTTGAGGTCATTAGGAACAATCCTTCATCACTTTGACCATCATGACACAACTCTAAACAATTAAAATCACTAGGAAAGCAAATCATAACTGTATTCAGCCATTCAGTTGCCAAACAAAGTTAATTTCTATCTGTTCCTGCTTTTTATGTGCAAAATAATCAAAAATTCTTATTTGCCAAATAATCTAATCTCCGTAATATTCTGTTAGGATATTCTGCTTACTTTGCGGCCTACTGAAAGGGGCCTTTTACTCTGACTCTGGTTTCTGTAATTAAATGAAGTGAAAGCCCTACACTGCGCCGAATTACCAATTACAAAATCAATGTTGTTGAAATCATTGCCCATAAAAATTCCGATATGGAACGGAAACATTTGGAAAGGATTTTAATAAAGTTTTTGATCACATTAAATCTTATAATTATACTTAGCGGTTTTCAAAACGGTCTTCTTTTGGCTTTTGAGTGCAATTACATACGCATTCGGTAACAGTTTCTATTGAATGGCGCTTTTCTGTGCGTTTTTCTTGCAGCTGCCCCATCGAGGAATTCAAAGCTGTAAATTGGCTCCCCATAAAGAACAGGATTGATCAATGTGTCTGTGTCAACATAATGAAATTCTGCAAAGAAACTGCTCCGGCGTACAGTGGTGAGATATTCCATCCAGTCAACCAGGGCCGAGCAACGCGAAGGTCCAAGTTGAAATTAGAATTTCCTTTCAGGAAAAGTAGTGCTGGACAAAAAAGCCTATCCTATCTAGGACCCAAAATATGGAATAGCCTTCCATCAGAGTTGAAGTTATCTAACAACATTAATACATTCAAACATAAGATCAAAGAAAATTTTTTCCGAAATATACAAAAAGAGGAAGATGACATATGTCTTTTACTAAGGACCGTTTTTTTGGAATTCCTCCTTCTTCACAGACAATGGCCGTTTTTCAGATCACATTTCTTTAGTTATACCTCAGGAGGGACCATTATGGAAACAAGGTCGCATTGACCTTTTTAATGCTATCCCTGCCATTTTTAGCCTGGGGTATTTTTTAAATTGATCATTTAGTTGTTTTTTGCCTGTAAAATTTAATATTCCTGTAAATTGATTCGCTTTTGTTTTGTTTTTATCATTAAATGTAATTTACTTTTATGGCAAAAATATACATACATACATACATACATACATACATACATACATACATACATACATACATACATACATACATACATACATACATACATACATACATACATACATACAAACATACATACATAGGCTTGCCCCAGTAAACGCGTGCCATAATTGGCCAGAGGGCTAGAACGTTCAACCCCAGCGTGGGGTAGAGTCCAAAAAAGGAGTCATATTTCTTTGGCTAGCTTGGGACTGCCTTGAGCCAAACTGCGTCCAGTTTGGACTTGCAACAAGTCTTTCTCGCGGCAACAACGGGAGAAGAACAAAAAGCGATAGAGACTTGTGATACTTGGCAAGCTCATTAATATTCATGAGCTATTGAGCCTTGCTTCCATTTTCAAAATGACGGGGTCGTTGTCAACTGTTTCATCGAAGCTTGAGTGGTCCATTGTCAAAGAGCATCGGGCAGAGCCTCGCTCTGTTGTATCATTGTCCTTTCTGAGCATATGATTGGATATTGATTTATTCTATAAGGATGCCGACTGGACAGAATCCTGTCCAGCCAAAGACACAGGCTGCCAAGTATTACAAGTCTCTCTCGCTTTTATTCCTGCTCCCGTTTTTGCCGCGAGAGAGACTTGTAGCAAGTCTACGTCCAGTTGGGAGCCGTATGTGTAGAGGAGCAAGTTGCCCTTTCAGAATAACAAGGATTTCAAGTCATCTTTAGGGGTTTACCACTGATAGTGGATTTTCGCAAAGGTGGAAGAGATTTTAAGAGAGATTCAGGTTTGATTACCCCCTCTGTCTACGTGTAATTGCTTTAAATGGCAGTTAAAATTTAGGGTTCAGCTTTTCTAGGGGCCTTGGGGCTCTATACTGCCATGCACTGCACATTAACAACACAGTGCTGTGTGAACCCCAGCTTTGTTTGATACCGCCCGTCTGCAAAGCCTGAACAGCTTTGTCAAGTTGCCAAAATTCTTCCTTTTCTGGCAGTAACGGCTTACGGCGTACTCTTCAGCGGCTCACAGCCCCGTAACGGCCACGAATGGCAAAAGGAAAACAATAACCATAACTTTTATGGTAAACAAGACATTACGTCAAGTTACAAACATTTCAGTCTCAATATGCCAAACCATGCCGAAACCATGATAACTGTTGAAACATGCTGTTAGTATCTAAATCATGAACGTGTCTGTTTTACATAAAGATCTTGCGCCCTCAAGGCTGGGATATTGTATTTACAAAGGTTTTCAAATCTTGTTGACATTCACCAAAGGCAAAGGTTGTTGTTTATCTGCATTCAGCCTAGATGTTTACGCCCTATTCTCGTGCGAAAACACCTTCATCCTGCGGGAGACCAGGAGACCATAGAAACAAACATTACATTAATTAGGACCCAGTCTCCTAATGCGCCATTTCCCTTTACAATCAGCATGGAGACAAGGACACCAAAAACGAGTGCAAATCACTTATGCTCACAATCTCAATTTTTTCAGTTATTATTTGCAGTTTATATGCCCGTTGAACAAGTTTTGTCCAATTTCAGTTACTGCAAGAAAAATTACTAACGGATGGCGGAATTGGAAATATTAAAACATTACCAACATCCCCTTCTACTTGATTTCCAACCTGTGACCAAGCTGTAAAAGTAAATAACTGAGTTTCCTTTGTCAGTGCAAACAGACTGCAAACAGTGTGGCTACCTAACTTATTTTGGGACCTTTTTGTCCAAACTTATTTTCAAGGTAAAGAAACCTTTCTGCAGAAAGCAAACGAAGAGATATCCCATTTTGGGCTTCATCATGACAGGGGACAGATTGCCTCTGGGGGGGGGGGGGGAATTTCACCTCAGGATTTTGAAGGATACATGGGGGTTGCAAGCTGCAAAAAGTATAATGAGCATTTCAAAATATTTTGTTCTGAAACTGGGCCAAACTGGTCATGTCAAATTATCTGGATCTAATCTGATTTGTCTGATCTGCTGTGACTGGTCTAGTGTCAAACGAAAAGATTTTGGCAATATCAACAAGGGTTAAGGAGGGACGAGACTGTGAAGAAATCCACAAAACTTCGATTTTAGAACACTAAGATGTTTTATTTTGGTGGATGTTCATAACCTTGGAGAGATAGGGCATTGGGGTGCAATTCACGAATTCATGGAGTGGAAATGTTTTTGGATACTGAGCTGCCAGAATGGAATGTATTGTAGGATTTTTGTGCACAGCACAGCACAACCCAAGGTTGCGTTTGTGCACCTGGTGAGCAGAGCGAGCCACCAATATAATGGTAAATCTTATGTGCACCTAAACCAAAAGTTAGAGGTTGTGCACCAACTTGTGCACTGGAGGAAGCCTTTGAGCACGGCACATGTGCAGTGCACATCGCCTATATATTCCATAGCTGATCAAGGTGGTAATTTCCTGCTAAAGGCTATAAATAAATACATCTTCATCAAACCTAATGACGCTATAACAGCATGACTGGGCAGATACCCTCTTCAGGATGTTCTGGTTTCTATTTTGGCCTAGAGAAGTTCGCTTGTGCCTTTCGCATCTGCACTTCTGCGTTCTACCCCCTAAAATCTAGAACCGCTTCTTGCTGCCCTGTAACCGCAGTACACAAAATCGCCTTGTTCAAGTACAGTTTCAACCAAAATAACGGGGAATAAAATTTAATCCCAAAAGCAAGGAAACAATCAACTCTTGTTGAAAGAATTAAAATACACAAGAAATACAACATAGAAATCAGCAAAGTTTATTTACCAAGATTCAAAATCAAAGCGCAGTGGAAAATAAATTTACGATCTTGACACGCAGCGAAACCGTTAGCGCGCGGCATCTAACGGTAATTAGAGAACCATCTGTTGCAATGATCGCTCAAATTTCATTCACAAAAATTCCATTTTCAAGTCCAAAACTTTCCAGAATGTTTCAAATGATGGCTAGGATGTTTCCTTGCCATTTTGTGATATATTTCCGCAGAAATTGAGCAAGTCAGCCGACATTTCTGACTGTATCTTTTGTCTGCTATTTGACAAATCATGAAACGTATTTATCCAAAATATCTGCAAATTTCATGTGACTTGTTTCATGTGACTTGAACACTTCAAATGATTAATAAACTATCAAATTAATAATTTAATAAAATAACCTATAGATCAATGAAAGGTTTGATACCTTGAAAAGGTAGATCGATCGCTTGTGATCTTTGAAATTTGACTTCAATTTTGAGACATTTCAGGAATGATGACGGATGTTAGCCATGGAATCTTGGCTGCGGTGAATTTTCATCTGCCTTGCACTTTAACTCACTGCCCTCGCTGCGGCTTCGACCAATTTCTTTTTGATAAACTTCTCCAAACTTTAGCTGTTCTCTGCAAAAGTGTGTTTGAACTTCTTCGCTATGTTCCCGTACGTTCTTCGAGTGTCTTCCGCTGTCTCTTCGTGCTTGCGTCGGAAATGAATCGCCTTCTGTTTTCGATCAAACATAAGAAACCCTTGCCAAGAGGGTGTGACAAATTTCTTTGTTCGTAAACAATAATAAACCTTTGTTTCCAGAAGATTGATTGACAGCTATGAGCAGTGAAGCCAATATAGTGGCCAAACATGCAGCCGTGCGGCTAAAGCTGCCCTCTGGCCCTGTTGTCGTTGATGCATTTGTGTACTATCTGTAATGAAAAGTTTATTTCTGATGAAGCAAAAGCGAAACGTCATATGAGCATTCTATATTTTTGAAATTCTTTATTACATTTATATAGTCAACAGAAAAGAGCTTATGATTTATCATCTGTAAATATAGCTAAGTTAGTGCGGCTCCAAGATTGAAAGGTTGGCCTTGCGCGCAGTCTATGTGAAAACAATAACTTATTGTTTAAAACAAATGACACGCATGAAATCATAATGATAAAAGGCTTCACAGCTCAATTTTTTTTATTAGCCACAATATCTAATGATACATGGTCAACTAAACTACGGACTACTTTTTTAAGAGAACAAAGCGGCAATATATATATATATATATATATATATATATATATATATATATATATATATATATATATATATATATATATATATATATATATATATATATATATATATATATATATATATATATATATATATATATATATATATATATATATATATAGTATTACACTGAATGATAGTGACATCTTATATTAACTTTTAATCTAAACCTTGTTGGTGGGTTAGACTTGCTCTATTTTTTTCTTGATTTGTTTGACGTTTCTTGTAAATGGTAGTCAAATACTGTGAAAAGAGGGATAAAAAGTTTCCATCTTCGTTAGTTGAGAAAAAAAATCATTTTTTGATTATCAGTTGGGATGCTGGAGAAGTTTGGATAAAGCACTTGCATGGATTCGAGAAAGGTATCTCGTTCGCTACTGAAAGATGGGCATGATAGGATGAAGTGGGTTTCATCTTCAATCTTATTTGGGCATTCTTTGCAAAAACGCTTTTCTCTTGGGGTGTGATGCAACTGTCTCCAATAGATTGAATGAGATACAGTTCAAAAATTAAGCCGATGTGTCCCAATTCAAGACACTTTAGGGTGATGATGACATTCATTGATGACATAAAAGTATCACAGTTTAAATACTAAATATTGCAGTTTTATAGTACGGTTACTGCATTTAATTTCATAGTACAGAAGTATAGGGAGTATCAAGAAGAACTGGGCAAGAAAAAGGGAACTTGAACACATGACACATGAGATACATTCTAAGTGGCAGAAGAGTATCAGCCTTGGGGGGGGGGTACTCCAATACCTATGACTAAACGGGATATGCCACTGCTCAACAAGGTTTCCTATTACCCTAAATATTATCTACTATGTATGATATTATGCGACAGGGTCTCCTTTTCAGATAACATTTGTGCCAGAGGGTACGTACTATACACTCTTGGCAAATATTTATGCGACAGGCATATTAAATGTCATGACTTCATTGCCTTAGGCCAACAAGTTTATTATCACCAACAGGCAACAAGGTAATAAAAATGCTGACATTCAGGTGATATTAAAAAGAGAATATATTTTTCTAAATAACATCAATTTCAATTCTCACATCTTGTCGATTGACATCAAGCTGATCAAAGTTTAAAAAGAAAAAGGCATATCAAGTGTTCTGACTTCAGTGTCTTAGACAAGCAAGTTTATCATCACCCACATTGTCATTAAAATCCTGACAATTCAACTGATAATAAAAAGAGAATACCTTTTTTTGATAAAATCCAATCAAATTTTCACATCACGTAAATAAGCTCAAAGTTTAAAAAAACAGAAGTGTTCTGACTTCATTGCCTTGGACTAACAAATATATTATCACTCACATTGTCATTATACTGGTGACAATTCAGGTGATAATAAAAAAGCATTATATTTTTTTAAAGAAAATCCAATTAAATTTTCATATCTCGTCGATACTTATCACATTGATCAGGGTTTATAAAGAAAACGGGAAATTCAGTTTTTGACTTCATTGCCTTAGAGCATCAAGTTTATTATCACCAACTATGTCGTTAAAATGCTGACAATTCAGGTGATAATGAAAAATGCATATAATTTCCTTAATAAAATCCAATCAAATTGCCACATATCGACCTCAGACATCATCCTGATAAACGTTTTAAAAGAAATAGGAATATTAGATATTCTGACTTCATTTCCTTACACCATCAAGTTCATTATCACCAACTTTGTCGTTGAAATGCTGAGAATTCCGGTGATAATGAAAAGAGAATATATTTCTCTTACTAAAATCCAATCAAACTTTTACATCTCGTCGATAGACATCAAGTTGATCAAGTTTACAAAACCAAAGGCATTTTGAATATTCTGTTTTCTTAGACCATCAAGTTTATTATCACCAAATTTGTCATTAAAATGCTGACAATTCAGGTGACAATGAAAAATGCATACAATTTTGTTAATAAAATCCGATCAAATTTCCACATATCGACCTTAGAAATCATTTTGATAAAAGTTTAAGAAGAAAAAGGCATATTGAATATTCTGACTTCATTTCCTTAGACCATCAAATTTATCATCACCAACTTTTTCTTTAAAATGTTGACAATTCAGGTGATAATGAAAAGAGACTTTATTTTTCTTCAAAAATCCAATCAAACTTTGACATCTGGTTGATTGACATCAAGCTTATAAAAGTTTATGAAGAGAAAGGGATATTAAGTGTTCTAACTTCATTGCCTTAGACTAGCAAGTTTATTATCACCAAATTTGTCGTTAAAATGCTGACAATTCAGGTGATAATGAAAAATGCATACAATTTTTTTAATAAAATCTAATCAAATTTCCACATATCGACCTTAGACATCAATGAAAGTTTAAAAAGAAAAAGATATATTCAATATTCTGACTTCATTTCCTTAGACCATCAACTTTATTATGACCAAATTTGTGGTTAAAATGCTGACAATTCAGGTGATAATGAAAAGAGAATATATTTGTCTTAATAAAAACCAATTAAATTTCCACATATCGGCCTTAGACATCATTTTGATAAAAGTTTAAAAAGAAAAAGGCATATTAGATTTTCTGACTTCATTGCCTTAGACTAGCAAGTTTATTATCACCAAATTTGTCGTTAAAATGCTGACAGTTCAGGTGATAATGAAAAATGCATACAATTTTCTTAATAAAATCTAATCAAATTTCCACATATCGACCTTAGACATCAATGAAAGTTTAAAAAGAAAAAGATATATTCAATATTCTGACTTCATTTCCTTAGACCATCAACTTTATTATGACCAAATTTGTAGTTAAAATGCTGACAATTCAGGTAATAATGGAAAGAGAATATATTTTTCTTGATAAAAACCAATTAAATTTCCACATATCGGCCTTAGACATCATTTTGAAAAAAGTTTAAAAAGAAAAAGGCATATTAGATTTTCTGACTTCATTTCCTTAGACCATCAAGTTTATTATCACCAATTTTGTCGTTAAAATGCTGACAATTCAGGCGATAATGAAAAGAGAATATATTTGTCTTAATAAAAACCAATTAAATTTCCACATATCGGCCTTAGACATCATTTTGATAAAAGTTTAAAAAGAAAAAGGCATATTAGATTTTCTGACTTCATTGCCTTAGACTAGCAAGTTTATTATCACCAAATTTGTCGTTAAAATGCTGACAATTCAGGTGATAATGAAAAATGCATACAATTTTCTTAATAAAATCTAATCAAATTTCCACATATCGACCTTAGACATCAATGAAAGTTTAAAAAGAAAAAGATATATTCAATATTCTGACTTCATTTCCTTAGACCATCAACTTTATTATGACCAAATTTGTAGTTAAAATGCTGACAATTCAGGTAATAATGGAAAGAGAATATATTTTTCTTGATAAAAACCAATTAAATTTCCACATATCGGCCTTAGACATCATTTTGAAAAAAGTTTAAAAAGAAAAAGGCATATTAGATTTTCTGACTTCATTTCCTTAGACCATCAAGTTTATTATCACCAATTTTGTTGTTAAAATGCTGACAATTCAGGCGATAATGAAAAGAGAATATATTTGTCTTAATAAAAACCAATTAAATTTCCACATATCGGCCTTAGACATCATTTTGATAAAAGTTTAAAAGGAAAAAGGCATATTAGATTTTCTGACTTCATTTCCTTAGACCATCAAGTTTATTATCACCAAATTTGTCGTTAAAATGCTGACAATTCAGGTGACAATGAAAAATGCATACAATTTTGTTAATAAAATCCAATAAAATTTCCACATATCGACCTTAGAAATCATTTTGATAAAAGTTTAAGAAGAAAAAGGCATATTGAATATTCTGACTTCATTTCCTTAGACCATCAAATTTATTATCACCAACTTTTTCTTTAAAATGTTGACAATTCAGTTGATAATGAAAAGAGACTTTATTTTTCTTCAAAAATCCAATCAAACTTTGACATCTGGTTGATTGACATCAAGCTTATAAAAGTTTATGAAGAGAAAGGGATATTAAGTGTTCTAACTTCATTGCCTTAGACTAGCAAGTTTATTATCACCAAATTTGTCGTTAAAATGCTGACAATTCATGTGATAATGAAAAATGCATACAATTTTCTTAATAAAATCTAATCAAATTTCCACATATCGACCTTAGACATCAATGAAAGTTTAAAAAGAAAAAGATATATTCAATATTCTGACTTCATTTCCTTAGACCATCAACTTTATTATGACCAAATTTGTAGTTAAAATGCTGACAATTCAGGTAATAATGGAAAGAGAATATATTTGTCTTAATAAAAACCAATTAAATTTCCACATATCGGCCTTAGACATCATTTTGAAAAAAGTTTAAAAAGAAAAAGGCATATTAGATTTTCTGACTTCATTTCCTTAGACAATCAAGTTTATTATCACCAATTTTGTCGTTAAAATGCTGACAATTCAGGCGATAATGAAAAGAGAATATATTTGTCTTAATAAAAACCAATTAAATTTCCACATATCGGCCTTAGACATCATTTTGATAAAAGTTTAAAAAGAAAAAGGCATATTAGATTTTCTGACTTCATTTCCTTAGACCATCAAGTTTATTATCACCAATTTTGTCGTTAAAATGCTGACAATTCAGGCGATAATGAAAAGAGAATATATTTGTCTTAATAAAAACCAATTAAATTTCCACATATCGGCCTTAGACATCATTTTGATAAAAGTTTAAAAAGAAAAAGGCATATTAGATTTTCTGACTTCATTTCCTTAGACCATCAAGTTTATTATCACCAAATTTGTCGTTAAAATGCTGACAATTCAGGTGACAATGAAAAATGCATACAATTTTCTTAGTAAAATCAAATCAAATTTCCACATATCGACCTTAGACATCATTTTGATAAAAGTTTAATTAAAAAGAAAAAGGCATTTTAGATATTCTGACTTCATTGCCTGAGACCAGCAAATTTATTATCACCAAATTTGTCGTTAAAATGCTGACAATTCAGGTGATAATGAAAAATGCATACAATTTTCTTAATAAAATCCAATTAAATTCCCACAAATTGACCTTAAAGATCATCTTGATAATACTTTGAAAAGAAAAAGGCAGATTAAATATTCTGACTTCATTTCCTTAGACTATCATCAAGTTTATCATCACCAAATTTGTTGTTAAAATGCTGACAATTCAGGTGATAATGGAAAGAGAATATATTTTTCTTGATAAAATCCAAGAGAATATACTTCTCTTGATAAAATTCAATCAAACTTTTACATCTCGTCGACAGACATCAAGCTGATCAAAGTTTACAGAGAAAAAGGCATATTAAATATTCTGATTTCCTGAGACCATCAAGTTTATTATCACCAATTTTGTCGTTAAAATGCTGACAATTCAGGTGATAATGAAAAGAGAATATATTTGTCTTAATAAAAACCAATTAAATTTCCACATGTCGGCCTTAGACATCATTTTGATAAAAGTTTAAAAAGAAAAAGACATAGTAGATTTTCTGACTTGATTTCCTTAGACCAGCAAGTTTATTATCACCAATTTTGTCGTTAAAATGCTGACAATTCAGGTGATAATGAAAAGAGACTATATTTCTTTTAATAAAATCCAATTAGATATCGAAAGATCGACCTTAGACATCATTTTGATGAAAGTTTAAAAAAAATAAAGCATATTAAATATTTTGACCTCATATCCTTAGACCAGCAAGTTTATTATCACCAATTTTTTCGTTAAAATGCTGATAATTCAGGTAATAATGAAAAGAGAATATATTTTTCTTACTAATATCCAATCAAACTTTTACATCTCGTCGATAGACATCAAGTTAATCAAAGTTTAGAAAGAAAAAGGCATATTCAATATTCTGACTTCATTTCCTTAGAGCATCAAGCTTATTATCACCAAATTTGTCGTTAAGATTCTCACTATTCAGGTGATAATGAAAGGTGTATATAATTTTCTTAACAAAATTCAGTTAAATTTCCACATATCAACCTTAGACATCATCCTAATGATAGTTTTATAAGAAGAAGGCATATTCAATATTCTGAATTCATTTCCTTAGACCATCAAGTTTATTATCACCAACCTTGTCGTCAAAATGCCGACAATTCAGGTGATAATGAAAGATGCATATAAATTTTGTTAACAAAATTCAATCAAATTTCCAAATATTGACCTTAGACATCATTTTGATATGAGTTTTCAAAGAAAAAAGCATATTAGATATTCTGACTTCATTTCCTTAGACCATCAAGTTTATTATCACCAACTTTTTCGTTAAAATGCTGACAAATCAGGTGATAATGAAAAGAGAATATATTTCTCTTCATAAAATCCAATCAAACTTTTACATCTCGTCGATAGACATCAAGCTGATCAAAGTTTATAAAGAAAAAAGCATATTAGATATTCTGATTTTAGACCATCAAATTTATTATCACCAAGTTTGCCATTAAAATGGTGACAATTCAGGTGATAATGAAAACTGAATATATTTCTCTTAATGAAATCCAATTAAATTCTCACAAATCGACCTTAAAGATCATCTTGATAAAACTTTGAAAAGAAAAAGGTAGATTAAATATTCTGACTTCATTTCCTTAGACCATCAAGTTTATCATCACCAAATTTGTTGTTAAAATGCTGACAATTCAGGTGATAATGGAAAGAGAATATATTTTTCTTGATAAAATCCAAGAGAATATAATTCTCTTGATAAAATTCAATCAAACTTTTACATCTCGTCAACAGACGTCAAGCTGATCAAATTTAAAAAATAAAAAGGCATATTAAACATTTCGACGTCATTTCCTTAGGCTATCAAGTTTATTAGCACTAACGTTGTCATTTAAATGCTGACAATTGAGGTAATAATGAAAAAACATGATATTTTTCTTTATAAAATCCAATTAAATTTCCACATATCGATCTTAGACATCATCTTGATGAAAGTTTAAAATGAAAAAGCATGTCGAGTGTCCTGAAGTCATTTCCTTTGACCAGCAAGATTATTATCACCAACTATGTCGTTGAAATGCTGACAATTCAGGTAATAATGAAAAATGCATATAATTTCTTAATAAAATCCAATCAAACTTCCACATATCGGCCTTAGACATCATTTTGATAAAAGTTTAAAAAGAAAAAGGCATATTAAATATTCTGGCGTCATTGTCTTAGACAATCAAATTTATTATCACCAATTTTGTCGTTAAAATCTTGAGAATTCAGGTGATAATGAAAAGTGACAATATTTTTCTTAATGAAATCTAATTAAATTGTCACTTTTCAAGGAGACACATCAGCGTGATAAAAGTTTTATAAGAAACACGCATTTTTACTGTTGGGACTTCATAGTCTTAGACCAGCAAGTTTATTATCACCCATATTGTCATAATAATGCCGACAATTCAGGTGATAATGAAAAATGCTTACATTTTTCTTAATAAAATCCAATTGAATTTTCACATCACGTCGAGAGACAGCAACTTGATGAAAGTCTAAAAAGAAAAAGGTATTTTCAGTGTTCTGACTTCATTGCCTTAGACCATCAAGTTTATTATCGCCAACTTTGTCATTAAAATGCTGACAATTCAGGTGATAATGAAAAGAGAATACATTTCTCTTGATAAAATTCAATAAAATTTTTACATCTTGTCGAGAGTCGAGAGACTTTAACTTGATCAATGTATCGATGTTTAAAAAGAAAAAGGCATATTCTGTGTTCTGACGTCATTTCCTTAGACCAGCAAGTTTATCATCACCATGTTTGTCATCAAGATGCTGACAATTTAGGTGATAATGAAAAATGCTGATATTTTTCTTAATAAAATCCAATTAAATTTTCACATCTCGTCGATAGACATCAAGCTGATCAAAGTTTGAAATAAAGAGGTATATTAGGTTTTCTGACTTCATTGCCTCACGCCAACAAGCTTATTATCATCCACACTGTCATTAAAATTCTGACAATTCAGGTGAAAATGAAAAGAGAATATATTTTCCCAATTGAATCCAACTATGTTTCACACCTCGTCGATAGGCATCAAGTTGATCAAAAATCAAAAAGAAAGAGGCATATTGAATGCTCTGAATTCAATGCTTTAGAGTAACAAATTTATTATCACCAGCATTGTCATTAGAATCCTGACAATTCAGGTGATAGTGAAAAGAGAATATATTTATCTTAATTGCATCCATTTAAGGTGGAGACTTTGAAGTAGAAACAGGTATTTTCACTGCTCTGATTTGATTGGGTTGAAGTTTAATTCCATCATCATCATCATCATCATCATCATTATCATTGTCATCATCATCACATCATTATCATCATCATAATCATCATAATCATCATTATCATAATCATCATCATAATCATCATAATCATCATCATTATCATCATCATCATCTTCATTGCATAATTGCCATTATTAGGCGTGGCGGAGAGAGAATTTACTAGTGGCATTCATATGATCGCTAATATCCATGCAACCCTCAACTCCACATCTCACCTCAAATACCTCATGTCCCTTTCATTTTTCCATAAAATATCCCATACCCCTATTATATTTGCCAGAAATAAACGACTTTTTATACGAAGGTAAGAATGAGGGATTGTACTGAAGATTTCTTAGAATTGTCAGAATTTGAGTACTCGGAGTTTCTGACGCGTTGCTATAGCAATCTTCATGTTCAATACCTGTGTCGTTCCGAATATTTCAAAACAATCATTATGTAACAAGTGAAAATAAAGTGAGAACATGTGATTGATTTCCCTTATCAAAATAAATTGTTTCTCGAGTTACTGTATATCTTCCTGGAGTTTCCTAATTTTTTAGCGATCTGAAATTTGAGTTTCTTATGAGCAGTTTCTTTTGAGAGCCCTCTGTGGTTTTTGCCAATGTTCTTCGCGTGAGCGTTTTCTCATTTCGTTATGTAAGATTATCTAACTTTTCAATTCATTATTCATAACTTGTCATAAATATGAAACAGAAAAGAAAAAAAATCTACCACAAAACCTTTCACAGCCTGATTGACGCAAGGCAAAAATGCTGACCACTCTTCTGATGTAATTATTCTGCACGTGACTTAATGGATGCTGTGTTGTGATTGGTTGATTCGAAATAGCTGAATCATGGGACTAGCTTGTACTTTGAATGGTGATCACCCTGCATCTCAGTTGTGTAAATTGAAAATTAGAGGAGAAGTATTACGAAATGCTCTTAAGTTTTGTCACTTTAAAGGCAAGAACTGACGCAGTGAGTCAGCTTTACTTGTGTTAATGTCGATTATCAAGAACTGCTGGTTAAAGGGTGGAAGAGATCGAGAAACGAAGCAAAAACGTAGCGCTCATGTTTTGATTCACTCAAGACACAAAGGAAAACCCAGAGATTTTTTAGGCCTATCTTGCTGAGTTGAATGAATGGCGAGTAGTTAGATGCGAAGATTCGTTGTATCTCACGATTGCAGTGGTGAAATTTGATGTTGTTTGGTCAGCCGATGAATTTTATGCTGAATTAACTTTGAAGGGGGAAGGAACTCGAAGATTTATGCTGCGAAAGTGACATTTACTCAATCAAAGTCTTTAGGCCCAGATCCTGGCTTGCTGGTTATTTTTGGAGCCTTAACTCCACTCGTGCAAGACTCCTTTGAACTGAACAGATTTTCATAACATTAGATTCAAATTTAACAATGATTTGCAGTCAACTGTCTTTACTGAAATTCAGTTGCTAGCAGAGATATAATTAATTTCTCTGTTAAAAGTTTATGTAGAAGCTGTACCCTCCATACAAGTCTAATTACATAACAAAAGTAATTTAGTCATAAGTCAAAGATGTCTTGGCATCAAAGCTCAAGACAAATGGAAGAGGAACAAGACAGAAGGTCCTTAGATTTATCAAGCCGTGGATTGACATATCTAAATTCATCATTACCTCTTATCAACAGAGGTCTAGAAGTTGCACAGATCCGCAAGTTGACTGTTGTTGACAATGCTCTCTCTGTCATCCCCAATTCAATTGCTGCATTTGTTAGCCTGGAAGAACTTGACATTTCACGCAATTCAATTTCATGGCTATCTGGAGAAACTGCCCGCTTGCCAAAGCTCAGGATTTTACTGGCTAGAAACAACCGGCTAAGAACACTTCCAAAGGAGCTAGACTCCGGCTGCTCATTGGAAATACTAAATCTTAGTGGCAATATGTTTTTAGATGTGCCAAGAGAACTTCTTGGTCTTGCAAAGCTGAAGGAATTATATCTTGGTGGCAATAGAATAAATTCTATTCCTGATGAAATTTGCCGTTTAGAGGGGTAAGGATTTAAGTCAGTTGGATTGCTTATCATCAGTGTGTATGGATTCTCTTGCATGCCATGGATTCTCTGCTAAAAGTAGGTGTGGGTGTGCACTAGGAAAACGAATGAATCATCTTGTACACCCATCATGTTCTCAGTGAAAATGGCCTTATGTTCCACGGAACAGTCTGCAGAGTATGGCAGGCAATTTTGTGAGAAATCTTTCATATGTCATGTGCGAAGTGCAGTGACACAGAGCCAAGTTTTTATCAAAGCAGGAGCAGGGAAACTTGTTCATGTTCAAAATACAAGTTTGCTGAAAATGTCTGTAAACTTCTAACTTCTGCAGTAAGTTTGACTCTGCAGAGTGGCTGCAGCACTTGACTTGTTTTGTGTTTCATTTGGTGCCCTGAAAATACATAGTGAATTGAAATAATGTTTTAGTCATCCCACTAAGAGAATAATTTCCAAGCAGGTATGGAGCATTAGTTGTCTAATGTATCCAAAGTCTTTGCCCTTAACCACCTGCAATAAATGCCTCTCCTGAAAGGCTGAGTATCAGTCCATATTTTAATAGAATTAGCTTCTATTCACAAAATAGAAAAGCGAGTACACCATTTTAAAGATTCAAGCCACTTAACATTCAGAACTAGAAGGAAGGTGGCATGTGTTTCTTTGAAAACTTGTTGGTATATATGTTTGATTAACCACAATGAGGAGATAAGGTACCTGTAAATATGCAGGAAGAAGCCAAACAAAGCTTTCCTGCTTTCCTAAAAGAGGCTTGAATCTGTTTGTGAAAGATGTAGATTTTACACAGGCGTTATATTTATCCCATTGAATTTCATGAGCTATTTTTGAAATTGTGTGCTTTTGGCTCAAATTTATGTGGATAATCATGTAAAACTGGACAGCATATCACTCCCTGCATAAGGACTCTGAAGCATGCTCCTCCACAATGTCCTTCAAGTTTTTAACAAGACATTAGCCTGCAAACTGACTTTACTTTTCCACTGTAAACAAGGGCCAATTCAGAACTTTTCATGTTTCACTAGTTCCTTGCTAGCTGTTCTTCACAGCCAAAAGGAGATGCCATCATGATGAATCCTATCTTATAAATGTTCCCCACAACATCAGCATGTCATGTCAATATCATAACTGTTGCTGGCAGACTTGGTTCTAGCATTTAATTTCAGGGATGAGAAACTTCTGCAGCAAGAAAAAGCTGCAAAAATTTTGGAACTGATTTTCGTAGTTTTGTGAAATGAAGATAAGCTGTCTCCAAGAAATTTACTTTCATAGATTCTCTTTTAAGAACGAAAAGAGGGGGGATGCTAAAATATTTTCGATAAGGCAATAACAATATTCTCAAGGTTTTTAATCAACAATCATAAAAATAACAAGAAAACAGGCACTGTTATGCTGCATTCATACTGACAAAATTAAACCAGCTTTATTCAAACTAGTATAGATTTTCAACCAATCAAATGACTAGATTTGTTGGATTGACCAATCAGAAAGTCCTATTCCAAATCCTAGTTTAATTAAAGCTGGTTTAAATTGCAGTAGGAATGGGGCATTAGACTTAACATGTTGATTGGAGTAAATCTTGCTGGCAATGGAAGACCTTGTTCAGAGGACAATGGATGACCCTGCAACAGACGTCTGACATTGTTGCAGGATTCTAGGAGTTTTAATATTTATTTCAAAGCTTTCTTCCCCTAAATTAGTCTATTAAATGAGATTCCATTCCCAAAATTTTTTCTGATGTGAACCTGGAATGATCATTTGCCATTGTGCAACCAAACCTAAACTTTCCAGATTTTATTGGTGCCAGTGCTAGAAGGAAATCAGCAAACAGGACAGGCCTTACTTTCTGATCTTTCACACCTATTCACAAGCTGATGATTAATTTCTGAAATCAATATATACAACTAATTTTTCTTTCATTTCTTATTTCAGGCTCCAAGTTTTATACCTTGGAGGAAACCAAATCACAGAGATCCCAGGATCACTTGGGAAACTGACAAATCTCCAAGCATTGATTTTGTGTGACAACAAATTAGAGAACATACCAGGAAAATTGGCACAGTTGAAGAAACTGAAATCATTAAGTTTGCACAAAAACAAGTTGAAGACACTTCCCATGGAAATTGTAATGTTGATGAACCTGCAAGAACTGAGCTTACGAGACAACCCTTTGGTGAACAAGTTTGCTAGAGATTTTGATTTTAATCCACCATCGTTACTGGAGCTAAGTGGCAGAGCTATCAAGATAAACAATGTCAAGTACAACAATGAGATCTTACCAAGCGTTTTGGTTTCATATTTAGACAGTGCACAAAGCTGTGTCAATCCTAAATGCAAAGGAGTCTACTTCGATTCCAGGGTGCGATGTTTGAAATTTGTAGATTTCTGTGGACAGTATCGCTTACCTCTCGAGCAATACCTTTGTTCGCCACATTCGAATTCTTGTGACTTACAGAAGAATGATGCATCTGTTCCAGCGCAAAAGATACAGAAACTTCTTCTACCGCGGTAACAAAATATTGCCTTTGTACTTTGCTGCGCTATTTCCGCTCGATTTATTGGGGATAACTTCTTCAGGAGTCATACAGAACTTGAACTGTTTGGAAAATGATGAAACTCTGGCAGCAAAAACGAAAATCTTAGACCAATGTAACTTTTTTGAGTTGTCTGCTCGGTTACGTAGTTTTGAATAAACACAGGAAACCCTGTCGTAGAAATTCTGCCTCTCCGTTTTAGGGGCAAGTCAGCGGAAATTTACTCTGAAAAATCGCAAACGTCCAACCTACAAAAATTTCACTCGATGAAATATGATTCCACTTAAACATTTTATCATTCGTCAAACCTACGAATGGGCTTTCACTGCCCTTGGATTAACATTGCACCAAAAGATCAGCAGTCTCACAAATAGAATTTGTAAAGCTACCAAAGTGGAACTGCTGTCCTCCTCAAGCAATGTGATGGCAAAGATCTGTTTCTCAAAACGTTTAATCCTTTAAAATTTATTCCCAGTATTACTTTATTTTCGGCCAACCACTATACACTATAATTTCCTCTGCCGACATTGCCCTTTTGATAAAATGAAGATCGTGACAGTTGATTGCAAGAATTTATCCCTTGTTTTCAACATTCTCCTGCGAAATTTCTTCCCTGCTATTCGAATGGTCCAAAGTTGCAAGCTTCGCCCACGAGAACTGATGTATCAGCAGTCAATAAAAGAATTAAGAATAATAGAAGAATAGAATGATAGATTCGGATCTGACGAGAACTGATCCGAATTCAAGAATAGAATGATAGATTCGGATCTGACGAGAACTGATCCGAATTCAAGAATAGAAGGATAGATTCGGATCTGACGAGAACTGATCCGAATTCAAGAATAGAAGGATAGATTTTAGAATAGAAGGCAAGAATAGAAAGATCAAAAATAATTTCATCAAGATTGAAATTATTCCAATGCTCCCCACAAGTTTTATTTGCCGTGTATTTTGTTGCTAAGGCACTCTTAGCCCCCTGTAATGCGGAACATTCTAATGATTTCTTGGAGAGGTAATTTTATTGAAGAAGATTGAATTGAATAAGATTGAATTGAATAAGATGGCATTTAAAAAACATTTCTCGCTGCAATCTATTAGAATGAGATCATTGCTGATGCAAGGAAGGAGGGGTTTTCGGCTAATTTTTGGGGAAGGGGTCTGCCGCTCACAGTTTCAAAAGGTAAGTTTTGGCTAGACCAATTTTTGTGAAAATGATACCCCTGGCTAGACTAATTTCTTCATCAAAAGTGCCCTTGAGTTGGCGTTTGCTAAATTTTTCAAAAAATTGGGTTTTGTTACAGGAATTACCGAATTTTGATATTTCTTTGACCAAAACTGCCAAAAAGTATACCCTTGCCTTGACTAAAATCGACTAAAATTGCCATAAAGTGGCAAGACTATAAGTCCGAAAAAGTATACCCTTGCGGGCGGCACCTTCCCAGGTACCTTTACTATAGAAGAATCCCCCCCGTGCGCCTATGTCCCGTTATCCTGATTTTATGTAACTTAAACTCCTTTCATCCTGCGTAGATGCTGTTTTTCTTCTATTTGAGGATATGTTTTTACTTTCCAGTCTGAAAATCTTTTACTTTAACCCTGTCATTATTTTGTGTCTCGCTACGCGAGCGGGTGCAAGGCTGTATAGCTTATTTTTGCCTTCTGTAGCAATTGAACGGACAGAATCAAACATCTCTGGATCGGATTTTTTTTGTTTTTTGTTTGTTTTTCAATTTGGTTTGAGTGGGCATTTCAGGATTTCTTGTCTGGAGAGTTCTTACCCTTGGATAACCTTGTCGACATTGTAAGAAATCAAATTAGACATTCAGTGGCGGCGCCACGGGGGGACTGGGGAGGACTTGTCCCTCCAATCCCAAAATCGGCAGAAATTGCCAAAAAACAGTGGCATAAAATCAGTTGGGTATACCGTTAGAATGAAAAATTATGTCAGAATCCCCCCCCCCCCACTTCTTTCAGATTTTGCAGAGCTGGTGTCGCCACTGAAGACATCGTATATATGTGTATGTACACATACATCGCATTGGAAGCAAAGTACTATTTGGCTTTTTATCAGCTGAACTTGCAATATCCATCATCGTAGCAGTAGTCTTAATTTTAGGAATATACAAAGATTTATTTTTGATTCTTCGATCCCTATAAGACAAATTTGTAATAATTGTAGTGGATTTTGTTGAGACCATTGGTCACAGCAATCTTCTTCAGTTGGTTTGATCGTCTCCTTCTGTCTACCAGGCGTCCCAAAAAAGTTTGAGCAGTTGCTGCGAAGAAGCCTTGCCATGAACTTCAGACGAAATGACCGAAAGTTTGCAATTTCTGATGAATTTGTAGACTTACTTGAATGTCCGTTGAGTTCTGTGTGCAATCAAATTTTAGGCCCAAACTATTTCTGCCGGAATACGGAATAGAAAAGGCTTAGAATTGGTAGACTTTTACAGCAATCATTACCTTTTTTATTAGAATTTCTTACAAATACAAATTCAGAATCTTATGTGTACACTTAAAGTGAATACGTAGATCAAATGGCACACTGCCCGAGCTCTCGTTGGAAACTGCCATACTCTGCAATCCGGAGCCTTGGGTTCAAAATTTATGTTCTTGGAAATTTTCTGATTAACTAAAGCTATTACATCGATGAGAGGAAGTGTTAAGAACAGATGCATTCACACTTTAACAGTTCGCAACGCAAACTTTCTAGGACTGAAGGGTAGCCTCTAAACCAGACCCAATGGTTAGTCAATTAGTGTTCTGATAGTATACCCAAGGATGTTTGTCACCAAACTTGTAGTCACTGCTGTGTGATTTTTCAGTCAAAAATTTCACCTTCATTGCTCAACAAACTTCCAAAAATGATTTATTGCTAAACTGCCCAGAACCTTTTTCCAAATTAAGGATGGATGGTTCTGCATAATTCAATAATCATCTTTTTCAGGCTGCTTCAGGAATTTTGCCTGTTTAGGTGAGTCACTACCCGATATAAGTAGTCGATACAAACCCGATTTGGAGATCCAAGGTCCCAAACTCTAAGTCGAGATCTCTTTTGTTACAACATGAAAATAAAAATTTTAATCCAAGGCTCTGCTCCGACGCGTATACTTTTTTGGGACACCTGCTGCGTTGCATAAAATTCGGGGAGATTCAAAAAGGGAAAAACTGTACCCAGAAAATCTGTGAATTGGAATAAGTTGCTTTATTATAAGAAGTAAAAGTTGCTGAGAATATGAGTTGACTGCAAGTTGAAAGCACTGAGGATTTGAGTAAATCAAGAAAAGAAGGCTAAAAGAAATTGCAGTATATTAAATGAAAATTAAAGCGAAAAGCGGAAAGAATTTTGTGGATTTTAAAGTAGTGCTGCTTGCCAGTAGTTTGTTCACTCGCCGGACTTTGGTGTTTTTCGTTGGCCCTTGAGATCGATGTCATCGAGGTCAGCTGTCGGTAATTAGAAGAGGGCAGCTTTCTGAAAACCGAGCGGCAGACCCCTGTCCATCCGCAAGTCATGTACCCCCCCCCCCCCCCGAGTGATAGCCAGGGCCGTCGGAGAGCTTTCGGAAGTCCAGGGGCAAAACTGGGAAACAAGGCCTCTTGCGAGCGAAGCGAGCAGAAGATTTTCTTGATCACACCATTTACATTGGCTTAAAATCCATTTCGGATCATTTCTTGCAGTCCAGACCTTGAGCCCCTGGGGCCATTTGTCCCTCCTGTGCCCTCCTCTCGGCGGCCCTGTTGATAGCACATATAGCATTGGTGACTACTTCAGCTTATTTAAAATGCGCTATACGTTTCCTTATAAGAAACTGGTTTATAACAAACTAGCACTAAGATGGTTCAAATCCCAAGAAACAATCTTGAATACGTCAAAAAAGGCTTTCATTATTCGGCACTGAAAGCTTGGAACGACATTCCCATTTGCATCAGAGAGCTCCCTACTCTTAGTAGATTCAAAAATCAACTAAAATGTTATTTCAAGAGCTGAAAGAAAACAAAAACACGACTCCCTGGAGGAGCAGCTGCGTCTGAATAGTTCTTAGGTAGAGACACTGTAAATATGTATATATCATAATGTATTATTGTAATTAGGTTTTTTTCTTGTCTTATTTTGAAATTGCTGAAGGGATTTTGTGTTTAAATAACTTGAAATGAAATGAAAATGAAATGATCAAGATCTTAAGAAACTCTAGTACTATGTCTGAGAAATACTAAGAGACTTTTCAAAGTTAAAAGCATGGATTTTATAGCGAATAGATCGTTGAACCTTTATTCTTGAGCAATATTATCTAACCATTTGTGTTTTCAACATAACAGAACACTGTTTATTCCTTTATAATGTTTTAAATATCAAGAATCATATCTGCCGCAGTGTTAGCGACCACATTGCTAATTCTGCATCCAGAAAAATAAGAAACCAATTAAGAAACTTTTGGTACTAAAATGGACAAAATTTCATGTGAAATCAAGAAACTTGTTAGTTCTATGGCCTGATCCAAGTTTCTTATAAAAAAAACGTGTATCGTATCGAAGAAGCTTTGCGTACTGAGATCTAAAAGTCTTACTAGCTCATAATTGTATTTTTGAAGAAATGTGCAATCGAAAAACAGGAAGACTTTGCTCCGTTGCTAACATGCCTTTCGTTCTTCCTGTACTGCATCTCTAGTTTATTGAACGTATTCTTTTTGCGGAATCATCGAATTTCCTCCCTCATAAACCAAAACAAATAAAAATATACATCTCTATGGTGACGCATAGAAGATCCAATCAGAATACGACATTCACCGTTGCCATGCAAATATAAGTCAGTTCTGTCAAAGACTTTACAGAGGCCATAAGATACCTGAATTGTCGCTGGATTATTTTTGTTACTAGGGTGGTGAGGCATTAGACATTTCCAATGGAGTTTTACAGATTGGCACAGTGCCATCGGAAAAGCAAAAATGTCTCATTGACTGAAGATAAAATTGGCACAAACTGCATGACTTCGTTTTGTCACAGCAGCAGACTATTCCATTTCACCAAATTAGATCAAGGGCAATCGCACCGTGTTTGTAGGTGGGAAATTAAAGTTGTTACCTCGATATTACCATAGTTTTCTTCGTTATTTTCCTTTTGGTCCACGCCTAAACAGTGCTAGAAATCAAATTCAGACAGCTCCTGCGCATCTGAACTGTTTGCTCCTACGCAGCGCTCATCCTCATGTAAGGTACACCCATTATGGCTTAACAGGGGCGTCCAGTCGGTTTGAGGGTCTTACCAGATGGCTACCAATTGGCCCCATATGGCAAACATATACTATCAATTGGGTGTATTCTGAGATCAACCCGGTACGCTCCTTCGCAAGCCAATTTATGCAGCATTAACTTTAAATGAATTTGAAAATTTTCTTGCTTTGTTCCATCAGTTTTGCAATAAAAGATTATGAAAAACCATAGAAAATTTTCATTACTAACTCCTACCTGGGTTGCATTGTAAATACTAAAAATTTCTGTAAAAACATTGTAAAAATCTGTATACATGTATGATACTGAATTAATCCTTATTTTAGATATATATGTATTTTTCTTTTATTTTGAAACAATTTTACTTTGTAGTAGGCTTGAATTAGCTTTTATTTTATAGCTATCCGTTATACGCCTACTTTAAATAAATAGATGATAATAATAATAATAATAATAATAATAATAATAATAATAATAATAATAATAATAATAATAATAATAATAATAATAATACCAAATTACCCAGCTTTCATATTCATGAGCTACCATGAGGGTTTCGTGGGAAGATACTACCATTTGAGGGTATTTTTCAAATGTTACTTTGGCCCTCCTTAGCCCTGACTGGACTCCCCTGTCAGCTCACAACAGGAGTACCCCCCCCCCCCCGGATATTTTCCCCTTCGGTAACGGCAAAAGTACGAGAAGATTTGCATACTGACACAAGTAAAACCCTTTTCGCATTAGCGACTCTTTAAAGAACTGTGTAATCATGGAACAGGAAGATTTCGCGCCGTCGTTGATAACTTGTATTTCTTCCTTTCCGAAATTCTCCCCTGAAGTTCTTTAGGTCGCTACTTTTATTTCTACGGTTTCATGTGTATGCAAAAATAGATTTTCGCCGAATCATCGAAAATTCGCCTGAGTAGAAGTAACTAAGATAAACATTTATCTCCATGGCAATGCTTGATTAAAACCCAATGAAAATGCAACATTTGCTGCTGCTATGTAATTGTTATTGCTAAAGAAGATACCCTTCTAATTAACAATCTGGTGAAATGCATGTGGTGAAATGAAACCATAACCTAGTGATATTTCCAACAGGGCTTTACAAATGAGCACAGTGCAAAATGAAAGGTAGAATTTCAATATTCAATTTCTTTTTTACAAGACACCTGTTTGAAAGAAACTCCTGCTGTATTTCCAAACAAAGTTGGAATCTTAGAATCAATCCCAGGTACCTCAGTTCTTTTTCCAAGCTTTCTGGCGTTTGCCTAGAAATGCTATAGTTTCTACTGACTGTTAAACATCGAAGCTTATTGATCAAGAATTATTCACAAATTCCTAGTTTTAAAAAAACTTCGATCTAACGCTAGTTGCATTAGGTCCACTAAATAACAAGAAATTCACCAGCTAAGCGCAATTTTAGCAACTGGGATGAATAAGTTGCGATCTTTTAAAAACTGCTAAACAGCGACAAATTCATTGATACATCTTAAAGAGAAAATAGTGTACGATTTTACAAAATCTAGATTTGTAATATGATTTTGTGAAAACAAAGTATATTTTAGTCATCGAATTTCACCCTCATAAACGAAATGACGAAACGAAATGAATATATGATTACATGGCGATGTTTGATCAAAATACAAAATTAGCAGTTGCTACTGTCATTAGGGTGTATGTACATGGGGTGTGCGTACTACGTGACGGCCCTGTCAAAGTGGAACATATTCAGTTTAGGGGTATGGAAGATGATTTATGTTTCTTGTAGCAAACGTAGGAACCTAACACGAAATGTTGCAAAACTTTTCTAACGACACTAACTAAATAACTGAACGAAACTAAATAACGACATTCTCTTGTTTTGTTTGTTTGTAAACTGATTTTATTTCGATTTTGCTCCTAGCTATACATACATATATATACATTGAGATTGAGCTTATGCATTCATTCTATTACGCATTGAGATTGAGCTTATGAGTATATACATATATATACATATACAGATAATCTAAATCGAAAAAATCTCTATTTATTGGATAAGAAAGGTTTAGCATAAAGCATGTCTACCGGCTAGGTAAGGGAGCGGTCATTTTTAATCTTGGGTACCAGGGTGGAGGATAGCCTCCCACAATTTGAGAAAGTTTCATACCCCCATCTTGAACATAGAAAAAGTTTTCGTACCCCATCATCTTTCAGCAAAATGGTTAAGTACCCATCCAAAGGTTTTTGTGCATAAAGCATAGATATATGGAAAGATACCAAGCTGTCCCAAGCGAATTTCATACTGTGCAAGTGATTCATCATTTCCGGGTTTCTGTTAATTTTTCTTTCAATCTTTGATCAATGATTCTCCGATATTATCTCAAGCAAAATAGTTTTGTACCCCATGAAACTTGTTCTTAAAATTTTCATATCCTCGCAAAATGATGGAAAAAAGTTTCATACTCCTGCCAAAAATCCTCCGCCCCAGTACACGGGATTAAAAAATGACTGCTCCCTAATCCCCATGATATGCCTCCTCTTCTACCAACCCAAAACCTCTGTTTAAATGCTTCCCTGAAGGTACATTCAGGCTCACACCTCCTTTCGTTTCCTTGGTATCCGAAATTCATTTGTTTATCGAATTTTCGCCCTTGTAAACGAAACCACAAAACCAAATAAGATACATATCCATGGCAACGAGTAATTACAACGCAACTTGAGTGTTGCAATATTCTACGTGTAGTTTCTATATAACGTCTAACAATTCGTAAAATACCACATTGCAATACCACATCCTTCTTCCCCCCAAGACATAAACGCAGAACAAACTTAGTCATCAAATTTTAGCCCTCGCAAACGAAACGAAATAACAAGGCAACGCGTAATCAGAGAGCAAGATTGGCCATTGGTAATTTGTCGGTGGAATTTGGAGCCTTTCTCATTTATTTCTCTGAGGCCAGGCTGAGGCTAAGTAGGTTGCATGGCATGGGGTTGAGAGTTATCAAAACTAATTCTTGCCTGTGAAGCTTTGCAATGCTGCGCAGCGCTGTGGCAGGCAAAGGACAAAGTAAAAGGAAGGGCTTCCGATGATCCTTTGAAAGATTAAAATCGCGACACAAATGGCTCATGGGTTGTGAATCACTTGGTAGACGGGATTTTCGAATGCGATATCGCTGTTATGATTTATCTTTTATAACTCTTGGAATAATGGACAAGGCAAATGATTTATTGCTCAAAAGTTGAGACTTAATCCTATTTTTTGCAGATTCTGCAGATTAAAAGGAATAAGATGGAGGTAAGCTGGATTAGGGTAAGACTGACGGGGGATAATCTCGCACACAACAAGAGAAGCTTCAAGGCTTCTGCTTGACAGACTTGCCCTATGTCTTTACGAGGAAATACGTCTGACCTGCCCGATCCCATTCTACAGTTCACTGGTCCGCTGTTCCAGCATTCTGTACAGGAAGAAATGGAAGAGAATCTCTACATGGCTATATCCCACCATTCGTAGCTTCATGAATACTGGAATGGTGGAGCTGCAGAGCTGAGAAATATGGACTATGATTGGCCGGACGGACATACCATCAGAATTTGCTTACTTGAATACATCATGCCTCTCTTTGCCATTCATCCTTTCCTTCTTTGAATCATTATAGGAATAATTAGTGTCATTATCAACTTCTTTTTCGTTGGCAAAAGTCACTATGGCTAGAATATTTAGCTAGCTAAGTCCAACGCTAAAACATATATTACAAATTGTAGATATAAGATATAAAATTATTCAAACTATTTACAACTCATCACAATATGCAACATGTTTTTTCCAATGAATTCGTCATGATTTGGTGACATCAAGAATTGTTTCCTTTTTGACAGCTCACAACATAACATCTGAAAGAAGAAATAACTGAACATGTCAGTAGTTTTTGAAAAGTTTCTGAAAAGTGCAGATTGAATGGAGTCCTTATTTAACACCTCCAGCAATGACCCCGCTGAAACATTGCCCCACCAAGGTTGAAGGATAACCCGCCAAGAAAATTTGTTCCCCCGTTAATTTTGAGTTTAGACACTTGCTCCGCCTTGCCTCTGTTGTTTCCTCGTTGAAATGTTTGCTTCCCCGTCAAAATTATGCCTGGTGACCCAAAAAACTTCACGAGCTAGATCATAACTAGCTCCCTGAAATCACAAGCTATTGTCAAATGCATTCTATCACAGTTTAGTTGAAAGGCTTAGCTATCTTTTGAGACGCTGCATGGTCATTTTAAGCAATGACTACCATCCGAAAAGCAGATTCAATGAAAATTTCGAATCCAGGATTCCTCATTTTGAGTGAAATAGTCGACATCACATTCCATTCAACATTTTGTGGAAACTCGACATAGCGATGGATTAGAAGTTGTCTGGGGAAATTTTTTGTTTGCAAAATGATTGACCTCTTTTCCTCATTCAAATTTCATGCTCCAAAGCAAATTTAGAATCTAACTTTGTTCACACTTTCCAAAAAATGGACTGGCAAGCGAGGGAATGGTCTGAGAAATCAAGGAATTTCCACATTTTTGTAACAGTTTCTTCGGACAGTTTGCATATCTTAAACTGACCAAGCAACGTCTCAAAAGATAGCGGAGCCTTTCAGCTACATGCGGATACCTTGTTTGTCTTCATAACATTTCCTTTCAAGAAAATATCTGCGATCTAGCTCGTGAATTTTTTTTTGGGTCATCCGGTATAAGTTCCATCATAGATGATAGCCTAAAATTTCATTTCCCCGTCATGATATTTTTAATCCCCGCTGAAACTGTTTTCGTAATTTCCCCGGTGTATTTTCAAGGTCCGGCGGGGTCGTTACTGAACGAAATAGTATCGAAATAAAACCGTTTACCTGTCACCCCAAAACGGTTCAGACTCGAATTTTCTTTCATATTTGGAAAGTTCTGTCCCTGGCAGTCAGTGTTCCTGGTAGTGAAGGTGTCATGGCGCGTTAGTATAATCCTCTGACTTTGCAGCCAGAACTGAGATTTGAGACGCGGTAGAGGCCTCACTACTTGAGCGTCATGACAAGGGGTCGCGCACTCGATTAGCGCTTAGCTACTTCTACGATCCCAGCACTTGGCGCTAAAAACCGCAACTGCACCTTCACCTTCATGTTCTTCCCTGTTCCCAAGAAAAAGCCTCACAAATCTTCCTTAAGTTTTCAAGTATTGTACGCTTTGTATCAAAATGGTGATGCGTTGAATGAATTGCACTTTTTGACCTGACTGACGAATATTCAAGTCCGTTTTCCAGGGAACACAGAGAAGAAAAATATAAATCTAAACACCTGGCTTTCTTTTACCTTGCTTGCCTCTGCTCCTGCATCGGAGCAGTGGGAGGCATCAAAAGAAATTTCTCCAATTAGAGTAATCTCGATGCTTTCTCCTGTTCTAAAGTATTTTCAGATTAAATTATTGAGCCAATGCAGGATTCTCTCCACAGGGATCCAAAGAAACACAAAATCTTATTTTCAACGAGATACATTGGTCAATATTTGACTGCCAATGTGAGGATGAAAGAATAATATATAGGCTACGGAAATCATTCTTTCAAGGCAAGTGCACCCAACGAATCTTGTCTTTTAATGAATTGCACCACGCAGGTTTATTTTGGATGTGATGCTTGAGTTAAAGTCCAAAGTCTAAAAAGTGTTCCTGCTTGAAAATAGAGGTAACATCTAGTCAAACA
Source organism: Aurelia sp. 4 Dawson et al 2005 (assembly GCA_964019985.1). Classification (NCBI taxonomy): domain Eukaryota; kingdom Metazoa; phylum Cnidaria; class Scyphozoa; order Semaeostomeae; family Ulmaridae; genus Aurelia; species Aurelia sp. 4 Dawson et al 2005. The sequence goes on from OZ026495.1 coordinate 1,272,763, forward strand.
GTCGGATTTTTTTAGCGTGGGTCGGATTGAAAAATTTCTTGCATTGGGGAAAACTATTTTTTAAGGGAGATTATTCTATGAAAACAAAGATAATAGAACAGTGACTGTTCTATTTTTTTGATGGAAACACAGCATTTGTCTTCGAGCGCCACTGTCCGTAAGTTTGAAAGGAATACCTTTTTTTGGGTCTTTGTTCTTAAAATTTCTATTCGCTTACACAGAAATGTATTGCATCATGATGTGTAACCATCTGTGTTTTCAAGAGGACAAGAAAACTGAGGTGATCTGGGTTGAAACTAATGAAAATTTGCTTTTTCAGGAAGTCTTGCAAAGTCAAAAAAAGGGCGGGCAGAATAAACGAAACTACTCCATTGAGATAAAATGACCATGAAGGGTGTTCATTTCCTTGCTTGTTACAGACAGATATAAGTCCACAGGAGTACTGGCACTTGAAAGTTGGGATGGTACAATCAAGAATCTGTCGAGATCTGTGTAACCTTGGTTCAGAATCAATCTAAGACGTGAGATAAAAGGAGAGGGAACAATTTTCTACCCTGGGATATGAGCCTTCCGATGCTGAGTGAGACACGAGGGCAGCTAGAATATTGCACCAGCAGTTGAAATCGATGGTCATATCAAGAGACAACGTGATGGTGGTACATTTGTCAAGTCACAACAGGAGCACTCGTGGGTAGCTGTTGCAGAGGCTGGAACAACAGGAGGAAAAAGTTTTGTTGCTTTGAAAGTTAATTGTTATCAGAATTCTGAAATCAGTATGCTATTGTTTTTAGATGACATAAAGGCAGATGTCAGTTTTAAGTTTCTTCAGTTGGTGCCTGGAAGAAGAGGTGCTGTCATCTCAAGCAATTAGGGTGAGTTTGGACACTTTAGTTCTTATCCTGTTTTTTATTAACTTCTCTCTTCACTTCTGTTCAGTTTTAGTTCATTGATCTGATAAGATAAGTTTTGCTTAATTGGTTGCTTTGTTGTTCTGTCTAATTCTTTCATATGATTTGAGGCTATTTCAGGGCCTCATTTGCAGTTACTTTATAGGTTTTGGAACCAGAGCATGGTTCATTTGTTGACAATAAATTCTCATAAATATTTTCCGTGAGTCACCAGAAGGTATCTCTTTGATATGGTATATGAGTGAGCGCACTTTGCAAAAATAATCATAGACGCAACACAATCAATTTAGATGCTTTTAGGATATCGTTGCTACTTCGATTTTACATATACGTCAAATACATCCTTTCCAAATTTTAACTGGGATGCACAAACGATCCTTTCTACGAACGTTTTCCATAGGAGGCAAACTGTTTTAATGTTTCTTTTTGTTTCTTTGTTTCTTTCTTTGTGCTTCTTGTTTCTTTGTTTCTTTGTTTTACTGTTTCTTTGTTTTACTGTTTCTTTTTTATTCATTCAAATACCCTTTGTCCAATAACTAACACATCAACAAGAAAACTTGTTCATCACAACTCAAGGGATTCCTCTCCCCAGCAGGTAATAGAATTGCTCTTTCTGTACGATTCCTTTTCATGAATGCAAACAGACAAATTCCTTTTTCGGTACGTGATCATTTAGCTGAAGCACAAGGGAATATGAAGAACATTTGTCCCTTTGTACAGCACAATCAAATGAAACGGATGCCCCTACCAACCACCAAACAGCATCCCTTTGGGATACTGTTTCTGCCGCGGTCTTGGTTAAATGTTGTTTTTAGTTTTGTATTTTTCCGTGTCTTCTTTGTCATCTTTTTACTTAGGTTGGGAGGAAATCTTGTGAAATTTCTATTCAGGGTTTGTCTTATGGAACGCTTTGTTTCTTGCTTTGTGCGGTTGGGGAGATGTTGGGCTCATGTCGGTTGACACAAATCAGTGGCGCGCGGCAATAGGTTTGTTCCGGCTGTCCTCGTGCGTTAGTTTGCGTATGCCTTTATCTTTTCGGCCAAGTTTGATGATGTGGCATGTCCTTAGGCTGTATACCTTTTGCTACATTTTCATTTTTCTAGCTATATATATATTTCCATTTTCCATGATCACCCAGGGAACCTTACAGTATTTCGGCTACTTGCAGTTCAGTTTCTTGCACATTTTTGCTCACTCTTACTCCTGTTGCAAAAAGATGTTTCATTTGACTTGGAATTTGACATTTTTAATTCTGATTCACCTCCGTAGTAACTGCAGTTGTGCTGTTATACGAAAAATAGTGTTTCTGTATTTTCATGGTTATTTAGTGTGCGCGTTTCTCTACATGCACTACACTCAATGGATCACTTTTAAGTCAATTCTTTTAAGCGGTGACGTTGAGGAAAATCCTGGTCCAGATTCCGGGATATTTAAGTTTTGCACTTGGAACCTAAACAGCATCGTGGCCCATGATTTTTTCCGTGTTTCTCTCCTTGAGGCCTACAATTCAGTATATAACTATGACTTAATGGCAATTACAGAGACTCACCTCGACAGCAACGTGGATAAAAACAAACTATATATTGATGGGTACACCTTTTTCAACAACAACCACCCCTTAGATATTAAACGTGGCGGAGTCGGGCTTTATGTAAAAGGTTCTTTTCCTGCTATCAGGCGTCCTGAGTTGGAGATTCTCCCAGAATGCATCATCTGCGAAATCCAGCTTGATAGGAAAAAGTATTTCTTTGTTGTGGTTTATAGGAGCCCTAGTCAAAGTCATTTTGAGTTTGAAAATTTTATGAACACTTTTGAACAAATGCTGACTATTTTGGCTGCGGAGAACCCTTATAGTACGATAATAACTGGAGATTTCAACTGTCGTTCGTCTCAGTGGTGGGAAAACGATATTGATAATTACGAGGGTAAACTTTTTGAGCCATTTACATCTGACTTTGGTCTAAACCAGCTGATTACCGAGCCAACTCACCTTATGGGTGAATCTAAATCTTGTATAGATCTAATATTTACGGACCAGCCGAATCTCTTTCTTGAGTCTGGTGTTCATCCAACGTTGCATGATCAATGCCACCATCAAATCATCTATGGGATGCTCTCCATCAAAAATCCTGCCCCACCCCCTTATAAACGCAGGCTATGGTATTATGATAAAGCGAACATTGCGGCAATCAGGAAAAGTATTGAAATGTTTCACTGGCGCGAGGCCTTAGAGAATATCACTTGCCCAAGCCATCAAGTCGAAATCCTGAATGAAGTCTTGCTGAATATATTCTCCAATTTCATCCCAAACGAATTTGTCACTGTAAAGCCCAAAGACGTGCCATGGATAACTCGCTCTATAAAGAGCATGATCCAGAAAAAGAATCGTGCTTACAAGACTTTTATGAAAAACGGCCAGCCAGATGACAAAGTGGAAGGTATCCAGGATTTGATAAACCGTACATCAAAAACTATCGAGGATGCTAAGCATAAATATTTTATGAAAATAGGAGAAACTCTCTCAAATTCTGACACTGGTAATAAGAGATATTGGTCCTTAATTAACAAGATATTAAACAAAACGAAAGTGCCACAAATTCCCCCCTTGTTAGAAAATGATGTCTTCGTTTTAGACTTTGAAGCCAAGGCCAAAATATTCAATGATTATTTCATCCTTCAATGTAGTACTTTAGATACAGGAAGTGAAATTCCTGATGAAGTTATCTCGGATGTACCACCACTTGTTAACATTGCCATTTCAGATGAAAAGTTGCTCAAAATTATTCGATCACTAAATCCAAAAAAAGCGCACGGGTGGGATGGCATCTCGGTACGAATGATAAAAATATGTGACAGTTCTCTTTTAGTACCTTTGAAAATGATATTCCATTCTTGTATGATACATGGTTCCTTTCCTGAGGCTTGGAAAAGAGCTAACGTTGTTCCAATTCATAAGAAAAACAGCAAAAACCTTAAACAAAATTACAGACCTATTTCACTGCTTCCAATATTTGGAAAGATCTTTGAAAAACTCATTTTTGACAGTCTCTACCAACACCTGAATGTCAACGGCTTACTCAATCCTAACCAGTCAGGCTTTCGGCCCGGTGACTCAACCATTAACCAGCTACTCTCCATAGTTCATACAATCTCTGCTGCTTTCGACTGTAACCCTACACTCGATGTTCGCTCTGTCTTCCTTGATATTTCAAAAGCTTTTGATCGTGTGTGGCACAAAGGCTTAATATACAAGCTACGTCGGTGTGGAGTCTCTGGCAACCTGCTATCCCTTATTCAAAGTTTCCTAGCAAATAGAAAACAGCGGACACTCCTCAATGGCAAAACATCAGAATGGGGAAATATAACAGCCGGCGTCCCTCAAGGATCTATCTTAGGACCTATATTCTTTCTGGTTTATATAAATGATCTGGCAGATAACATCAAGTGTAAAGTGAAGCTATTTGCTGACGATACATCACTCTTCACCGTTGTTTGTGATACTGAGCAAGCTGCTTTGGATATGAATCACGATTTAAGGATCATACAAGAGTGGGCGTACAAGTGGAGAATGTCTTTTAATCCTGACCCCAAGAAGCAAGCTGTTGAGGTCATATTCTCCAGGAAACGCACCACAGTAAATCATCCCCCTGTCTCTTTCAATGACACGCAAGTTGTACGAGTTAACGAGCATAAACATCTTGGCATCATATTGGACTCTAAACTGACATTCTCTAGTCATATTCAATCAATTATTTCTAAAACCAGACAAGGTGTTGGGATGTTACGCTTTATGTCCAGATACCTGCCTCGGAAAACACTTAATGAACTGTATAAGTTATATGTTCGCCCACATCTTGATTATGGTGATGTTATATACCATATTCCATCTAAAAAGTGTGACCTCACTAACAGCCATACACTGAATAACTTCATGGAAAAACTAGAGTCTGTGCAATACTCTGCTGCTCGAGCAATAACAGGTGCATGGAAAGGTACTTCTCGAAAGAAACTTCTCGAAGAGCTTGGTTGGGAGACCTTAGATCTTCGGCGATGGAGCAGACGTCTTGTCCTTTTCTATAAAATTGTCAATAATATTACACCTGCCTATACTAGAGACCCTATTCCTCTTCTTCATGAACTTCCTTATTCTTTTCGAACGAGACCAGCGACTGGGCAAATATATGCAAGAACTGACAAATATGAGTCAACGTTCTATCCTAATTGTCTGGCAGAATGGGAGAATATTGATCCAGAAACACGAAACGCACCCTCATTAGGTATCTTCAAGGAAAAATTAAATAAGATTATCCGTCCCACTCCAAAACAAGTCTTTGGTATTCATGACCCTAAAGGACTAGCCGCTCTCACACAGCTTCGAGTTGGGTTAAGTGCACTTAATTTTCACAAGTTCAGGCACAATTTCAATGACACATTAAACCCGATGTGTCCTATAAACGATGGCGTTGAGGACACGGAACATTTCTTGCTGCATTGCCACTCTCACCATCTGCAGAGAAATAGTCTCCTCAGCCGCGTACAAGCAATTTTGCTGTCATACGGTTTGTTGAACCTTTCCAATGAGGAATTGGTTTCGATAATCTTGTATGGTGATGAAAGGTTACCTATTGAATCAAATAAAGCGATCATTAAAGCAACACTAGAGTTCATCGAATCATCAAAAAGATTCTCGTAAATCATTTCAATGAAATTTCCTCTCCTCCTCCCACCTTTGTATCATTTTATTTCTTTTCGTAGTTTGTAGTTTATGCTGTAATGTACTGTCCGTTCATTATTCTTGTAAATGTTTTATGTTAATTGTTAATGCCACAGGGTTGCAATGTATTCTCATTCTCCTTGTGGCATCGTCTTGTAACTATGTTCTGTCATTGTAAAATTTTAGACTGATGTAGAAAAAAAAAAAAAAAAAAACTGTTTTAAATTATTAATTCTATTGGCTTTTTGCAAGTTATTGTAAGGACTCCCACCTAACCTTCTTGCTAATAATTAAAATTCTTCAAAATAGGATACTTTGACATGAAATCTAGCAAAAAATGATTAATCTATCACCATAAGCTTGCTCTCAATCTTATTGTATGATTGCTTCAGTTTGTTTGTCTCAAAGTGAAACGAAAAACGCCCAAGCTTTGTATGGTATTCATGAAAACACTGTTTCCCAGTTTGGAATTCCTAGTATATCCATATGTGTTTCTTTCCAAAGACAAGCTTTTTCAGGGATAGCGTCCGTTGCCGTCTTCTTTAATACCAGACAGCTATGCTGCCTGCAACTTTATGAAACCTTACTTTTCCTCATTCGTATCAAAACTGAGTTTAGCAAATGCTGTGCAGTAGGGGTGCAGTGGTGCAAGGCAGGATGACATAGAACGAAAAAATGTCAAACGTTCAGTGTCAAATTCTTGACGTTTGTCTCGAAGCAACATTTAGAAATCTGCAAAAGTAGCGAAATTTTGCTGCAATGTCTGAATGGCAAATTATTTGGAAAGTTTGAAACTCATTCCAGGAAATCATGCAAAACTAGGCCACATTTCCGTTTTTCTCCTTGGAAGATTTAATGAAATCCTTTTATTTTCCTTGAATTTCAAATTAATTTAGAGAAATTCGGAGAGTATCAATGACATTTTTTGTTGTCACAATTGAAACAATGCCGGAGAGTTGACAAAAATAAGATCTGAAAAACAAATTATATAAGGCACTGTTTTTGATCATTTTGAGTTGCTATTTCTACAAGTCGAATCTATCTTTCTGTTAGGGTGATAATGAGGTGGCTTGCGTTGGCCCTTATTCTGGGCCTTGTGCTGCTCTCCGGAGCAACAGGTAAGAGATTGTTATGTATGAGTTTAAAAGATTATTTAGCAATTACATATACCCAAAAAATGTTCTGTTCTTTAAAGGTTTGAAATAACTCCGGTGATTACATAGCTCTCCATAGTTTTATGTTAGTCTGAAATAGTATGGTTGTTTCAGTTCAGTTTTCATTGAATCGCTAATCCATCTTAAATACAATTCTAAACAAATTACGATACAATTAAATATATACATTACAATATCATATATTAACTAAAAAAATCTACAGTACTACAAACTAAAACTAAGAAAAAAAAAGAAAAAAAACATATTACATGATTGCATTTAGGATAGATTAACTTAGGAGGAGCTCTCCAAATAGGTTAACTAATCGAGGGACAGCCCCCCCATAAAAACAAAGAAACTAAAAAATATTTGATAAAAACATAAACCAGACGAACCTCAGAATGATAATGATAATTCTAGGGAATGTAAGGGGAATATAACAGATTAAACATAGGAATCAATGAAATAAGCTTTCAATTTAGATCGAAAAAGTGCAGCAGTGACTGTAACACGAATAAAAATTGGAAGAGTATTCCACAACTTTGAGCCAAAGCATCGGACTGTCTTTTGTCCGTAGAGGGTGGTATTTTTCAAGGTATCGAATAGATCACCTCTAGTTGCTTGACGAGTTCCAAACCTATGAACTGAAGAGCTAGGAGTAAATTAGTTATGGAAGTAGATAGGAGAAAGTTTATTGTCTTTTTTTGGCTTCTTGTACGAGTGTTCTTTGACCTAATGCAGTGAAAAAATAGACTTTGGTCATCAGTCAACCATAGAATATAGTTACTCATTATTATTGGCTTTTGAACAAAGTTAGTCATTAGTCAGTGGGGAAAACAGCCTTTTAGTCAGTTAGTCAAAACCATTTCTACACCCTCTCTACTGAAGCGTCAAGGGGAGTTGATTATTGTTTCCAGTCTCGCGTCTGCCCAATTAAGGCTCATACAGTATGAAACGTTATCCTTATATGGGTAGAGTGAAAACTCTTCAAGCCTTTGAATTGAATTTGGGCAGCCTTTTGAAAACATAAATACAGGCAATTTTTCTAGAAATGGACTTGGAGACATACACTTGGAGAAAGAAGAGGGCGCGGTGCCCCTTGCGCCCTCCCCCCATGCTAGAAAAGAAATCAAGCGAGCCATTGATCTTAGGAAAATGGGAACCAAACTTGTTGTAAAAACATTAGGGACCGGTAACAGAGTTATTTTAGAAGATAGCAATGTTTGTATCCCTGTGTTGATCTTGCGGATAATTTGAAAATGTCGGATGATGTACAGGCTAGATTAAGCTAGATTTGGTTGAGCGTTGCAAAAATTAGGTAAATGATCCATACAAGAGTGTGATGGTGATAAATACACGAGTGAATACTGTCTAATATTTCTTAAAATCATCTTGAGCCTAAAACTAGCTGTTAATACAGCTAAGTAAGTGCAGCTCCAAGATTGAAAAGTTGCCTTGAGTTCAGTGCATTTCCAAACGATCTGCACAAATTCTCTTAGCAGAAGTAAGAATTTATACTCCAGTGTCCTCTTTGAATATTGTTTTCGATGGAAATGTCTGTAATGCTTTGAGCTTAAAGAATTCCAAAATTGACAACTGTTTCCAACCTGAAAGACAGCTTGAGAAGACTACAACTCTCAAATCAGATGACATCCTCAGTATTTATCTGATTTCTCTTCTTCAATTACAGAAGAGTCGAGTGATGAAGTTCAAACATCACAAGAAGAACCGAGCAATAAAGATGAAAAAGGTAAATTTTGTATTCTTAGGCTACTGAAAAGTTTTTGAATTGCCCTTCAGTAAAACACCAAAGTATAAGAACATACATGTTTGCAAGTCGTCTTGGGTTCTTATAAAATGCATAAAATGGATTGGCTCTAATGAACTTGTGCTGTTCTTTAACAATGTCAGCCCCGAAGGCTCTGAATACACGATGTTTTGGTGCACAGGTTGTGGTAGTTAATTGTATTTTGCTTTGCCTTTGCATTTTTTCTGTGAAAACTATTAACTTTAAACGACATTATTCAAATGGATGTTTGATGCTTTGAAAGATGAAGTCTTCAGATGGGCGCTTATTAAGTTGGATTTATTGCACGCAGAGGACGACTGATGTTCAATTCTATTTTCAGCAGGTGAAGTTGATAACGTTGAATTGGATGAAGAATTGGAAGAACCAGAAACTGAAGAAAAGGATAAAAATGAAGGAGGTATATGGCGGAGCTAAGCTAGTCCTACAGTAAATAAGATCTAGCCTTAAGCTTAAGATCTATTAAATCGCAAAGTGCCGCAAGTGTCGTAGAGTGCCGCAGAGTTTTTTGGTTCTGCAATACTTTGCGACGAATGGAAACTGCTGTTCTAAAATGTTGTGACAATCTGCGACACTATGCGGTAGCTGTCACAGAAATAGAAATTTTCTATCTCTGTGACACTTTGCGACACTCTACGACACACTTGTCGTAATGTTCTGCGACCAATTGCTATCCAAGAACAATAGAGACACTTGATGCCATTGTTGTTGTGGGCACGTGATGTTGTTATCATTGAAATTTGGCACTAAAATTCTGCTACACTCTGCGACCACTGGAAACTTTCTGTCGCAGAGAGCTGCAGAATGAAACAAGCCAAAACACTCTGCGACTTAAGAAACAAGGATATATTGTGCAGTGCAACTTTGCAGCCCACACAGTTCTTGATTATCTGTCAAAAGGCTCTGGAGATTCAATAATAGACCTTTTAGCAATTCTCCAAAGGAGCCTGGATCGAGCGAGCGTTATTTTTATGCATTTTTATACGCGAGGTTCGATATCACTATTGGCCGCATTCGAAAATTCGACAAAATGAAGCAAAATATCGTTCGATTCTGATTCTTTTCAGAAGAGCTAACAGGTCTATTCCTGTTAGAAGTGGAAGTCATCCTATAACGATGATATATTCATGTTCGGAAGATGCATCAATTCTCCAACAAAATCTTCCAGAAATCGACCTGCATATCACAAAGAATCCGACTAGTAGATTAAAGTTCTGAGAAACAATCTCCAGGAGGGAACACTTTGCCTCTAGACCTTCCATTGGTTTCGTTCCTAGCTTCAGGGATGGCGCAACCAGGAGAGCTTGGGGGCAGGAGCCCCCCAAAATTTGCTGAGCCCCCCGTCGACACTTGAATTTTCGAACATTGATGTGCACTGTTGGCACCTTCGTAACTTGCTTGTCATGTTTTTAGAAAGTTTTGTCGAATTTTGAGCCAATCAGAAAGGTGTGGTCCGTAAATATTTTGCTTGCTTCGCTCGCTGTCGGCACCTTGACAATATTTCTCCCCCCAGGATTTCTTCCCTGGCGCCATCTCTGCCTGGCTTATTTGCTTAGTTTTATCTCGGAAAAGAAAACGCAAGTAAGATGTCAAATTTTTAATCCTGTAATGGTATTAGTTGAGTTGTATGCAGCACTCATTGATGTCCATCTAGCACTACTTTTGGATGTGTATTGTCATGCAAAACATCGTTGCAAAAATATAAACACTTGCTTTTTCGTTTCGCATTTGTTTCATCAAAACAGTAAAGCGTATTCTTTATTTTTCAATCACAGAGGACCAAGATGAAAAGTCTGAGGTTGATAATTTTGATTCTGATGTTTCTGCAGAATCTGATGGAAGTGGTGAGATTTTACAATTATGTGATTTTTTTGGGTGCAATTATTGCACATGTGAGGGGAGTAACTTTCCCACAGTTACAGGCCTAGCGCGACAGAGCAGAAATCGCGTAAAATGACGTCATTGAGCAATCTGATACAAGGAAGTCTTTTGACAGGTAAGCTTATTGAGATGATAAATCAAGAGGTTGAAACCCAAGGAAGAAAATATCAACTGTTACCTAAATTCGGGATCTGTTGCACGGAGCAAAGGGGGCTCCAAGGAACGAGTTTCTGCTCTGTCGCTTTCCGCACAATAAGAAGATAAGAATTTAGCACCCAATGTATAGTGGTTTGTCCACAGGTGGAGGAGAGTGATTCAGTAATACTTGCACGATTCAGTAATACATACAGATGTACTAAGATTTAATCATACCTCCCAGTTCCCAGTACAAAGTGCCCTACCAATGAGACTTCAATTGCAAATTGAGTAACCCCAGGGGAATATTGGAGAGATTATTCCATCAAGGTATACAGGTGCCATGCATGACTGAACGCATTTGAAGCACATTTTCGGTCAGGAATCAAAATTTATGGATGAGAACTATGAAATTATTATTGTCCTTGCATAAATAAAGTTATTTCTTACTTGTGTCTTGTAGATCTATCAAGCAAGGAAGAAAGTTCTGACTCAGACGACTCTGAGCTTGATACAGAAATTGCTGAAGAAGAAGATGCTAGCAATGGTATGGTTCTCTTTCTCGTTTTGAGTAAAACTTGCTCACCTAGAAAATATTGTTGCATGTCCGGACAAAGCTCAAAACTTCTCAGGAAGCTACTGAAGGGAATTTCCTCAAAGGTGACCAAATTATCTGTAATTTCCACCTTTTTATATCAAATTTTGAGAACTTTTAGAGGGCAACTCTCCCTGCTGCTGCCCCCTTGCTGCAAACAGTCTGGCACTGTTGCTAAACACATTGGTAAACGAATGGTGTATTATTTCCCTCACGATGTTAAGGTAGACAATTCGAAAGTTAGGAATGCTAAAACCTTCTAAACTGCATTTAGACAAAACATACAAAATCAGGCACCGCGAAAATTGTTGCTACTTATCTAGCCAATAAGAGAAGCTCTTTAAATTTCATTTCATGAAAGTAAATGTCATAGATTTACAGCTGCAATATGTCAGGTGTTTGATGAAGGACTGAATTCTGAGACTTTTGGCAAGAACTAGCCTTGCAGCTAAACTGAACAGATGTATGCATTGTCATCTATACCTAATAGACGATTACGCTAAAGAAGGCAGCGAGAAACTTTTCGCCAAGATGCTTTGCGTTCTAATTGCGAATCCTTAACGAATCTATAGGAATTCGATTAAAGAACGCATTGCATCTCGGTAAAAAGTTCCTTGCCGCCATCTTTAGCGTAATCGTTTATTACAAGTTTGCAATCACATGCAATGATGACTGAAATGATTTTAAAGCCAGTAAATTTTGTTTCATCAGTTCTAAAACTTCAATCACAACATTGAAAAAGAGAACTGAAAATCATAAACAAATTCTGGCGTTTGTCGTTTGACTTTGTCATTTTGTCGTTTGTCGTTTTATCGTTTGTCGTTTTATCGTTTGTCGTTTGACTTAACTCTTCAGATGTTGGTGTTCTCGTCGCTGCCTTTGTGCTTAACAGTTTCAAGCTTACTCTTTCGTTAAAAAGAAGATGCTACAAGGATTTTTTTCTTTTATTGCAGGGCTAGAAAATCAATCTCAAGTTTCTGAAGACACAAATGATCCAAAACCAGGTATGCTTTCTAGCGTTTTTTTGACAGTTCACTGCACAGATTTCTTTAAATTCCGTCAAGATTAATAATAAATGATGAAATACTGGGAAATACTAAGATCCACTTTGCAGCATTTCCATGGACGATGCCACGAACGGGGAACTGAAGACCACCCAATGGCTTGCCTGTACATAGACAAGCTGCCACAAACGGGGAACTGAAGACCACCCAATGGCTTGCCTGTACATAGACAAGCTGCCACAAACGGGGAACCGAAGACCACCCAATGGCTTGCTTGTACCTAGACAAAGCTGCCACAAACGGGGAACTGAAGACCACCCAATGGCTTGCCTGTACATAGACAAGCTAAATCACATAAAACTAAGCGTAACTACTACAAATAAAGAAACGAACACACCAGAAAATGCAAGAGAAAGAATTTGGTGGCTGGATGGCATGTAGTAGTTTAAAATGATCTTATCCTCTCTAACCGACACATCTTATGGACATATAATAACGCAGCACGGACATGAGGATTTCTCCATTACATTCGTTAGTAAGCCTAACAGTGAAGCCATACTGTTAGCCCGGGGGGGGGTCTACTTAATACATGCCTGCTAACAGAGATGTGCCTGCTAACAGGGTCCCATTTTTAGCTGCAGCTAAATTCCTGGACAGGATTTTACCTTTTGTATTTATTCCGGCACAGGCATATGGGCATTGAAGTTACTTTTCCAGGACAGGCCGGATTGGATGTGAAAATTTTAAATACCGTACATAAGAGATTGGTATTATCCAGGACAGGCACTATAATCTCTAACATTTATTCCAGGACAGGGGCATAAAGTATTCTTCTGGCAGGCACATCTCCAATGTTTCTCTCCAAGGTAAACCCTCGGGTTTTTGAACAGATCTCCAAACGTAGGATAACCTGATTTTGACCAGAATATGCTAATCAGCTCCTATTGGCATAGGTTTTGCCAGCATCCTCGTAATTTCTGGGTTTTAACGATGAGCGATTTTACCAAACAAAATTCTCACATAAAAGCTAGCCTTTGATTGAAAGATTAGCATTTCAATTTTGAACAGTTTTCTTAAACACCACTTCGATTAAGCAGCCTCGTTTTGGAAATTTGTCAAAATTCCTTCCTATTGTTTTAATGAAAATTTCAAGCCCAGATTCGGATTTAGCATACAAACATTTATCTAGTTACATGTTTTTAACCTGCTGGCATTTGTGACGTTGATTTTATGACAATGTAAAGTTCAAAGATTTATAAGGGATTTGACCGTCAAAAATCGCTCGGGGTGAAACTTTACAGCCCAAGTCATTTCCACTGTCAAATCCCTTACAGATTTCCAAACTTTACGTCGCCATGAACTTAACACCACGACTGCTAGCAACATGAAAACTTGTGGTTAGACTAAGGTGCTAAATCCGCATTTGGCCTCCAAAATTTCATATGAAAGAATTTTGAATAATTTCCAAAACGAGGCTGTTATTCAAAGTGGTGTATTCCACAGCTTGCCAAATGTATCAACTTTTCGCTGACCCTTACTAACCCGGTGCGTGAAATTTCCTTGTCCAAAATTATTAGCGTTTAATGTATCTTATCTCAACTCAAACATTTTTAGGTTGGTCTAGGCGAAGAAGGAGAAGAAGAAGGAGAAGAAGAAGAAGAAGACGAAGAAGAAGACGAAGAAGAAGGAGACGTCGTCGTAGATGGGGTTTGAGAAGGCGCATTAGATGGGGAAGAAGAAGGCGAAACATCTTCACTGGAAGAAGACGACGATTCTTTACACGCCGCTACTGGCGACGAGGTGGCCCGGTTAGCAATTTTTTTCCAAGTTGTCGAAGGTCAAGTTATAGCAAAGGAGGTAGCACTGGCGGAGGAAAAGCAATCTGTAAGCATTTATGTTATACTGTAAAACCTCTACTTTAATCCCCTTTCTATTTTGCCCCCTTCTCCATTAAGTCCCCCAATTCATATCGAGTTCTAGAGGCTAAAAAAGATTTCCATTTACTTAGCCAAAAGTTTGAATGCTAATTTTGAAATAGTTTGGGATAAAACTATGTCGAATTTATTCATTTGACTCGTAAAATTGTTTTTTGGTTCAGGAAAATATGGGGTAAGGAAACTGAAAAATTATCTTTTTTATCCTTTTAATTCGATTTTGTGAAGCAGCCTCATTTTGATAAGCCTAAAACCCCATAAGCTTTCAAGCCTCAATTCAGAGTTTTTACGGCAACTCATATTTATTTACACATTGTCCAAAAATTTCTGTTGTCTCAAAAATATGCCCTGTTTTGTTTGACTGTTGTGCAAGAACTTTTTCTTTATTTGCCCTGTTTCGTACAGCAGCAAAGGATAGGCTTCAACTTGGACTTAGAGACCTTATTTGAGCCAATTCGACAAATGGTTACTGATTTACGGCAGAAGAAAGTTAGACTTGTGAAGATGAGCCCCTTGTTTCCCTGCGGTAAACATTACTCAACAGGGACTCATAATGAAACAGTGAAAAGGATGACCCTTTTTTGCCTTGATCAATCAAATCATGATGTATTCACGACTGCGAAATAAAGACAGGCAACTAAATAAACCTAAATATATGACTAATAAATACAATTACTAAAGGCTGCGCATAGATAATTTAAACTGATGAATACTAACATCGTGCTCACATTGGCTGTTTTGATTTTGGAGCAGTGCAGACGCTCATAAGCTGTGACAGCTTTGTAACGGATGCAGACTATAACGCGGTTCAGTGTAAACGTTTTCTACGATTAACTTGTCTCAGTTAATTTTAGGTAAATCGTTTTCATTTTTGGATTTTAGAAAGGGATAAATGACACTGAAATTAACACAACTTTTAATTCATTTTGCAGCTAGCTGTATCAACTCAAATAGCTGTAAGTATGAATTATGACTGGTTGATTTTAATTCTTTTTATGGTGTGTAGAATTAGCATTGTTGAATTTGTTTTTTACACATTCTGCAGAAACTTGAATGTGTACAACGCTGTTCTGCCTCTAACACGCTGACGCCATTTACAGTGGCGGCAAAAGCAATCAAAAGCCCGAAAGATGTGTGAGGAATTCTGACGTAATTTTTCAGTCTATACGGGCATACCGAACCAGTTTTACAGTAGAACCCGCGTAAAAGAACCTAGGTTTTTCTTGGGCAGCCTGAATAGGTTTTTAATTAAATCGCTGTTATTCTAAATTCCAGCCTGCAAGGTTCTTAAAAAGGTTCTTTCATGCAGCACTCACCTTGCACACATTGATGCTGTTTTCAGTTAAAGAAATCTGAAGACTTTGAGAATTCCTTGAGAATTCTAGAGAACACTTTAGGTTAGAATTATTGTTAAAAATTTCATAATCATTTTACCACTGAAGAATTCTCGTCAGAATATCAAGAATTTTTGAAAGCTTTGAGGAATTCTGAATACATGAAACCTGTTATATAAAAACCTCCCTCAGGGTCAGCCTTTGAGAGGTTCTTATTTAGGGAGTTTAGAATATTGAATTCTCAAGGTTCTTAAACAAATAGGCTCTTTTATGCGGCTTTCTCGTGTATGCCATTTTTCTTTGACACAGTTTGCTGAGTTTTGGAATCTTAGGGGACTAGTCCCCGCAATCCCCCCGTGGCGTCAGCACTTAAATAGTTAAGAAATGCATAACACTATTACTCATTCCCGAATCCTTTCTAGAATAACCAAAAGGTTAATTGCTGCTTTACCTCCCTCTTTAGTGAGTCATCAAGCAAGATGTTGGGCACCCAGAGTTTATCTGGCCATTGGGGAAAGTTACAAGCCTTCGAGCGTTGCTTATTTCTTGCGACATGTGAGGATGGTCAGATCAGTGTCGGTCCTTCTCCCAAACTTGTTCTACACAGTGCAGAGCAACCCAACAGTTTCTACACTGAAGAAAGGCAAGAGTAGTTATTTCCTCAAGTCAAAGAGTACAATAAAGACCACATCATCAACTGTGGCATTCTTCAATGGGCAGAATCCAAGGTAAGAAATACACAAAATGTTAAGGCATTTCAAACTGCCAGAGGTATTAACAATCAATCCTGTGTACCAGACACCTTTTCTTCTGGTACCCACGGTATTTAAGAGCCAAAATTCACTGAGCTTTATTGCTTATTCTAAGACAGGTGGTTTGTTGTACGCAATAGGCCTTTTAGCTCTTCAGCAAAAGAGCCTGGATCGAGCGTAATTTTTATACATTTTTATATGAGAGGTTCGATCGAGTGGTGTTAGAGCTTCTTTCACTATTGTGCACATTCAAAAATTCTGACAAATGAAGCAAAGTATCGTTCGATTGGGATTCTTTTTCAGAACAGCTAAAAGGTTTATTGTTGTACGCAAATGCTGTACGAATAGATGATGATGATGATGATGATGATGATGATGATGATGATGATGATGATGATGACAATGATGATGACAATGATGATGATGATGATGATGATGATGATGATGATGATGATGACAATGATGATGATGATGATGATGATGATGATAATGATGATGATGATGATGATGATGATGATGATGATGATGATGATATAATGTATCTGAATGTCTTCTGGTCAAGTGCAACACCTTTAGTAACTTATGTGGTAATGGTCGACAGCATGTTCTTTTCAAATCTTTGCAAAACATCACGAGTGGTTGATGCACCTTTCGTTTGATTTAACTTCACGTGCTTCGTTAGAAGTGTTCATTGGCAATCTCTAATATTTGATGACTTTCTGAATTAGAGCGTCTTCTTGTTTAACAGCTTTGAAGTTTTTCGTGGATTTCTTAGCCTGCGAGCAGCCTCAACACTCCTCCGCGACGGTCTGCGCAACAACGCCTTTCCATGAGTCAGTAGAAACCAAAGCCTCGTTATCAAGTCATTTTTCCGCAGGCGGCGAGAGCGGCTCACAGCGAAAGAAACATCACATGGTTTACATCACATACGTAAAAAAGTTTTTTGTACGCTGGTCCGAGAGCCTGGAATAGTATCCCACAGCTCATCCGAGACACCGAGTCCGTTGTACGATTCAAAAAAGATCTGAAATCTCACCTTTTGAGCTGATAGAAAATAGGTTTGCACGAATCCATGGAATAACAGTACACGGGGGGAGGGAGCGGGGGAAAGATAGTTTGAGCTTATATTGTAAACTATTAATTGTAATTTATTTTTCTTTGGTATCGTATTTAACTGAATGGATGTTGTGCTTAAATAAGATTAAATGAAAAATGAATGAAAAAATGCTTTGAGTTGCAGCGATCACTGTGTTCTAAGAAAGGGAGCTCTCTTAGCCTAAATCACAGAAACACTCTAGCTGTACAGTTAGTCACACTCTGATGATAAGTTTGAAAGGCCCCAGTGTGCTGAAAAATCGGTCTGATTTTTTGTGTCCGTTTCCTCCTAGTACCTTATTATTTAGTATAAGCAACGGGACCAAGTTTTTGTCCTAAAAAAATTTAGGTTGTCTTCGCCGAGATTTCTTATGTTCTGTTCTTTAAAACGTTGTCATAGGAAGGCAATAATCGCAATGATTGTTACTTGTTTAGAAGGAAAAGAACAATTCGATTTGAAAGCCGCACTAAATCAGTTGTTGTTGTCCTGATTAGGCATACAAAAAAGCACACTTTCACGGAGGAGTGTCAAGGCTGCGCGCAGGCTTGGATTTCTTCGACGAAAGACAAACCCAATGACGCAGTACCTGAAGTTCTTTTCTAGGCTTGCTACAACTGTCTCTCTTTTTAGTTCAAATGGTCTGGAAATTTTCTCAGATCTCGCTTTTCCGGACTATTTGGCCTGAGGAGAGAGGGATTTGTAAGTAGTAAGTCCAATTCTTTTCAAGCTACCAAATCAAGCAAAAATGCATCAACCAGTCGTGCAACGTTTTAAAGCATTTGGTTCCCATGCTTCAGAGGACAGCATTGTACTTAAGGTGTCTTTCAACACACTAGTTGGGTGTGTAATTACGCCCCTAGTCCCTTCTTCGGATCTTTTGCTTTACCCTCTTTAAACAATAGTACCTTTTGTCCCTGTTGATGAAAGGAACAATTGACTGCCTCGAGTCCTGGGCCCTTAAAAGAGGTCCTAACTGTACCAAAAATCCTCAACTACCCGCTGATCTAGCTCCTTCACCGCTCTCTGTTCCAAATGTGTACCATTTTCTGCACCACATGCACATTTTTCAAACACAAGTTTACTTTCACAGCTCTGTGCCAATCTACGCATTGTGGCGTCAGTTTAAATCAGGAAGCTACACATATAGAGACTTCGTTTACTGGATGTTCTATCCATACAACCGTGGTAAAAATGCATGCATCGGTGCCGCAACTGGCGGTAAATGTGTCGGTGGCTGTACGGTCATGGGCAACCATGTTGGTGATTGGGAACATGTGACAGTGCGCCTTCGCAATAACAGACCTCACCAGATGTACATTGGTGCTCACGATTTTGGTGGTGTGTACAATTGGAACGCTGGCCTGAAAACATTTATTAAAGGTAGGTTGCCTCTTTAATGCCTTAAAGAATTCTAATGGTATATTTGTCGGGCATGAAAACTCATGCCCCATTCACACTTGCAAGTAAAACCAGTTTAAACTAAACCAGGTTATCGAATGGAGCCTTCTGACTGGACAATCCAACAAATCGAAGGCATTTGATTTGCTGAGATTTAACAATGCGGTATTAGTTAAGTGCGGAACTAGACAGGAGTTCCCAAGGGGGGGGCGGTGGTTGCTGAAGCCCTGGAGCCCCAAAAAATCTCACGGTGGTTACCTTGAGTTTTAAGGCTCATCCACACTAGGTCTTTTGGGTCGTCAAGGTCATTCAGAAAGACTCAAAAGACAAAGGACTTAAGCCATTAATCTTTGTCCTTTGGGTCTTTCTGCAAGACCCTAACCAATTAAACAACCTAGTGTGAACCAGGCTTATGGGAATTATTGTTGGTCTTGCTAGCATACAAGTCAAATCTTTCAATAGGGCACTGGGTAATCCATACTTCCAATTTTACGCTAATCAGCCAATGGCGTTGCAGTATTTTCGTCACATGACCGAAAATAAGCTCTTTAAGACGAATTTTCGAGTACCCTCACGAAAATCAAAATGGACATTCGAGTAATGAAGATATAGAGTTGGTATTGCCACGAGTCGAGGATAAATCTCATCAGGAATCAGCAACATCGAATTTCATCCCTCCGAAAATAGGCCTATGTCCATTATCATTGGGGAATACAACGAAGACCTTTTTTCGGTCATGTCTCATAGAGCTTATTTTTTGGTCATGTGACGAAAACACGGCAACGCCAATGGCCGATAAGTGCGAAATTAGAAGATTTATTGGTTTACTCTGCGCCCTTTTGAAAGATTTGACTCGTATGCTGGTCTTGCGTAATGGTCTTGCCCATTTGGAGCGTAGAGGGAATTGCAGAAATGGAAATGGCGTCTTTGAAGTTTGCATTGGGAGTATTATTCAAATTGTTTTCAAATATAGCGTGGGAAAGTTGCGAGAGGAGTAAACCGAATCACACGGCTAAATTATGACTAAACCGGCAACTTTCATGCCTTCAAACGGCTTTAAACGCTTCATAAACCTGCAGTAGCTGACTTCTTTCTATCAAACACAACTCCGCACAATGTAAGAGAGTGAAAGTGGGGGTCGAAGTAGCCTGCGTGCAGACTCTACAGTCAATGCGGAGGAGCGAAAACGAGAAGACAGCTCCCTGTAGAGTCTGCGCAACGGCGACCAATTCTGTGTTTTTAGTTTTGCAGTTTCTAGCTGTTTTTGGAACAGTTTAACGGTTTTCAGCCATGAAAATGAAGTTGATATTATCTACACATGGAAAAACCCTTCAGCAAATGCGCAAATAAAATACAAAACTTTCTTATTGATTTACAATCTAAGAATCAAATGTTACATTTGCTGTTGTTCCGGGGATTTGTGTTTTAACACGAGTCTAGCCCTTTAAATGCGTTTTTAGTTGTCACGAATTCTAGAAGGCGTATCATTCCAGGCTTTCAAGGATACGCTCCTGTCATATAACGGTTTTCTCGACGGTTTTCCAATTTCTTAGAGGTAAAATGTTGAGGTAAACGCTACGAATAATTGCCCAGTACGATATGATTTTGTAAAAATTCTTCTAATTCTCACCTTCATTAGCGGACCTAGGGCAGCTTTCCCTTTTCTGGGTTATAACAATGTTAGCAAGGCAGTCACTTGTAGCACAGAGCCGAGGTGGTACTTGCAGAGTGTGGAAAATGTTGTCGCGGCTTTAGCTAAATTTTGAGGTAGTTTTTTGGTTTTCTTTATCACGGTCTCACGGATTTCGGTGACTCTCTATGGCCTCCACGAGAGGTAATGAAATGATCATGTCCTCCTAAGAAGTAAAAATCATTTAATCTATGTTAACAAAAAACCCTTGATTTCCTTCAAGCCAGATAGACTCAAGCATATTCCCTATACGACGCTGAAATTCTTAGGAAAAATTTGACTAGAATTGAATTTTCATTTTCAGGTAGCGACCACGTGCAGTTCACCCATAGTGGACATCCTATTATTTTCTCTGCCAAGGGATCTCATGGGTGTTGGACCAAGGCTCAGAGGAAAACATATAAAAAGACCTTAAATGGTGAAAAGCTTGAAGATTTGACATCTAAAGGGACAGCCTGGGACACGTGGAACCATGTTAAATTGGTTCAATATCGCAAAAATGGCGGCTATACTGGCAATTACGCGTTCTTCAATTATTTGGGTAACTATGCTTAATTTTTACTTGAAGGAAACAGTTCTCTTTCGCATTTCAGCACTAAGCGTCTCTTAATTTGGTTTTGGATCCATGCTATTGTCGTCACTATTGGAAATGCATATTACATAAAACCTGCAAAAAGCAGAACCCATTACAGGCTGTTTTTCCTAGGTTATGCACCTCGCAATTAAGAACCTGTCTCTCTTTGATAAAAACATATCTTATTGCCAGTTATACAGGAGTAATAAAGCTGGGCTTTTCAGTATCCTTATCAAGTTTCATTTCTGTTCCAGTTGGCTGTCAAAATTTGGAAGAAAATAACAGGGTTGAAAAGCTATTTCTCCTAAGAGGCTTAAAAAAGGGACACTTCAAATAAGCACCTTTATACCGTTGACATAAAAACATAATTCAGCCAGTGGTGGTCTCTTCTGTTTCCTGATAATCTCTATGATAATTTTTTCATCATAGGCCGATGGGGAGATCGAAAACGAGGTTGTACTTTGGAAATAATTTCTGGTGAATGCCAACTGAACAGTGGACCAGAAGGACCAACCAATAAGGATGTGATGAAGAAAACCAAACTGTCCTAAAACTACACAGCTCTGATTAATCTATTTAAGGAGCACACTAATTGCAACTAATTTATACCTTTTTAAGATAAATTCATAAGGATACGCAAGCAAGAAAACTTTTGTTTGATTTTCTTGTGTTCAGATATCCGGTACCCAACAACATTATTGAAGGTTCGTTGTGTTAATAGAAAGCTGGGATGCTGGGATTTGAAGAAATACGAAAATTGACATTTTTTGCCTACAAATGTTTACCGTAACCTTCACGCGTTTGGCATGAACACTTCTTTCCATTCTTTGTCTGTTTTGCCCTGCTCGGTGGGTTGACAGGGAAGCAACTTCCTTGGCCTACTACTGCCTCAGATAGCCCGTTGCAATGCGGGCGGGCTGCAGTGAAAGTGATCACGTGAAATAGCAAATAGCTCTTTGTGATTGGTTCAAATTTGATTGACAGTTTCAGCCTTGTGGCTCGGAGCCACTTATATATGCTTATATTCCCTTTAAAAGTATGTGGCCGACATTTAAAACTGACCTGTTGATATATCAGGCTAACTGATGTGAGCATTGGACCAATGGTAACACCTCGACTTATTACCTAGGTCCCTTGTTGACTCGACTGGATTTCATCTTACAAAACTATGGAGATGAAATGTTGTTATTGTGTTGTTGCTGCTAGGCTAAAAATGGCCCTACTTAGGCCAATTCTCGACAATCCTCAACTGCTGGCATGGCAAAGTTGTTAATTAGCTTATGCAAAGCCTTGTATCTGTGCTTCCCTCTCTAAGAATGTCAAATTGTTTGTAAACAACAGGAACGTATTAAAATGTTTTACGTATCACAAATGCGTTGCAAGAATAAGAATTTTCCTGACAAATCTAATACATACCTGATAAATACAAGTCAACCAGGAACGTCAGAGAGGGGGGCTCAGGGGCAAGTGCCCTGCCGGCCCTTTTCTAAGAGGGGCAAGGAAGCAAGAGTGCCCTTTTAATGAAATTTATTTTTTTACAACTTTCAATTCGATATTATCATAGCTTGCATTAAGTTAGAGAGACCGTCACTTATGTAAATTGAAATATCCTTGATGGTCTTCCAAAGAGCGTAGCCACAAAAAACTTTTCAGGGAGAGGACCCCCAGACCCCCAATTTTGGCTCACTTCGCTCACCTTCGGACTGAGGTGCCCTTGCGGGGCCCTTGCGTTCGCCTTTGATCCCTTTGCCCTACCATCGCACAAGGCGTCCCTGAAGTAAACTAAATGAAAACGTCGAGTACCAAAGAAAGAAATGAATAACCATAATCAAAAGACTTTGGAATAACAATGTTTGGGTCCAGTAAAGAAATAGTGGCATGGATCCCCCCGTATTAAAAGTTAAGAAGTACCCCCCTTGGGGTCATCATGACATTGCCAGATCAAAGTGGTAGAATGGTAAACATGACACCCGTGACCAAACAAGAGAACGAAGATGATGCTGACACAATGGGAGGAAAAAGTTTTGTTCTTTTGAAATGAAGACACCATCATCAGAGAAAAAACAATAGGACGAAATGTTTGTTCTTTTAATTCTATTTCTATAGACTCTGTTTCAATGCACCTCAAGGGGGCAGCATACTATTATATTTGAATAGCATAAAAACACAGGGAGACCTGGTACTTGTCAGTTGGTGCCTGATCAAGAAGGTGCATGCAACTGAAGTTGTGAACGGTGAGAAGGAATTTTAATTCATACTGTGAAGAGTGTGTTTTTACTCAGCTCTCTCTCTATATGTTTCTTTAAAGGGGTAGTTGCACGAAAAGGTACACAAACATCGCGCAGTATCATCATTTCAATAAGAAATTCTCAAGAAATGTTTATTCAAATGATGAATTTTTTATTAATGATTATATTGTGTTGTCTGTTACTATGTTTGTTTTCTTTCAATGCAACTGCTTCTTAGATTTATCACTGCTCTTGTATGTATGCTAGATATTATGGGAAGTAGGAAAGTAGTAGATTAAAAAACTTTGAAGCTGCAAGCAATTTCCAACCCAAGATTTCGATTCGCTTTATCCCATTGGATATATTCTGTTTCATCGGCTGCTGTGCTGTCTCATCGACTATAATGTTTGATTCAACGTAAGTTTTTTATCTCACCCTCTACAGGCGGAGCCAAACCCTACGAACATTTGCTTTGAAGGGCCACGATGGAACTTGTATATGATTTATCACTTTGATTTTAAAAACGAAAGAGATTAGTCAGATAGGTTATTAGAAATCAAAGACATCATGTTAGAAATTATCAGTAACTTTCTGTGGGAAATTTATGTTCTGTTTCTCTGTGATAATTTTGTACGTCTTTTTCACAAAAACGTCTTGTTTTCAACGAAAATAGTAAAAAAAATCACTGGAATCCGCCCGGGGGGGGGAGGATACTTGGTATATTTGTCCGACGGGGATGCGTCGTTTTTGAGGATATCGTTTTGGCTTATTTTCCTAGAACGAGGTATCGAAAGAAGGCAATTTTTGTGGAGCTTGTTGTCAAAACTTCGGGGGCAGGGAGGGGGGCCTGGAATCCCATTGGTTTTTCAAAAAAAGTTCTTGCACGTTTTCAATGCCATCACATGAAAGATACGCCCTAGATGTTTGTCACGCTTGTTTGCAGGCGAAGGTAGTGTGTTTGCGAACGACTTGCTTTGTTTTATTTTGAGGAGGCGACTTCCTGGTTACTGGAAGGCGGATTTGTCAGATCAGGGCAGCTCCTTTTAGCCTTTTCAAGGTTGCTTCCATTTGGCCTTGGCCTCTTGAAGGTGTGAAGGTGTCAAAGATGTTTCATTGTCGAAACCCTAATTTGTCGTGACGCATTGTATGTTGTCTTGATCTGTCGTGATGTAGTTATTTCGGTTTCGTCATCAAAGCGAAGCATGCCGTCGTTGGCCTTTGCAATGGCAATGCAGCCGTGGTCCCCCAGACGTCGAGGGATGGTAAACTGTGGGTAGCCCATAGCTGCCCTGCCGAAAGTGACTGCAATCAATTGCAAAAAAACGAGAATTCGCATCTTCTTATTTTGGCAGCATGTTTTTGGATCATGAATAACGTTATGCCGTTACTAGCGACGGCTTATCCACGAACGTCGACATTAACACTCGACAACAGGCTGCAGGGCCAGGGGCCAGTGCAGTGAGGAACAATTATAACTAAAACGGGCGAATTTTGAAAATTTTACGTCCTGAGCCCCAAAGAACTCTCTTTCTTGCTAAAAGTTGTGCTGTTTGTCAAGAAACAAATATGTGGCAGTGGCAGAAAATTACATGCATCAGAAAGAAAGCTGAAATTTTCATGTTTTTTTTATAGCAATCATAAACATACAAGTTTTACAGGTGTTTATACCTACAACTACAAATTTTCATGTGGAATCAGGAATTTGTTAGTACATAGTCACAATGTTAGTACTAGCAGTGTGGTACATTGGGGCTTATGCAAGCTTCTTATAAGAGAACAAACGTGGACTCCACGACGAATCAGGGATTCGAGGACGGAATATTTTGCCTTTTCATACTTTACTATTTGGCGTGGCAGGTCAAAGGGGTCAAAACTTGAGAATTGCAGACAGCAAATGGCAAAGTGGGTAATTGCCCATTCACGAATGATTGTCTATGGGCAGTCTGCTTGATAAAATATTCCATTGGATATTGAACGATTTTACGCTTGGTTGCATATCATTGTGTTATTTTCATCGCCTATAGAATTATATTTTGTTTGCAGGCAAAGGGAAATGATATAGATGAGACAATGCCTTTTTGCGATTAATTTGCATGGGAAGTAGACCCCGTTGTAACCGGGACCAAAGTTACAAAATATTGTGATTTTACGTGCACAGACACGGAGCCAGGAACAGACGTTGTTCTGTGACGATGATCATGAGACTGACTAAAGAATTTACATTTGACTACAACTTAAATACAGATTCATTACAGGAAGTGATTACATACAATACAATAGAATGAAGGAGAAATAGAAAGTCCATACATTAGAATTAACGTGAAAGAGAGGCTGTTATTGACGTACTTGTAGTCCTACTACACCGTGGGAGGGGGGGGGGCATAACATGTTGAGGGTACGGGTATGTGCCGCCCATGTGGGTGGCTTTTTGGGACCGAAATTCTCTAAACAAAGGTCATGCTTAGACATGGGTGGGTTATCCAAAAATTGGCGAAAAATGGTTAAAATGGGTGGTTTTCCGCCGAAATTCAACATGTCATGAAGTGGATGGCGGCGAGTTTCGGAAGACCTCCGTCCATCGGCAAGTCATGACAAAAGCAGATGACGTAGACGAGACAATAGCTTTTGCAATATGATTTTGAAGGCCTGCATATGGTTGTCAAGAGGCGACACCTTTTGCGATTTAAGACAAAAGAAATAACATAGAGGTTCTTCTAATGAAATAATCGTTTGTCAAGACCTTGTTCCCAGGGCCTATGGTCATATTGGGACGGACACAATGCCCTGGACCGATCACCGCTCTGAATAAGCATAGATAATTACTTCGAGGCCGTTCTCTTGCCTTTTTCTGTTGCCTTGTTTAAAGGCAAAGGCATGGTATTATTACTCCAAAGTTATAAAACCTTTCTTTCTTTTCTATTAGTGTGAAAAATGAGGTGGCTTGCCCTGGCCCTTATCTTGGGTCTAGTGCTGCTTTCGACGGCAAAGGGTGAGTATTCCAAGGTAGAATTCAACTAAACGAAAGGAAAGATTTTGAGAAGAGGGAGCTACACGGTTTTTTGTAAGTAACTTGGATCAGGCTATAGAACTAAAAGTTTCTTAATTTCACTTGAAATCTTGTCCATTAGTACTAAAAGTTTCTTAATTGGTTTCTTATTTTTCTGAATGCAGAATTAGCAATATGGTCGCTAACACTGCGGCATACATGTTTCTTGATATTTAAAACATCATAAATGAATAAACAGCGTTCTGTTATGTTGAAAACGCAAATGGTTAGATAATATTGCTCAAGAATGAAGGTTCAACGATCTATTCGCTATAAAATCCATGCTTTTAACTTTGCAAAGTTTCTTAGTACTTCTCAGACATGTACTAGAGATTCTTAAATTTTGGCTATCTTGGTACTAACTAGTTTCTTATAAACTAGTTTCCTTTAAAAAAATGTGTACTTTAACTTGAGGGGAGGGGTGCTTGAGGGGAGGAGCTTATTAGATTGGCTCATGTTTGTATCCCTATGGCAGCTGGTTTGTTGGTGGCATCAAGTTTGTTTGTTTGAGCAAGTTGATCTACACAAATATGATGGTAATAAAGGAATATGATTGCAAGCCGAAAGGATTCTACCTATCACGGCATATGAACATGGATAGTGACCGCGATAAAGGAAAGGTTAAGGCCAAATTTCCTTGTTTTTCTTATCTTACTGTATCTTCAACCATATTTTTAGGCCATGTTATGTGGGTAGTGTGTGCAAGTGACTTGACTTGAAAACACGAAGGCTAGGCCTAGCAACAAATATATTGTATGTATTGCTGACACCTTGTATGCCCTTTCATCTTGTGATTTACGCATCACTAATCACATCTATCCACAGGCTTTTAAAGCAAATCCTTTGTTTTTCTTTCTTGCAAAATCTTGCATTTTCCATTTAAGGTCAATTTGACTTTCAGTTTTCTAGAAAAGAGGTGTGAAAGCAAATATTTTATTGTTTGAAACTTTGCATTTTTGAGGCTAAGCTCTTGTTCTCATATAAGGCCAATATTCACATTCAAATATTTCTTCATTTCAAAATTATGGAGATTTATATAAAGATTGAATTCATGAGGTTGTTGACAGTGAAAGCATAGTTTGGACAAGAATTTGTCCAAACTTTGACTTCACATTGGTCAAAACCCTCTTGATTTCGAACTCTTTGAATTGCCATAATTTTCAAATGAAGACAGATGTGAATGCAAAAATTTGGATTTTAACTAGTACACTTTGTACACAGAATGAGGTTTTTGCCTTAAAAACGCAAAATCTTGAACAACATAAGATAAGACTCCTGCTTTTCCCCTCTTTTCTTGAAAAGGTGGATTGTCTTGTATCTTTTTCAGCATTTACAGTTGATATTGTTATTTAAATTATATTTTTGCATCAAATTGATATTGTACAGTACACACCAAATTTGAAATTAGGGACTGATTGGGCAGATTTCTATCTTCTAATTTGCAGAAGGAGTAAATGATGAAGTCCAAGCTACGTCTGAAGCAGAACAGAACAATGAAGATCCAACAGGTAAGGAGATACTCCAGTGTATGTTCCAGGTGACCAAAAAGCTTCATGAGATGGATTGTAGGTCCCTGAAGCCAAAAGCTTTTGTCAAATACTTTGTATCACAGTTTAGTTGATAGGCTTTAGCTATCTATAGAGATGCTGCATTGTCAAAGCCTGGTTTCCATATGATCGTAACAGTCGGCGACCTACTGCGACACATCAGCGACATGTCCCTGATCAGTTGGCAACATATGGAAACGACCTCTGTTATGATCACATGGAAGCCACGCTTTAAACTTATCTACTTTTGATGCATCCCCGTACTGTCCCCGTCTGATCGGCAACATCGGCAACGTTGTTCAGAATATGTGTCCATTTAATGCAACCTTCCACAATGTGTCCCCGAGCCTGTCTCGGCGACACATTGCTGACTGTTACGACCTTACAGAAGCCAGGCTTAATGATTTGAGATTTGAGGAAAACTATGAATCGCAGATTCCTCTTTTTGTGTGGAATAACCACCATCATTTTCCAGTCAACATTTTGTAAAACAATATATATATAGCACAGAATTTGAAGTTATCTGGGGAACTTTTTGTTGCAAGTGATTGACACCTGTTCCTCACTCAAAATCTCAAATTCAGCTTTTTTCACATCCTTCAAGACATCAACTGGAAATCGAGGAAATATTCCGAGAAATGAATGAATTTTTAGGGAGGAAGGTAATCATATTTCACATAGCTAGCCTGCGAAAGTCTGAGAGAGACTTATTTACAGAAGGGGCTACGGATGTTTGACCATTAACCCGCCGAAGCTACCAGATTTCCCTCACATAGCTCTGGTCGACCTGGGCTAGAGTTACAGACAGTGACCAAACTGTCCAGCACGGGATTCAAAGCTACGGTCATTGTGAGACCTTTGGTTCACAAGTCTGTCGCCTTAACCACTCGGCCACATGCTCTCTCATTTTCATATTTTTGAAGTAGTTTTTGGAGGTAGATGCGCCATAAAGCCCTGGCAAAACGACTGGACATTTGCACTGAACATTGACTGGACATTGCTCATCGTGTCCAGTGTGTGAACACATGAAAAATTTTTGGGGGTGGCAAAACGACTAAACATTGTCCAGTGAACATTTTCTCCAGGGTCAAAGGCGCGCGACTTCGGGGGTCTGGAATTTAGTTTCATAAGCCTGGGGTAAACAGATCAAAGGATGCTAAGGGGATGGAAATATAAAATCTGCCACCAAAATTTTGACATTAATAATCATCGATTTCAAGAGAAAAGTTGAAGATCGATTTGGCCTGCTGCTAGACCTATCAACATAATCATATTCTTGTTCTCTGCGATCGCTTTGGGCTCTTCAGAACTGCAATTGATCTCGTCAGATGAATCCTCGTTACTGCCTAAATATTTTTCCCTGCTTTTCATGAAACTAATTGATGCTGATGACTCCATTTCTTCCCTGTAATCCCGAAACTCTCCTCTCTTGAATTTACAATGCGCTTGCGTAAACTGGACAATGTTCAGTGGGGTGGCAAAACGACTGAACATTTTCTTCAAACAAAAGAAATTTAGTCTTGTCCACTGAACATTTTTGACTGCCTTCAAAACCGACTGAACAACCCTCAACATCACTGAACACAACTGAACAAGATTGGACAAGGTGGCAAAACGACTGGACATTTTGCACTGGACATTTTTCCAGTGCATGTTCAGTGCAAATGTCCAGTCGTTTTTGCCAGGGCTTAAACCTATCAAGCAACATCTCAAAAGATGGGGTCCTTTCAGCTGTATGCTGATGCCTTATTTGCGTTAATAACATGTGCTTTCAGGAAACTATATAGCTACTATTTGGTTAGTGAATCTTACAATCCAAAATAGTTTTATTTTAAGCATAATCACATTCTTGTGACTTTGGTTTAAGTTAGTGTGGCAATTTTGCAGAAATTCTTCATTGGACAATCCCATGCTTCTAAATCTAAAACATATACTCAAACAAACTCACAACAAAATCTGTAGAAAGTACTAACTAAATGCAAAATCTAACTGCAAACCCAATTTTAACCGGGTGAAGGAATGGAAATATGCATTTCCTTACAGAAGAGGTCTGATTTTTTAATTTCACCATTTGCAATAATGCAGACGTTGAACTTGATGATCAAGAGCTAGATGATGAGTTGAAAGATTTGGAGAATCCAGGAGTTGAAGCAAAAGAGGAAGGTGAGTGCAGCTAAATTGCATTCATTTGAAAACTTTCATTTGTATAAGTTGAATTTTGGCCCGCAGATTTTATTTGAACATGATCCGGGAACACTGTTGGTCATTGTAAGGCTGGAAGCCTTCACCCTAGGCTGACTTTTCTGCCTGGTTGCCCAAGGCTAGATTTAATCCCCCTCTACAGTGGTGGCATCATGGGGAGAATCCTGAAAGTCAGCAAAACGTCAAAGGAAAATGGCATAAAATTAGTTGGGCATATCTTTAGAAAGGGGAAAAATTACATCAAAACCCCCACTTCTTTCTGATTTTGCAGAGCTGGTGCCACCACTGCCCCTCATAATCAGATGCTTGTAAATATCAGGTTACCATCACATGGAAACGTTTTGCCCCCTGGCAGAAATTTCCCCAGAGCCAAGATGAAACATAAGATTCCTTAAAGTAGCCCACTACCTATGTAATGGCAAATATTTTCCTGCTCAGACCCACAGCTTGACTGTCCAGGAGTCTGTTTGTTGTATTTAATGCCACTTCTGAGTTTGTATTCCTGTGAGTTTAAGTTTTTTCTTCATATTTCACAGATGCACCAGACAAAGAGGAAGATGTGGATGATTCTGAGTTCGATGATTCTGAAAATTCTGCTGCGTCTGATGAAGGTAAGGGGGCTATTCTTTTGCCATTTTATTGCCATTTTACTAAAGGTTTCATTTTTGGAAACTTTAGTAGGCTATTTGTCGTTTTGAGAAAAACTCTTGCCACTAAAGACAGAAAAGTTTTTGAAAGATCAGATAATGTTGTTGCAGAGAATAGCTTATCTATTAAAAGCTCATTTGTTTCATAGACTCATCAAGTGAGGATGAAAGTGCAGACTCAGAAGTCTCCGAGGTGGATTCAGAAGTCACTGCTGAGTTGGATGCACAGGGTATGATTCTGCTTTCTTATTCAAGCATAGAAATTATTTAAAGTTTGTCTCTAAAGTCCATCTTGAATGATAGAGGTCTTTGGCTTTTAAATGTGCACCAATCTCATACCCTGAAATGGGCACAAGTAGTAGGTACTTGGTTGATCAAGTTCCTCAGTTTATTTAGGCACTTGATTGATCAAGCTCTTGCTAGATGACTGTCATCTTTTGTGGAAAAGTAAATGGCAATTTTGGGAAAAGGAGCTACCAGTTATTTTTGCTGAAAATTGCAGCTATAATCAAATTAATTATTCAAAACTTGTCAAACAAAATAAACGAAGGCCAGAATTGCCTTTCAAGCTGGGCCTTTGGAAGTTGGATGAGAGTTGCTGGCATCGCCTCCTGCAAATTTTGAACCAAACTTTTGTAACCATTCTGTTTTCCGCTAATAATGATTATTAAATGACTTATAATAATCAAGGTTGAAAGATTTCTTGACTCCCCAAGATTTGAATATCAGCAATTCTGAATTCTGCAACACCCGAGCAGAGCCAGCAGCTTTTTTAAGTTTTGACATGTGCTGAGCAATCACAATGCCAATCAACATGGAAGCAAGACAGCTTGATAGCCAGCCCAAAAAATGTGAACGCTTCTTAAAATTTCATGATTTCAGCAAATAGCAGGAAGGAAATTTATCACACCATTTTTACGAGATAAACGGAAACGTTAGCTAGAAGTTTTAATGTCAAATACATTTAATGCAGACTTGTCCCCCCCCAAATCCTGAAAGTCAGCAAAAATTTTCGAAGAAAAATGGAAAAAAATTAGTTGGGTATACCTTAGATTGAAAAATTACGTTAAACCCCCTCCTCCACATTTTCATGATTTTGCAGAGCAGGACGGCCACTTAATACATTCACAAATCATAGCTACAGATCATTAAAAGGAAACACGTTTTGAAAAGCAAAGGTACTTTGCTCGCTGATCGGTATGATGAGCGGGGCTTGGGGCAAGTCTAGATCTTTCATGCTCAGAATATTTTGAAATTTTTTGTCATTTTGCGTGCAGTGATTGAATTGCTTATGGAAAAATCTGTGATCTGTGAGGAGATCCAAGAAACCTGTAAGAATTCTTGGTAAAGTTACAAATCTACTCATTTGCTGGAACATCAAAGGATCTTTTTGGACCAGTAAATGTGGACAAGGTCTGCAACGATATTGCTGGCTCATTTCTGTTGGTCTTTTATTGGAAACCTCAGATTTTTGGTGTCTGATTCTTTGAAATATATTATCACAATTTTTTGTCCTTTGCCTGACGAGGACCAATTTTAACCTCCCAATTACAAATATAAGAAGTTTTGCAGAGTATTCACCCCATGACACATGCATTCATCTTTTACATGAAGTAAATGCTTTTTATGAAATGCTTTTGTTGCCAAAAAAAGTTATTAGAAATTTTGTTTTGTGTCTTTTTGTTAGAAGTTGCAAACCCATCTCAAGAAGCTAAAGATCCAAAGCCATGTAAGTTTTTGACAATTTTGATCAAGCCTATTGATCTTATTACAAGCAGTAGTATCAGAACATGGTCTGCCTCTGCTTGTTGAGTTAGAAAAAACTTGTGTTCTTCAGAATGCTACTGTTCCATGTTGATATCTTATTGAAAGCTATCGTTGCAAATACATAATCCTAGTCTAAAGGAGATATGTACCAGGTGAGCCTGAATAAAGTTCTCACTTTTGAAAATTCATAGCACGAAGATTACTGAGCAGACTTGAATGGTTCAAATTTAGTTGAAAGCCAAAAGATCAAAGCATTTTGTCATTTTTCTTGCTGTCATGGCAGCACTAGGGGTATAGGTAATTTTAACCTTCAAATTTCATGGTTGTGAATGGACTGAAAAAAGAGCCTAAGATATTGATCAGGTCGGCAGGACTCCCAAACACTCTCCAGTCGGTTCAGTTGACAATTGTATCTCCAAAATGCACCAAAATGCAAAGAAGAGGCTTACCGCAGTTGACACGCAATGCAATGTGATTACGTCACATTGTGATTACGATCATTCATTCATTCATTCATTCATTCATTCATTCATTCATTCATTCATTCATTCATTCATTCATTCATTCATTCATTCATTCATTCATCAGTTTGGGTGCCGAAATTTTATATATTGTTGTTTCAACCTATTATTGTTATCGTTGGAAGTTAGAATATATCATAGTTATATGTGCAAAATCATTGAAGTTCTGTGACTTGAACGTTTGTAGTTTGGAGAAGACGAAGAAGGAGGCGCAGGAGGAGACGAAGAAGACGAAGGAGAAGACGAAGACGACGAAGGAGGAGACGAAGACGCCGTCGTAGATGGGGTTTGAGAAGGCGTATTAGATGGGGGAGAAGAAGACGTAACATATTCACCGGGAGGAGACGAAGATTCTTTACACGCCGCTACTGGAGGAGAGGGGGACCATTCAATCCAATCTTCAGAGGTTGCAGAAGGGCAAGTTGGAGTAAAGGTGACAGCACTGGTGGAGGAAAAGCAATCAGTAAGCAAATCTTTTATAAGACCAGGTAGACCAAAATAACTTCAAATGTTTCAGAATTCATTTAGTTGAGAGTGTATGATGTATTTAGCACATTTGATAATGACATTTTCTTGTTGGTGTATGGCGCTGAGGTCTGCAATAATATGCAGATGATATGGCTATCTTTGCATGCAATTCTGATTTAAATAATGTTCAGCATAACCTTGTGGCTGATGCTTGCCAACTTCCCATATGAAACCAAATGACGTAAATGTCATTTTATGTTATCTACGTACTGTATCATGTTGAATATATATGCAAAAAACTTGCCAAAGGTTCATGCACGTACACATATTGCAAAATTTATGGACCAAGAAAAGTTAATGACAGTGTATATCTACATATATTAATTGAAAATAATCATGTGGTTGCTAGCCCAGATAGATCATTGGACGATGACGTTAAGTCCTTTAAAATGTATCCGGGAACAGCATTCATGTTGATATGATCTGGTGCTAATCCGAGATGTTTGTATTGCTCTTAGCAATGCATGGTGCATTGATGTATGTTTATTTGCACATTGAAACAGTGCATGTGAGATTTCTTGTTGTGAAGAATGTAGATTCTGTTAATCATTTTGCGATTTCACTTGTGAAAATTCTCCATTCAATTGTGAAAAAAGTCCATTGTAGAAGACATATCAAAAAAGTTCTTTCTTAACTTCCAATGAATTTTAGCTGCAAAAAGTAACATCGTTTTATTCATTTTACAGATAGCTGCATTAACTCGAACAACCGTAAGTATGATATAAATTTCTTCATTCCTTTTCATATTGACCCCCACATACTCCTCCAGCCTTGTTGTATTTTTAAGTTTATTCTGAAAGCCTTTCATTTATCACTCAAAAGATTGTTCGTCGCTTAAAGAAGATTGCAGGGGCCATCTAACTTGAAACTTCCTGTACAAGAAAACGAGTTTTCGCCAACACTGGTTTCATGCAGCCTTATCAGTCCAATGGGGGGGGGGGTAAATTAGTCATCCGTGGCTGCAAAAGAAATTAGAAATAGCATCAAATTATTGTGTCCTATTTGCATACATGTAACAACCTTACCCGGCCGCGAGGTTGTACACTTAGACAATATGAACAAATAAAACAGCTTCTTAAAGAGTGCTCCACATCCAGCATTCCTTGCACGTGCCGCCTCTTGGTATGCCTTTGTTGTCGCCGTTTTCATGGGCGATGAAAATGGTACCAAAAAAGGCATACCAAGAGACGGCATATGCAAGGCACGCTAGATGAAACAGACCCTTAAAACTTCGCAAAATTTGCCAGATAACATTTCAGTGGCATATACACGGCCAATTTTTAGCAGTCAGTTAGAGTCCATATTTCGATCTGGTTCTCTCTCGTTTATTTTCCACAGCCAACAGCTTCCCGGAGGGTGAAGGGGGGGGGTCATAAGAAATCATGATCAGAGAATAACAGTAGTTTACAGAAGCTATCATATATGTGAAGGCAGTTCTTATATTGTCAAACTGCACTAATTGTTGAAGGCTCGCTATTGTTTCATGTGGTTTCAGCCTCGGGCCACATTGCTCTGTTTTTCTTGGTATTCATTTTTGTTGCATCGAAGCTACCTGTTCACATTGCTCCGTTTTTGTTCAAAAACGGACTGAAAAACATCTGCTTTTGTCCATTCACATTGATCCAAAAGCTTACAAATACGGAGCCAAAGATATCCGTTTATATGCGTTCATATTGCATTGATCCAGTTTTGCTAAAGTCATTGTTGAATGCTGGAGCGCTTCGAAAACCTCCCGTTTCTGTGCGTCCACAATGATCAAATGCGTTATCAAAACCTCCGTTTTTGTAGATATCCACTATCAGTAGCGTTTTAGGAGACTCCGTTTTTGTGGGGGCATTTTGGCCGGATCAGTTTGAACACTTTCACAAAGACTTTTCTCTCCGTTTTTCTCTTCGTTTTGTGCGAAGACGGAGCATTTTGAGCGAGGCCTCAATGTAGTATGATTTCAGATAAAATCAGTAAATAAAGATCTTAATTGAGTGGTTACCAAGCAGTTATGCTCTCTGGTCATCCTTTCTTTGATGAAAAGACAGAGTCAGAGGCCCTTCTGCACGAGACCCGACCTAAAACTCATGCCGGCATGACTTTTCAAGCCGGCACGAGTTTCATATCGGGTGCTGGTGTGTGCCACGCTTGTGTTTACGTGATGTCGGAGGCGATATTAAACTTTCATCTCGGGTGACATGAAAAGTTCATGTCGCTGTTTCATGGCGGCATGTAAAGTCATGTCGAGGGCATGAAACTCATGCCGGCATGAAAATCCCACGTGAACACACATTTTTCACATCGAAAACCAAATGGTCCTTGTTTTCCTTCCCAAACATCTACGAAAAGTCTCGTGAAAGGTGCATGGCGGGTCACATGTAAACAGGAGTGTGTTTTCTCAAATCTTCATGCCGGCATGAATTCATGTCACCCTAAGTTTCATGTCCGGTCTCATGTAAAGGGCCTCTCAGATTGTCAGTATCTTTGTGAATTTTGATGTACATCAAAATTAAAGAAACTTGCCTTCATTATGTGCCTTTAAAACCTCTCTATTTTCTCTCTCCAGTACAACATCAAGCAAAATGCTGGGCACCTCTGATTTATCTTGCAATTGGGGAATCGTTCAAACCCTCGTCGATTGCTTTCTTCTTGAGGCATGTGAAGATGGTCAGAGTTAGGAGATATTTCATTAAGATACCGATTTTCGCCACTGTGCAGAGTAACCCAAACATTTATAATCTGAAACGAGGCCATTCTTCTTATTACCTCCAATCGAAAGCAAAACTCAGAACACCAGACTCGGTTCTTGGATTTTTCTATGGTGAGCATCCAAGGTAAGATGTCTTTAGCGTTAAAACCTATTCACCACTAACAAAATTAAGTGACATCTAAACTTCACTCTGATTATGTAAACTGAATAAAAGCCTGAAACCATGTGCAAATTTGAATAAAAAGAGAAAATATTTTGTCATTGCAAAACTATAGAGGAAATATAGGAAAAACCGAGAGATTTGTGAAAGTGTATAAAATATCTAGGATTGTCTTCCGGAAAGACTGAATTTCTAAAATTTGTCTCAACAGTAAAGATGTTTTGGTGATAAAACCAGTGCTGAAACTTTTGAAAAGTAAATTATTGTTTCAGATCAATCCCCAGACTTAGTTTAAAACTACTCAAACAGTCCCCACATAAACTAGACAATGTGCATAGGAGCATGAGGCTCAAATCTCCGTGGGGGGGGGTGACGGGGGACGGGGCGTGCCATTTGACGTCTGAAATCACACCCTAAAATTTATGAATTTTCGTGAAAACGATACCCCAAAATTTACATACCATTGAAAATATGTACCCTAAAATTGTGAAAACAGTCCCAAATTTTAGCAAAGTAAAGTGAAATTTGATCAAAATCAATACCCTAATGAGTTATTTTTCTAAAATGGCACCCCAAAATTTATGACTTCTTGTGATTTTACCAAAAACGACACCCCAAAATTTATTTTCTGCTCGAAAAAAGGCACCCCAAGAAATGGCACATCCCGTACCAGCATGTATACATATATGGTAGTTACACACCCCCCGGGTCAAATCTTTCAAATCTTTAGTAAGATTATGTAACACTTTCTTATGAATTGAGTGACTTGAAATGAACTTTGGGTAATTTGCTGCAAGTCTGCCATGGCAATTTTCTGATATCTGCTTTATTTTCAAAGTTGTGGCATTTTTTATTATTTTTATAAAAATTAATCGAAAATTTTGAAAGATTCAAATCATCACTATCTACCAAATATTGCAACCAAGAAATTTTTGTAAGGTTGAATTTACCAATACTTCTAGTGCCGGCAAGACGGAGAAAAATAGATGCTTTGATCTTTGGACTTTTAACTAGAATTTGAATCATTCAAATCTATAAAGTACTGTTGTTGCTATGAATTTTCAATAGTGGGAAGTTTTTGCGGCTCACCTGGTAGACAATTAACAATATGATTTGGTATAGATTCGGCACAGGCCGTCATCATCAATATACAGTGAAAAGATAGGCAAACATATATATATATATATAGATAAATGTTTGAACAGTCATTACTGATGAAGGCTTAGGCCGAAACATTTAACAGAAGTGTTTTTTCTTTGAATATCTATTTTATGTGTCGCGAACATCGCGAAACGTGAATAATAATCAGCGAAAGACTGTTCTAGAACATTTTAGAACTTTCTAAAACATTGTAGAACTTTCTAGAACCTTATAGAACTTTCTGGAAACTTATAGGGCATTCTGGAAACTTGTAGAGCATTCTGGAAACTTGTGGAACATTCTGAAAAACTTGTGGAATATTCTAGAACACGATAAGGACATGATGAATCAGGATGATGAATTATCTAGAACTTTCTAATAGAAAGCATGTTTAAAGGGGCATTCTGCGGGGAAAAAACTGGATATCGGCGAACTGCGTCGTTTGCATATAAATCGAACATTCATATCATTATCAACATTTCCCGACATTTCTCCACGTTAAATAAAGCTCAATCCGGCCACAAACGACAGACCGAGAACTCAGCCATAACCTCGCATTTGAATCCGAGACAAATGCCGAGAATTGTCGTTAAAGCCGATCATTTCTCTTGGTCGTAGTCGATCGTGGACCCATGAATGAACCAATACAACAGGATTTTCAAACTCAATTCTAAGAGCGACACACAACAAACCCATCAATGCTCGCCGACGACTAACCGGTGGACAAAAACGAAAATTTGCAACCTTTGTTCGCCAACAACAAAGCACAAAAATAGTAGGGTATTAAAATTGAAGTCGGTCCAATGTTTTTCTCCATATCTTGCCTTTGAGAAGTGCGATCGAGGAAAGGAAAACGATTTCTGAGGGCTGACAAAATCTGCTTTTCGATAGTAATAACGATATAATCCTTTGTATGCATTTGATTTTCGCGGAATGTCCCTTTAAGCATGTGTTGTCGTCCATTTACGCAATTTTATTTTAGCTGTTATTCTAGATTATTCTTATGGACTCGTATCTATAGAGCAAAATCTTAGATTTGAGTTAGTTATCGATAGAACACGAACATGTAAAGATATATTTGGTAAGAAGAAAGAAAAAGTAAAAGTAAAACGCTTCCTGAAAGACTCACTTTGCAACATTATGCTTAAAGCAACTTTGAGAAAGAGCTTTTAAGAATATATACCAAAATAGATTTGAGATCTGAATATACATATATATAGATATTTAGTGTGCGGTTAAAAGAGGGCCTAACTTCTCAGATACAGGCATCGATTTGGTCTTTTGCGCTTGTTCTTTTCCAGTACTGACTAATTTCGCCCCATTGGGCATCTTCAGAGCAACTTATACAAACAACTTACCTTTCTTTTCACAGCAAAGTTCCAATTTATACATTATGGCGACAGTTTACGAGTGGCGGTGCCACGTACAGAGACTTCATCTATTGGGCCTTTTACCCATACAACCTTGGTAAGAATGTGTGCATTGGTGGCGCCAAATGGGGAAGATGCTTCGGTAAATGCACGTATATGGGCAACCATGTTGGTGACTGGGAACATGTGACAGTGCGCCTTCGCAATAATAGACCGCATCAGATGTATATTGGTGCTCACAATTTTGGTGGCGTATACAATTGGAATGCTGGACTAAAAACATTTGTTAAAGGTGGGTTGTATTTCTAACGTTCCTTTACTAAAATCTCAATTTCCATAAACAAATAGAATACCCGTGACAGACGCTTAGACGTAGATTGATTACGTATACGTAGTTAACGCTATTAATAGACTGATGGACGCTCAAACTACGACTCATGGACTTCACATTGAAAACTGGGACGAAGCTTTCCCTTATCGATTTCAGAACTAGATATAGAAATCATAGCAACACTGTACGAGCTCTGGGCTGTGGTGGATAAGCCTAAGTTGCCAGCTCGAACTTTCAATGCTAAGACACCTCAAATTTCAAGTTAACAGTGATATTAGCCATGAACAAATGCCACAAGTATCCATATGGGTGGGTCCATTATAGGGTGTTCGATATCCGCATAATCGTGCGCTTTTAGCTCTGATAACCGTTAACCGAGCAATTTTGTCGGCCATAACCGTAACCGTAGCGATTACGCAATAATCCGTAACCGTTAACCGCACTCAAATGTGGAAAATATCCGCTAACCGCACTCAAATTTAGGCCAAATCCGCATATTCACAAAACATATAATGGACCCACATATGGATGTTTTCTGCATCCAGGCATGGGACCTCTACTTTAACGTCCCTTCCGAAGGACGACGAGGTGAGTTATGAGGTCAGGCCTCCGAGGTCACCCATCTGGTGTCTGACCTCACTCGACCGAGCTTACCTTCAGTCACCCAACGAAGACTGTATAAGCCACTCGGCCATTTACCCCGGAAGGCCCGGAAGTCAGCCTAGGATCTTCAACATTGAACGCAAAGGATTGGTTGTATAATGTGATGATCTTATGTAACTTGATAAATTTCTAATCCAGTAGGTGCTCATACACGGGTGTTTGCTGTACGCAGCACTCACCAACTATTATTTTCTGCTGCTAGTTTATCGTGAAAGCTTGATACATTGTCTTTCCATGAATCATTATTTGCATTTCCTATTTCATTCTAGGTAACGAAAAAGTGCAGTTCACCCACAGTGGACACCCCATCGTTTTCTCTTCTTTGGGTTCACATGGACATTGGACCTATGCCGGCAAGATCACATACAAGACAATCAAGAATGGTGAAAAGCTTATAGATAAGACATCAAAGGGAACTCCTTGGAACACGTGGACGAAGCTTCACTTGGTGCACTATAAACGAAATGGAA
This sequence comes from Aurelia sp. 4 Dawson et al 2005, assembly GCA_964019985.1. Classification (NCBI taxonomy): domain Eukaryota; kingdom Metazoa; phylum Cnidaria; class Scyphozoa; order Semaeostomeae; family Ulmaridae; genus Aurelia; species Aurelia sp. 4 Dawson et al 2005. Next base: position 1,313,054 of record OZ026495.1, read on the forward strand.
ATTACCATGGAAGAGATACTTGGCTCAGATATTTGGGTAATGAGAAACTTTCTTTCTAGGGACAGCAATGTTTTAAGGCCTGTTTATACGAGGGAAAACACCTCACGACCTCACCTATCACACCCAGAGCTGACGAGCGAGGTAAATTCCAGCCACTGTTTACGTGGAACTTTCTGCGGAGTTTCCACCTCACTTGGCAACCCCGGGCTGAGTGTCGAAGTCTCTCTTCTGTGAAATCAGAACAGAGCAACCAATAAGAATCAGGTTGGGTTTCGTAAGTATGGAAAAGTTTCACCTCGCTCAGATGTTTTATGAAATTTCGTTTCAGAGGTGTTATGAGAAAGCACCATCCTACAACTTTTGCATTTCAATGAGGATTCCATCTTCCAGCTTTCGTAAGTGGCCCGCCATCCTACAGCTCTTCATTCACAACAAGGACTACAGGGATTAGATTCCCTCTTGCAGCTTTTTTGTAGGTGTTGGCTTGCGTTTGCTATCGTAGACCTTTCATCATCCGGGAGTCTTAGGCTGCGTTCACAAGGGCTTGTTTTTGCGCGCATGCTTTTGCTTGCGTAAACGCACTTTGTTTGCGTTTTCCCGTTCAGGTTGATATGTCCCTTGGATCCCATTGGGTAAGATGGGGAGTAATTTTGGTCTAAAATGGGCATTTTTCGAGATAGATAGAGCACCCTCAAACTTGTTGGAAATATTGAAGATCTTTTTTCGTTTTACCGACATCGAATCTATTGTCGTTCCTGGAAACTTGTTTCCGTTCTTTAATTTGAAGTTTGAATATTTTTTTGAACTTTTTACCATCCTCACTCTCGCGTGTAATTTCAACCTTTCGGCGGGAAATTAGGGTCTATTCGAGGAAAGCAGTATCTATTTCATCAGGAGTATGGTAAATTCAATCAATAAAATGAAATTTTAGAATGCTTTTATGGAAAGCTGTGATTGAATGTTCAGAGTTTCCCTGCCAAATAGTTGAAAACTTGCACAGAGAAAAAATAAAGATAGATCGTACCACCATCAGCGCATATTGCAAAGCCTAGGCCCATTCTCGAAAATGGAAATGTAAACAAAGTTTCCTTCGAAATAAAGTCAAACGAAGTGAATCCTTGCGTCTTGCACTAAAACCACTAAAACGTGAACGGAAAAGTTTAGCATATGCTGTCTTCGATGTATACCTCCATTTTCTTGCAATATTATTTCCATTTTTGCTTTGATTTGTGGGCCATTGCAACTTCTGGCAAAACGCAATTCATAGCAAAATCCCAGTAGACCCAAATTACCCTAACCATGTAAAAAAATCGAAATAAAATCTACCGAATCGGAGAAAATTTCGAAAACTTTAGCACCTTTCCAAATGATCGAACATGAGACTGATAATGATTTGTTGACGGAAAGAAGTCGTAAGTTGGAATAAATCGAAGATTTTCTAGATCACAGTAAAAGGTTAGGCCAGGGAAAATCTGGAAATTGAAGCGCTAGAAATTATCAAATATTTCTTCGACACCACTTGAACTACTCCTGAAAGCATAGATTGTAACACCCACGGGGTCATGACTCGAAATTTTCAACTTGCGATGAGTTTAAAAGCGAAAAAGCAAATAGACCCAAATTACCCCCACTTCTGAAATGAAAGGGTCAGAATAAATCTCTCTCGCACGCGCGTAAGTAATCTGCTTGCTAACCAACAAGCTTTTTCGCATGAGCAAGCTTCTTTCCCCATGCAAATATTTTGCATCGTAAACACTTCTAATAAGGGATTAGTATGGCAGATTTCTGGACGAGCAAAATACTTGCAAAATATTGTGCAATGTAAACGCAGCCTTCCCTTGATGTCTTGCCTTGGATTAATCTATTAACTATTGATCTGTTTTAATCTTAGGCCGATGGGGAAATCACAAGCGTGGTTGTGGCTTGTTGGAGAAAGTCTCTGGGGAATGCAGATTGAACAGTGGACCAACATCACCAAATACAAAGAGCGTGATGACAAGCACTACTTTGAGCAAGTAATGAACAAATTATGTCGAGCTGTTCTAAGCTGGTTTAGACTTAATCAAACCTAAAACTACTTTTTTTGTACTAATTTGTACCTTTTTACATGATATATTCATAAGCACATGAAAGCAAAGCAATTCGTTGTAATTTGTATGTTTACTCTCTCATGTGCAATGCTAACTTTCAGTTGAATTTGGTCGGATGCGAAAATTTTGTGGATGCAAATGAACAGTACTACAGTAAAACCCCGCAAACAAGAACATAGCAAAATAAGAACCTGCACACTGATTTTGGGAAAAAAGATGTGAAGGACACGAGTTGTATAACAAAATAATTAGTGCAAGGAGCACAGGGGCATCAGTCTAAATATTCGTAGTTATTATTTAGTATTTCTCGATATTGTTATTTTTAATATTTTCATTATTTCTCGATACTGTTGTCTTTCTTGCTTCTGAAGAGCCGCGAATACTTTGACCAATGCGAAGGAGAGTAGGAAATGCGAAGGAAGTGAGGGAGAGAAAAGCGGAGGAGGAGCGAGATAAGAGAGAAGGAAGAAATTTCTTCCTTCTCTCTTATCTCGCTCCTCCCGCTTTTCTCTCCCTCACTTCCTTCGCATTTCTTACTCTCCTTCGCATTGGTCAAAGTATTCGCGGCTCTTCAGAAGCAAGAAAGACAACAGTATCGAGAAATAATGAAAATATTAAAAATAACAATATCGAGAAATACTAAATAATAACTACGAATATTTAGACTGATGCCCCTGTGCAAGGAGGTACAATACGAGTACAGACTCGTGTTACCCCCGTCCAAAAGGGTTGAACGTATTCAATTATGTAACTGAAGTACCGTGAGTAGAGAGAGAGAACGCATATTGTTTATTATAGCGTTTCTTAACATCTTCATTCTTTCAAGCTTCATCATGGCGATCAATTAACTTTTCCTTGTTGAATGAAGGTAATTTTCCTCTAATCGAGCGATTGAACAAAAGTTCTGCTGGCGGTACATTCGTAGTTGAATGTGGTGTGGTTCTGTATTGAAGTAGGAACCTAAGAACCTAATAGCGTCTCGTTTAAAAATAGAACAAAAGATGGGCGCCTGCCATCATTTGTCCAATTGTTTTGATAATCTCTCGAGATCATCAAGCGTAATGGAAGACAATAGACTATATTTAGATTGCCCAGGCCCCTGATTTAAGTCGACTTATATCTCCGTCATTTGTCTTTAACTCTTGTTTCCATGGTCGATTTTCTATGCGAGCTGTTTGTAATAATTTTGTCAACGGCTGCATAAAACGTTAAACATCTGCATTTGCTTGCGGCCAAACAGTAGTAAATCGGTTTCGGTATTTCGAAGTTCCCGGGTACTGGTTTCTGATAACCCGTCGAACAGGCATGCAAGATAAGAAGGAGCTTCATCATTAGTACACTTATATACCATTTTCAAAGTTTCTTTTACGATCAAATCATTAACTGTCTGCCAGCCCAATTTCCTTATAATAGGACGAGCAGAAGCGTTGTAAGGGCTATTGGTTACTAGCGCAAGTGTTGATGAACATATACCCCATGGTATTTAGTGTCGTTAATCATAGAGATTGTCTCCGTGCCTGTTACAAGAGATGGGTTCACTGCTGTAGCTTGCTGAATACTTTTCAATTTTTGCCCGCTACCAGTAATTAAGCTGTGGGTTTTGGCAACATTTAATGACAAATTGTTTGCAGCAAGCTAGGTTCTGAGACTGTCTAGGTCCTCATTAACACGTTCATTGATTACAGGGATGGAGTTGGCTGAAAAAGATATGCTAGTGTCATCAGCATACATGTTAACTTGTGAGTGTTTCAGTGACAAAGGAAGGTCATTTATGTATAAGATGAAAAGAAGTGGCCCTAGACAGGACCCTTGTGGAACACCACACGTAACTTTTTCAAACCTGGACAGCTTTCCATTTACCTTACAGCACTGCATCCTGTTCGATAGGTAGGAATGAAACCAGCCAAGCTCTTTATTTCTCGCTCCATAGAGTCCCAACTTTTCAGTAAAATATCATGATTGACGCTGTTTAAATAAATAAGAATGAAATGAAATGAAAGGGTAAAGATAAAATGGGTCATTCAGTGCATGGAGAGAAACAATGATAGGTGTGCCACAAGGCTCAGTCTTTGGTCCTCTTCTATCTAATATCTGCATCAATGATCTCTTCATGTTTGTAAAAGATGCTCAAATATGTAACTATGCAGATGACACCACGATCTATGCCTGCGATACCAATATTGAAAGTGTTATCAAAACACTGGAGAGCGATGCCCTTAAAATTGCAGAATGGTTTCCAAACAATTGTATGAAGTTGAAAGGGGACAAATGCCATCTAATAGTATTTGGGGACAAGAGTAATGATGTGACATTAAATATCGGAAGTATAACGATAAAAGAGAGTACAGAAGAAAAGTTGCTTGGAGTGATTCTTGACAAAAACCTATGCTTTAAGCAGCAAGTAAAGTCAATTTGCAAAAAGGCTGGTCAAAAGCTACATGCACTCTCAAGAATTTCTTGCTTTCTTGATACTGATCAACTGAAACGAATAATGAAGGCATTTATTTTGTCCCAGTTCAACTACTTTCCTCTTGTTTGGATGTTCTGCGATAGAACATTGAACAATAAAGTTAACCGTATTCACGAACGGGCATTACGGATAACCTACAAAGATATGACATCAGATTTTGATACAATGTTAGTTAGAGACAATGCGGTCCCAATCCACATAAGAAATTTGCAGTTGCTCATGACGGAGATCTATAAAACAAAATGGGAGCTTAATCCTAGCTTCATGAAGGAGATTTTTGTTGAAAAGCACAGTCCATATGGGTTAAGAAGCTGCGACAATCTACAACTACCACAAGCTCGCACTACGTGCAATGGCTTGGATACGATATCATTTCGTGGGTGTAGATTATGGCAGGCATTTCCCAATGACATAAAGCAGTCAAATACCGTCTCAAGCTTTAAAAGCAGAATCAAACTCTGGAAAGGAGAGGAATGCGACTGTCGATTATGTAGACCATTCGTGGCTCAGGTTGGGTTCTTGAGCTGATTATTTAAAACAAATTTTCTGTTCTGTAAATACTGCAAAGCAAAAAGAAGAAGAAAACATTGTAAAAATCTGTAAATTTATGTATTTTTAGCTAATTATTCTGTATTTCATCACGCTTTTTTTACACACATTTTATTTTACTTTCTTAGATAGTAGGCTTGAATTAGCTCATATTTATAGCTATTGTATATGCATGTATTATACTATATTATATTATATATGTATATATGTGTATATGTAGGCCACTTCAAATAAATTGATAATAATAATAATATTAATAATTGGGGTCATCATGACATTGCAAGATCAAAGTGGGAGAATGGTCAACATAACACCCGTGACCAAACAAGAGAAGGAGGAAGAGACGGATACAATGGGAGGAAAAGTTTTGTTCTTTTGACGTGAAGAATCCACCACCAGAGAAAGAAACAATGGGAGAAAGTTCTTCTAATTCTTTTTCTACAGCCTCTGTTTCAATGCATTTAGCATGCAATTATATTGGATAGCATAAAAACAAAAGGGAGACGTAGTATTCGTCAGTTGGTGCCTGATCAAGAAGGTCCATGCAACGGAAGTTGGGAACGGTGAGAATGAATTTTACTTCATCCTGTGAAATGTGTTGTTACTCAGATCTCTCTATATGTTTCTTTAAAGGGGTAGTTGTCTCTCCTGTTGCTATGTTTGTTTTTCTTTCCACGCAACTGCCTCTTTGACAGTTTGATTGCTCTTTTATACAGGTATACATGCTAGATTAGATAGTATGGGCATAGTCACGTATGGGAAGTACGAAAGAAGTAGATTAAAGAGCTTGGAGTTCGATGTAATTTGCAACTCAAGATTTCGATTCGCTTTATCCAATTGGACATAATCTGTTCCATCGGCTGCTGCCTCATTGCTTATTTGTTTCTATTCAACGTCAGTTTTTTACCTCGCTCTCTGCAGGGGCAGCCAAGCCCTTCGAACATTTGCTTCGAAGGCCACGAGGATGGAATAGTCAGATTTTACATTAGTATTGATGAATCATGCACACGCTTTTTATAAGAAACTGGTTTATAAGAAACTCTAGTTCAAACTCCAGTTAGAAACTCCAGTTTCTTATAAACATAAGATCCTTGTGGATGATTACAAAGTCTGTCTTGGGCTAAGCAAGCACAAGAGCTTATGAACATGAATTCGTGCATAACCCCAAATGATCTTTCATGCTGTTTTAGCTGCAAATCAGTGGGATATGACTGTTTCTGCCAAAGTTGCCTTCAATAAGAAATAAGACGCGTTTCGTAAGAAAAGAATCGCCTGAAAAACAGATGTTGATCTTCTTGCATACATTTTGCTTCACTGTGGTTGCGCACCTTCCCCAATGAATAGCGCCATTGTTTGCAGAGATTCTACAACTTCAACTGCGATGCTTGCATCTGTAACTGTATTGAAGGGGTCCTTCTACCTTCGGTGATGCTGCGAACGCTAACCTCTGTGCAGGCCAGTTACATCATCCTCCAAAAGCTGACATACTCATAATGAGTACCATTAATGGCTGGCTAATGATGCGATCATTCCAGAAAACGAATTTTTCAGCTGAGTTTCCTGGCACTGCATCTTGGCACGATATTCAGGGAAAGCATTATTTTCAATCTCTTCGACCCCTGTGTACGTTTCCTTCAATGGAAACAATTTCCCAAAAGTACTTACTTTGTCCCAATCCAGCCCCTCCTCTGCTGTAAACCTAAATTCAATGGGACAAACAGGGTCGTAGCTGAAACTTGGTAGCCTGCGTGCAGACTTTGGTTGCTGGGGAGGAGAGAAAAGCGCAGTCAGTTGAAGGGGCGGTCCCTTGAGGGCTGTCAAAGCAGCTCATTTGCACAAAGCACACTGTTGGTGAGAGCAAATCTTTCGTTTCTTTTTGCTCATGACAGGACATTGAGAAACAATGCTGACGAAGACCTTGCCAAAATAAGCGCTAATGAGAGAGATCGCTCAATTTTCAACGTGCTTTAAACATAATGAAGTTGCTAATTAGGTCAAGTTCGTGGCAAGTCAATGAAAACAACATAGCCATGTGTCAATCTTATGGTGTCAAATCTGTCCAACATGAAATAAGCCGACGCGAAATTTTGCTATAGGATCGCAGGAAACTTGTGTCTGGTATGCGCTTTCCGCGCGCTTTCTTTATTTCACTACCAATACACCACTTTAATGAACAGCCTCGGTTTAGAAATTATTCAAAATTCCATCATATGAAATTTTAGACGCCAAATTCGGATTTAGCACCCAAACTTTAGTCTTACCACTAGTTTTCGTGTTGCTAGCGGTTGCAGTGTTAATTTTATTGCCATGTTAAGTTTGAAAATCTGGAAGGGATTTGACCATGAAAATGACTCGGGGTGTAAAGTTTCACCCCTAGCGACTTTTCACAGTCGAATCCATTAAAAAGCTTTGAACTTTACATCGTCATAAAATTAAGATCACAATTGTCAGCAGTTTAAAACCATGCAACCAGACTAAAGTTTGGATGCCAAATCTGAATCTGGGCTCGAAATTTTCATATTAACAATAAGAAGAGATTTTGACAAATTTCCAAAACGAGGCTGCTTAATTAAAGTGGTGTATTAGCAGAGATAAAATGGCAATCAATTGCATTAACGAGCGTGACTGACTTTCTTTCTTACTTACTCGGAGCCCCCTCTTAGATTACAAAGTTGGACTTTGTAATCAAAGATGATCTGATTTTAAGTAATTTTGATTCATACCATCTTCCAATGTCCCAGGAAGACCTCGTTAAAGTTATTCACTAAAAGTGGCGTTTTCCAACAATCTACAGGTATAGTCATGAAAAATTTTCCCGGGGGCAAGCCCCCGGATCCCCGGTCTCTCTTGCTCCGCTTCTACCTAGCTTTAGCCTCACTCCCAACACGAATCTCATTTAAAAAAGGGTTGCTCTGTACTTTGATAGATTCTTTACTGTTATGGCACTTCGAAATGACGACAGTTCAAAGATATTTGGCCATTGCAATCCATTATATCCCAGCTAAACTTTGTCGGAAAATTCTGACCTTTGGCCCCCCAAAAACTATGGTCCCACGACGCCACTGATAATAATGGTTCTTAATTTCTTGTGTTTTTAGGGAATATTTTATTGGGGATTTCATTTTAACCCTATTACTACCGGGGGGGCACAAAGTGTACCGGGGGGCACAAAGTGCCTGCGGCGCAGATTATTTGATGCAGTGTTGTCAGTTGGAAAGATAAAGAGCTGAAACTTGATGACTTCTCCTCAAATTTAGTATACTAATTGAAAATCGAAAAAAATTCTTCAAAATGGTAGACACTGATCACATTACCAACATCTTTTCAACACATGGTCAGCAGTAAAAGAAAAGAAGGGACTCTTATTTCTTCCAGAATGATCACAGATCATTGAGAACACTACCATTCAATAGATCTTGATGAGAGCTTTCAGATGATACATAGTTTTATTCATCTTCGCTGACGTCAGCAATTTTAAACTTAATGACGTCATCAATGTTTTGACGTCATATAAATAATAACAAATGTATTAGAAAATTTTGATGACCAAAAAGGATTCTCTTAATTGCTATGCATCGTCTTGAGGCGTTTTAAAGTATTTACATTGACAATTAAGGGTTTAAATTAAACAATGAAAAACTGGTGTATATAAATAATGAATATATGATATATATAATGAATTTAAATAGATATTATACTACGGATTTTTACTTGTTAATGCTTTGTGATACATTCTAGTCCATTTAAAAAAGGAATAGTTAAATAAAAACTTAAATATTGTCAATTTTGCCAACAGCAAGCAAATACTGGAATTTTCCTCAATTATGACGTCATTGTGACGTCACGGATGTAATGAAAATAAAAAAGTAACCTGGTGTGTAGATTTTGTTACTGTACACCATTGTACCAAGTTTCATTCTCATATCTGCAATATTGGCGACTTTACGGGGGGGACACTTTGTGTCCCCTTCCGGTGCGAGGGTCTAAAAAGCCCTGCATTAATAGGGTTAAAAACGGAATAGATGAGTCGAAGTCATGTTATCAGAAGTCATGTTAGAAATTATCAGTAACTTTCTGTGGGAAATTCGTGTTCTGTTTCTCGGTGATTATTTGTACTTCTTTCACAAAAACGTCTTGTTTTCAAAAGAAATACTAAAGAAATCACTGGAATTCCTGGGAGGGGGGGGGGGGGTACTTAGGCTCCGTGTGTTTGACCGACTGGGATGTGCCGTCTTTTAGGGTATCGCTTTCGCTTATTTTTCTGGATATCGGGTATCGAAGAAAGCAACTTCTCTGGAGCTGGTTGTCAAAACATGTCTAAGGGGAAAATGTTGTTAGATCGGGTTATTATCTAGTCCCATTTTTGTGTTTTGGAGCATACTTTTCACCGATTTTTCTAGAATCGGGTATTATTTGAAGGAAAAATTTCTGGAGCCGGTAAAAAGATTTTTTTGGTGGGCACAGCCCCGTACAAGGTTAGGTCAAGTACCCCCTGGAATTCCATTTGCTTTTCAAAAAACGTTCTTGCACGTTTTCAATACCATCACATGAAAGATACACCCTGGATGTTTGTGTGTGTTTGCGAACGACGTGCTTCCTTTTATTTGAGGAGGGGACTTCCTGGTTACTGGTGGGCGGATTTGTGAGTCCAGGGCAACTCCTTTGAGCCTTTTCAAGGTTGCTTCCAGTTTGGCCGTTGACACCTTTGGCCTTTGGCACCTTTAGCCTTTTTCTATGAAGATGCGAATGTGTGAAGATACTTTGTTACCTTGACGTAGCTAGACTGTTTCAGTCATTGATTCCACAAAGTTACGTCAAAGTTTGCTTTGAAATGGCCGCAGTGAACGACTGTCCTCCACTCTTGCCACAAGATATGGCCTACTCCAATCCTTCTCCAAGGTTGATTTATGGCGATTAGCAATTTCATGTTATTGTGATATCCCCGACTGTTGATGAATATCTGTCATCGACATCTTACTATCAATGATTCAATCACACAATCACTTGACTGACACAAACATTCACCAGACGCCATAACATAATCTTATTGTCTATACCAAAATAGACTACTCTTGGCTCTTGCTGCCGCCGGCTCTTTTTGCCCTGGGTTCTTGGTAACGTTACCAACATGGGTGATTTAACCCCTCCCCTCGGGAATGGCTGCGAACCTTCCAAGTCAAACCAAAACTTTCCCAATGTATTGAACATCTCATTACATTCCTATAGTGTGCAAGACACAAGGAGATGACGTTGACGAGACAATACTTCTTTGCGATATGATTTTCAAGGGAGAGTACCTCTCTGTCATATGATTTTCAAGAGACGATACCTTTTGCGATTTAAGACAAAGAAAAAAGTAGACGCGATAAAATAATCGTTTGTTCCAATCTTGTTCCCAGTGCCTATGGTCGTATTGGGTCGGAGACGACATTGTTTGTCTGTTATTATCAAACGATGCCCTGGGTCGAGGTTGAGAGTATTCATATCACCGCTCTGACGCCCGCTGCTGCCGCTGCTTCAAGTGAAAAACTTGCGATGGACACTTTGGAATAAGCATCAAGCATAGATACTTGAGGCCAGTTTTCTTGCCTTTTTCTGTTTCTTTGTTCATGAGCGTCAGGACACCCAGTGTGTAGCAGTTTGAAATTTATATCAGAAGCGAGCCACCTTGATTTATTGTATTTTTGTGTTTTGAACTTATTTTTACTTGGTATACAACTACCTTTCACTGTTTCGTAATGTTGAAATTTTTCGGTTGTGAGCCACCAGTGCGTGGCTTACTACGGAAAAAATTTCAGAATTACGAAACAGTGAAAGGTGGTTGTATACCAAGTAAAAATAAGTTCAAAACACAAAATACAACAAATCAACGTGGCTCGCGTCTAATATAAATTTCAAACTGCTGCACACTGGGTGTCCTAACTCTCATGGTATTATTATTTCCAAGTTATAAAACCTTTCATTCTTTTCTATTAGTGTGAAAAATGAGGTGGCTTGCCCTGGCCCTTATTTTGGGTCTGATGCTGCTTTCAGCAGCAAAAGGTGAGTACTCAAATGTAAAATTCAACTGGTAAACGAAAGGAAAGCCTTTGAGAAGAGGGATCCACTTTAGATTGAGGCCCCGAAGGCCCCGTCCACACGTGTACGTTTACGTTTTGTAAACGCATAGAATAAGTGCCAAAACAATCGAAAATGAATGATGAGCAAGAAGTCTATGACGTCATCGTTTACAAAAGTATGCGTTTACGACCGTCAACATGAAAACGCAAAAACAGTGTTTTCAAAAAAACTGCAAATGACTGGTGAATAAGGAGTCTGTGACGTCAGCGTTTACGAAAGTATGCATTTACGACCGTCCACACGGAGACGTGAAAACAGTGTTTTCAAACGCCGTTTACGTGTGGACGCAAGGTGTAAACGTAAAAGAAAGTGTTTGTACCCCTGTGGTGTTTTGCGTTGATAATAATAAAGATGGCGGCTGGTAGGCCACGACCTCAAGTTTGTTTGAGAAAAGCATGTTGATCTACGAAATATGTTGGTAAGAAGATTGCAAGCCGAAAAGAGGATTCATACATTTGTTACAGAATGTGAGTATAAATAGTGACCTAGATAAAGGAAAGGTAAATAAAGGCCATCCAAATTTCCTTGTTTTGTTGGATCTTCGAAGATTATTCTCTTCCACCACAGTCCCCTCTGGGTCATGTAGGCCTAGAGTAGGTAGTGCAAGTAACTTGATTTGAAAATGCAAAAGCTACCTTACTTCTGTTAACATTTACCACTAGAAATAACGATTGTCAGTGAGTGCTGCGCATTGTATTGTTTGCACAGGTCCATCCTGATTCCGCAGTTTACACTCATTGAATTGTGATGCATGACAAATCGGTATATTAGAGGTGACGTAAATGTTCTTTTGCTGCCAATAAAAGGATTCCAACCATTCCGATGCCATTTCAATAGCCGCTGACCGAAGTCACTGCAAAATTGTTTAAAACAGACAGAAAAACATACAAGCGTTGAGAAACGATCTCGCCTGCGGAAGCCACTTCGTAGGAATAGGTGGCTGCTGCGCAGCAATTAAGAATTTTCAGTTATGTAACAATCATTGTCAAAAACATCCTCCCTAAAAGAAGTGGGATGGACTTTCTTTGGTCTTGAAAAGTATTAAAATACGATGCCACATGCACACAGCAGCCAGCAGTGTACCCAGGCGAAATGGGCTAGTATTCCATTTTTACTCCATACAGGGAGATGGAAGTAAAATTCCGGGGGATCCTTCAAAAGGAATTTCTGGGGGGTCAAAAATTCTTAAATATGCTTTTCTGGGGGTAGCAAAAATCTTTAAAAATATTTTGTAGGGGTTTCAAGGTTTTTTTATAAGAAACTGGTTTATCAGAAACTAGTACTAAGATGGCCAAAATTTTAAGAAACTCTAGTACTATGTCTGAGAAGTACTAAGAAACTTTTCAAAGTTAAAAGCATGGATATTATAGCAAATAGATTGTTGAACCTTTATTCTTGAGCAATATTATCTAAACATTTGTGTTTTTGACATAACAGAACACTGTTTATGCCTCTATGATGTTTTAAATGTCAAGAATCATATCTGCTGCAGTTTTAGTGACCACATTGATAATTCCGCATTCAAAAAATGAGAAACCAATGAAGAAACGTTTAGTACTAAACTGGAAAAAAATTTGTGTGAAATTAAGAAACTTACAGAAGCAGCAAGAAAATCATTTCTGTTTCAAGGACCTCGATGTTACAACGAACTTCCATTGGAGAATCGTTCTTTGAACTCTTTTGTTCTATTCAGGTCAAGACTGAAGGAGTATTATTCCCTATGAATAAGATACGATTTTGAAATGATTTATTGTAAATATTCTTGTATCTATCTCCACAAGTTTATATTATGTTAGGATTATTTCATTAATTTATTTTACTTTTAATTTTAACAGGGCCCTTGTTGATAACAATACTTTCTAGTATTGATAAGGTCTACCCTGTATAAACATGTATATTATTATTATTATTATCTATTTGTCGCACATTTTCTTTAAATGGTTCATGATTTGTCCTTGAGGCTTGGTGACAGCAAGTCTCCTCAAAACTCGAGGACTTTCCTGAGGATTCTGGCAGAATTCAGGATGACTGTTTTCTGCAGTTCAACGATCTTGGTGTCGATTCCGATTTCTTTGAGTCTTTTTCGGAGGTCTTTAGGGGTTGTTCCAAGGGCACCAATAACTATAGGTATGATCCGCACACTCATGTTCCACAATTTTTTAAGTTCCCTGGCCAGATCTTGGTATTTCTCTAACTTTTCGAATTCTTTTGTTTCAACTCGACTGTCGTATGGAATAGCGAAGTCCACTATCAGGCATTCATTCTTCACTTTATCCTTGATGATTAAGTCTGGACGCCTTGCTTGTATGACATGATCTGTTTGTATGTTGAAGTCCCAGAGAATTGTACTGACATCGTTGTCCATTGTTGTTTCTGGTTCGTGTTCATACCATTTGCTTTTTACATCAAATCCATATTTCAGGCAAGCTTCCCAGTGGATCTTTTTTCCGACCCAATCATGACGTCGTTTAAACTCTTTTTGCGCCATCTTGCTACATTCACTTAAGAGATGATTTACTGTTTCATCAGCTTGCTTACACATTCGGCATAAACTATCCTCCTGCGTTTTATCGATCTTTGCTTTTATCTGATTTGTTCTAATTGCTTGTTCCTGCGCAGCTAGGATGAGCGTTTCCGTTTCTCTTTTAATTCCTCCCTTACTAAGCCATTCCCACCTATCCTTGCTAGCAACTGCTTCTGTTTGTCTTAAAAACTGTCCATGTAACGCTTTGTCGGTCCAGTCTTGCTTACGTTCCTTTGCTCTTCTACTTTTGAATCCCTTTGCTGTTTCTACTATATCTTCTGGTTTCCTTGCGGCAGTGATTAGCTTTTCTTCACTCTCCTGGATGTATTTCTGTAGTCCAAGTATCGCAGTTCTCACAGTGTCTTCGATACTGATAAGACCTCTTCCACCTTCTTCCCTTGATAGGTATAGTCTATCTACATTGCTCTTTGGGTGCAACGCTTTGTGCATCGTCATCAACTTTCTTGTTCTTCTATCCAAAGCTGAAAGCTCATCTTTGTTCCAGTCTAGGAAGGGAGCTGAATATCGGATGACAGCTACTGCCCAAGTATTGATAGCTTTGATTAAGTTATGGCCATTCAGCTTCGTCTCTAAGACCTTCCTTACTCTTCTTTTGTATTCTTTCTTTATATTTTCTTTCATTTCTGATCTTTTCAAGTCATCTGCCTCAAGCACTCCGAGATATTTGTAGCTTTCATCTTCCTTTAGGCTTCTAATCTTTCTCTCATCAGGTAATTTTACTCCTTCTGCCTCGACTGTTTTCCCCCTCTTCATTATCAATATAGCACATTTGTCTAAACCAAATTCCATCCCAATATCTTCACTGAATATTCTTACTGTTTGAATCAAAGACTCTAGATCTTTTTCATTCTTTGCATAGACTTTGAGATCATCCATAAACAGTAAGTGGTTGATCGTTTCCTTGTTTGAGACAAAATTGTATCCTGCTTTTACCTTTCGCAGCACACTGGTCAGGGGTATTAGAGCAATTACAAATAGTAACGGTGATAAGGCATCCCCCTGGAATATTCCTCGTTTGATGTTTACTTCTCCAAGTTCTTGCTTTCCGCAAGTGAGCTCTACTTTCCACTTCTTCATGCTTTCTTTCAATAGGTTTTGAACCTTCTCGTTAATTCCTAGATTCACTAGACATTCAATTATCCAGCTATGTGGAAGCATGTCGTATGCTTTCCGATAATCTATCCATCCCATGGCTAGATTCTTTTTCCTGGATTTGACTTCCTTCAGTATCATTTTATCTATAAAGAGTAGGTCTGCAGTTCCTATTATTATTATTATTATTATTATTATTATTATTATTATTATTATTATTATTATTATTATTATTATTATTATTATTATTATTATTATTATTATTATTTAGTACTATTGCCTGATCCTAGTTTCTCATAAAAAAAATGTGTAATGCACTTTCATGAAGATCTTCAGGGAGGCTGTAGAAACTATCCCCTTCTGACATTCATGCTGTCCATCATTTCCAAGGGGATCCTCAGTTCAAATTGCTGCTTCTGAGGGGGTGGCTCCTAAACTAATGACTCTTTTCCAAGGGCTGCCCATATGACTAAAATCTTACTTCCATCCCCCTGTTTGGTTAAAAAATGGAATAGCCCAGGGGTGGGAGGAGCCACTGATTGTTTCCCATCATGTAATTTACAAAAGACTTGGTGTAATGGTGACATCATTCATTTGAAATAATCTATGAAAAGGGGGAGCCATGGCTTCCAGGGGCCATGGCTCACCCCAACATCCTTGACACACTGAAAACTGAACATGCCAACCATCAGCCAGTGCCAGCTGAAAAGTTCTGTTGTTTATCCATTGGTTGCCTGGCTCTCCTAAAGTACAGCCAAAGACTGCGTACCAAGAGTAAAATAGTTTATGGTAACCAGACTGGAAAGCTTGTATTTTGCACGGTCAATTTGAGATGACCTAAGCAAGACTGCACTGAAAATTTGCGGTTGAGAACAATAGATTAAAACAATAGATCCTTTGCAGATTGAAACAATAGATCCTTTGTTTATTGCCAAGTGTGTGGACAAGGCTGAAAACTGTGTACGTTCCTGCACATGCGCAATATCTTGTGCGCGCCGTACAAACTTTCCAGTCTGGTATGGTAACAGAACTGCCATTCTGTTGCAAAATACTGCAAAGTTGTTATCTGATTTGGGTGATAATTTTTGTCTCTTTTTAACCCTATCAAGCCTAGGGGGGGGGCTCAATCAGCCCCCTAGTGGTATTTTGTTTGTAGATTTTGATCAAGTGCACTTACAATGCTGAAACTGTCTGACTTTTAGTTTTTTTCCTTCTCACATTCAAAAATTCATTTTTCGAAAAAATTAAATTCGTTCCAGGGGGTAAGCATGACCAATGTTTGAGAGATGTCTGTGCAACATTTTGAACAATTGTTAATAAGATCTACAGACATAGAATACAATAAAGTGGACTGATGTCTTTAACCCTTTCATCTTCTCACAATCAACAATTGAAAATTGTTAGTACTGACCCCTATTGACTTTGAAAATTGAAAAATGTGACGTTATGGAAAGGTCACATGACATATCTAAAAATTGACTTCATTTTTAGGTTGGCCATATGCTGTTCTATACACATGCAAAGTTTCATGGCTCAAGGTTGTCCAGAACAGAAATAAATTGGGGGGGGGGGCTGAATCAGTCCACCCTAGTCTTCCTTGAGCATCAAATACCTTAGGCCTGATAGGGTTAATGCAAAACAATTTTGGCTTCTTATGAAACTGTTAAATGCCTTGTGTGTGATCAGGAATTTTGTTATATGTCAAATGTTTTGAGAGAGCATTTGGAAGGACTGACCACAGTGCCTTTCATGATTAGCAACAGTCAAACCAGCCACTCCATGCAAAATGTAGCTTCAGTGTTTGCAAAGACCTATACTTTTGAATGATGTCTGTTGGCAGAATTTGTGATGCAAAAAAAATTCCTTAAATTTTCAAGGGATGTAAGCCCCTTCAAAAGTCAAGTTTCACCAACTAGACTCTTTGGATGGATCTATTACTAGTTCCATGGCCAAAAGCTGTTTTAAGGCCCATTTCCACTTCATTCGGATTTCGGATTTCGCATCAGAATCTATTGTTCAGCATTCGGATGAAAACGTTCGGAAATCGCATCCGAACGTTCGTATCCGAATTTGACGAGTTCGGAGGTTTTGATTTTCATCCGAATTCGGATTCCGAACAGAAAAGTCCCGTACAAGAGAAGCCAATCACGATAAAGCATCCGATACAAGAAAGAGACCCGCTACCATTCTTCTTTCGTGGTACGCGCCGTGAAGAGATTTAAGTAATTTCATTGGCTGACTTGACAATGAGCGATCGTCCGAACGTCATGGAAGTGTGGATTGAAATTGGGGTTGATTGGTATTCGGAGATCGTCGATCGGTTGCGAAATCCGAAATCCGAATGAAGTGGAAATGGGCCTTTACTCTAGACTAGTTTTTGGTTGTACTTTAGTAGGATGAGGAAACCATCATCAAGACATCTAAGCATGTGATCAAAGAATATTTTTTCCAAAATATAAAGAGAGAGGAAGATGACAAGATATATGTACTGTATTTATTGTTGACACCTTGTATGCCCTTTCAGACTTGTGATTTACCTTTCACTAATCATATCTAAAGGCTTTTTAAGTCAATCCTTTGTTGTTCTTTCCTGCAATAATCTTGCATTTTCTATTGAAGCAACTATGAGGGGATCTTCAAGGAAATAAGGTCAATTTGACCTTCAGTTCCACAGTTAAGGGGTATTTTGTTATATTTACTAAATAAAGTCCACCTTTTCAAGATCAGAGGTGCAAAAGTGAATCTTTTATTGTTAGAAATTTTGCATTTTTGAGGCAAGATCTTGTTCTGCATATAAAGTTTAGTAAATATCCAAATTTTCACATTCATATATATCTTCATTTTATATGGAGATTTAAAGATTGAATTCATAAGAGCTTTGACAGTGAAATGAAAGTTGGACAAGAATTTGTCCAAACTTTTACTTCACATTGGTCAAAACCTTCATGGCTTTGAACTGCTTGTAGTGCCATAATTTTCAAATGAAGATAGATGTGAATGCAAAAATTTGGTATTTTACTACACTTTGTATGCAGAACAAGATTTTCACTTCAAAAATGCAAAATCTTCAACAACAAAGACTCCTGCTTTTGCACCTCTTATCTTGAACAGATAATCTTGTATCATTTTTCTGCATTTATTGAGATAGTTGTAATTTTTAATAACTTGCATCAAAGTTGATTCACACACAAACAATGGATCGGTACTATCATTTACACACAAAATTTGAAATCAGAGCTGATTATGGTGATTGCTGTCTTCTATTTTGCAGAAGGAGGAAATGATGAAGTCCATGCTACGTCTGAAGCAGAACAGAACAATGAAGATCCAAAAAGTAAGGAGATAATTCAATTTATGTTTCAGGTGACCAAAAAACTTCATGAGCTGGATCGTAAGTCCCTGAAACCAAAGCTTTTGCCAAATACTTTGTAACACAGTTTCATTGAAAGGCTTAGCCATCTATAGAGATCCTGCATCATCATTGTGATGATTACCATCAGATTTGTGGAACATTTTGAATCCCAGATTCCTCTTTTTGAATAACTGCCATCATTTTCCAGTCAACATTTTGTGAAAACTCAACGTGGGGCATGATTTGAAGTTGTCTGGGGAACTTTTTGTTGCAAATGATTAACCTCTATTCCTCACTCAGAATTTTTTCACCAAAAGCAAATTTGGAATTCAGCTTTTTCACATCCGTCAAGACAGAAACAAGGGATCAAAGAATTGAATGTTTATACCATGTGAGCCAGAAAAAAGTTCCCACTTTTGAAAATTCATAACACCAAGACTACTTCACAGATTTGAATAATTCAAATTCTAGTTAAAAGCCAAAAGATCAAAGTATTTTTGTGATTTTCTTGCTTTCCTACCAGCACTACAAAGATAGGTTAATTCAACTTTACAAAAATTTCATGGTTGCAAAATGACTGAAAAATGACCCAAAACATCGATCAATGCATAAATGACTTCTCACACAGAATTGAAGGAGATGCAACTTTTTGTGGGTGAGAGATATCCGGTAGGCTTTAATTGCCTTGGGATTGAAAATCTTTGTATTTGTTTGAAAATCGATGTCGTATAAGTTGTGAGGGAGGTGAAACGCCCATGGCCTATTGTTCAGTGTGAAAGAGTCCTTTACGATTTGATCAATGTTTTAGGTCCTTTTGCCGTCATTTGCCAACCATGAAATTTTTATGAAAAGTTTAATTTACCAATACTTCTAGTGCTGGTAGGACAGCAAGAAAAATCACAAAAATACTTTGATCTTTCGGCTTTTAGCTGGAATTTTGAATGATTCGAATCCATGAAGTACTCTTGGTGTTATGGACAGAGCAGAAACTGTGCAAGCATGCACAAAAACTTTGAATCTCCCTAGCTCCCTGCAACAGATCCCAAAATTTGGCAACACTTGATATTGTGTTCCTTGGGCCTTAAACTCTTGATTTATCGCTTCAAAAAGCTTATTTATCCAAACACTTCTCAGATTGCTCGATGACGTCATTTTACGCAGTTTCTGCTATGTGGGTGTTTTGAATTTTCAAAAGTGGGAGCTTTTTTCTGGCTCACCAGGTATTTTTGAAACTGCTTTTTGATGGTAGATGCACCATAAGCTGATCAATCAACATCTCAAAAAGATAATACTTTCAGCTACATGCTGATGCCTTGTTTTTGTGTTAATAACATTTGCTTTTTTCAGGAAACTATTGATCTACAGGCACTATTTGTTTAGAGAGTCCCACATCCAACATAGTTTTATTTCAAGTTAATGTGGCAATCTTGCAGAATTTCTACATTGGACAGTTGCATAGTACTAAAATCTGAAACATACGCAAAACAAGCTTGCAACAAAATAGATGATTACGGAATAGATGGTGGACCTCATTTCACGCAATGCATGATAGGAATATGCTCCCTAGACACGCATAGCAACCAAAACTTACAGCTGCAGCAAAAATCTGACCACAGCTACGATGGACGTAGGCCGTCGCAACTTTATCGTGAAATCTATGCGTTTTCGTTTGGGCACCTGAAGTCTGCAAAGTCTTGAAAACGGTAGGCTTCACAGATGAAGCTTCAGCTACCCAAAGGATGCAAATTCTGAAAACAGTAGACTCGAGAGTCGTCAGACTTGGCGGAGAAAAATCCCAAAAGAATGAGAATTCTGAAAGAAAGTTAAAGAGTTTGAATGTTGTGTTCGGTTGAGTGAACTGAAGCCATTGCAAAACTCTTGTTATGAGTTAAGTATTATGATTTGCAATGTTTCATTCTTTTTTTGAATGCTTTTAGAACTTTTCATACCTCTCTCTCTCTTTCTCTCTCTCTCTTCATTCACCTCTCCACTCTCTAATCAGTTATGCAAACAAGGCCCAAGATCTTCTTGAAATCTTGATGAAACATCAAAAACAGCAGGTCATTACATCTTGATATTATAGGGAAACTGTGCTGTACCTTATTGCAAGCAACAGCTTGGAAGAGAGTTGAACAGCCTTAATCTATCATAGCTTCGGACTAGATTTTATGCCGCAGTTGTAAGTTTTGGTAGCTATGCATTGCTAGGGGGCATATTCCTATCATGCATTACGTGAAATAAGGTCCGCCGTCTTTTTTGTAATCATCTATTGATGGCAGTTTGCTGGGAAGGAAAAGTGCATTTCCTTGGAGAAGAGGTCTGATTTTTAATTTTACCTTTGCAATAATGCAGATGCTGAACCGCCTTTTAGATGCTGAACTTGATGATCAAGAGCTAGATGATGAATTGAAAGATTTGGAGAATCCAGGTGTTGAAGCAAAAGAGGAAGGTGAGTTCAGCTAAATTGCATTCATTTGAAAACTTTCAGGTATAAGTTGAATCATGGCCCCCTGATCTTGTTTGAACATGATCCAGGAACACTGTTGGTCATTCAGCCCAGGCTGACTTTTCTGCCTGGTTAGGGATCCTCTCCAAATATTTGTAGCATTATGCAATATTGATACAAATATTCTATAAGCCGCATACAAATTCATTCATATCATCACCTTTTAAAATTCGTATGAATTTGTATGTGATGCGTATGCAATTTGTATCAAAATCGTATAAGCAATTCGTACATGCACGATTCCTATGAAAATTGTATCATAATTCGTATAGAAATCAAACAATTCGTATGCAATTTTTAACTCTTGTGCGGCAACACGAATTAAATCGTTAACATCTTTTCACATATACGATTGAATTTGTATCAATTCGTATAAAAGCTATACGATAATTTGGAGATGATCCCTTACCCAAGGTTAAATTTAATCACCCTTGACAGTAGGGGCACCATGGGGACAATCCCAAAGTTGACAAAAACTTTGAAGACAAGTGGCATAAAATTAGTTGGATATACCTTGAGAGGGAAAAATTACATCAGAATCCCCCTCTTCTTTCTGATTTTTCAGAGCTAGCGCTGCCATTGCCCCTCTGATCAGATGATTGTAGATATCAGGTTACCATCACATGGAAGCTTTTTGCCCCCTGCCAGAAATTTCTCCAGAGCTGAGATGAAACACACAGTTCCTTAAAGGAGCCCATGACCCATGTAATGGCAAATATTTTCCAGCTAAGGCCCACAGCTTGACCCTCCAGAAGCCTGTTGGTTGTATTTATTGCCAGTTCTCAGTTCTGAGTTTGTATTCCTGTGTGTTGAAGTTTTTTCTTAATATTTCACAGATGCACCAGACAAAGAGGAAGATGTGGATGATTCTGAGTTTGATGATTCTGAAAATTCTGCTGCATCTGATGAAGGTAAGGGGGCTATTCCTTTGCCATTTTATTGCCATTTTACTAAAGTTTCATTTTCAAAACTGGAGTAGGCTATTTGTTGTTTTGAGAAAAACTCTTGCCGCTAAAAACAGAAAGTTTTTGAAAGATCAGATATGTTGTTGCAGAGTAGAGCTTATCTATTAAAAGCTCATTTTTTTCATAGACTCATCAACTGAGGATGAAAGTGCAGACTCAGAAGTCTCCGAGGTGGATTCAGAAGTTGCTGCAGAGTTAGATGCACAGGGTATGATTCTGCTTTCTTATTGTCTCTATAGTCCATCTCAAATGATAGAGGTCTTTGAATTGTGCACCACTCTCCACACTCGCCTCAAAAAACACCGCTGGCGCTACTATTTGAGTGTCTTGCTGTTCAAACGATGTTTCCTTTTAAAGATCTGTAGCTATGACTTTTGAATTTATTCATTGTTGGCCCAGCTCTGAAAAATTAGAAAAAAGTTGGGGGGGGTGGATTCAACATAACTTTTTGAAGGTAGTTCAACAGCAGGCTATATCAGCGTATCAATGATTGATATTCCTACAGTACTAGAATCAGTTTGATACCTTGTATGTGTACAAGATGTTGGCAAAGTCCAAAATCATAGAAGATCAAATGTAATGTTTTTTCATCTTTTGAAACAAATTGGGCAATCAAGTCTTCTCAGCTATTGATTGATGGCAAGTTTGTTGCAGCCAAACATAAGAAATTGGAATGGGGCACAATCAAATGCCAAATAACATCTAATTTGAAATAATCACAAAAGTGTGCTGATATTATTACCTTGTTCCAAATTCATCAAAAGTACAGCAGCAAATACCTGTTGTAACATGCAAGAGCACAATCTGTGGTTTTTGGCTACTTCCATATCCAACGCAACAAAAAATCCTAAATTCAGTCCTTTCATGCTCAAAATATTTGAAATGTTTTGTCATTTTGCATACAGCGATTGAGGTGCACATGGAAAAAAATTAAGGTAATTTATGAGAGATTCAAGAAACCTGTAAGAATTCTTGGTAAAGTTACAAATCTACTTATTTGCTAGAAGACCACAGGATCTTTTTGGACCACTAAATGTGGACAAGGTCTGCCCATGATATTGCTGGCTTATTTCTGGTGGTCTTTGATTGGAAACCTCAGATTTTTAGTGTCTCATTCTTTGAAATATATTATCACAATTTTTTGTCTTTTGCCTCAGGAGGACCAATTTTAAAGTAAATCAACGGGCTTAAAATCAAACTTAGCTAGGGGGACTGGTAATCTAAATATAACCAATTGTATTTTATGTTTTTAATCTATGAAACAAAAGGAAGATAAGTGGCACCTGTGGTTCTTATGTTCTATTTTTAGATTACTCGCTATATCTCCGTTCATTTACTTTAATCCCCCAATTACATATATAAAAAGCTTTGTAGAATATTCACCTCATGAAAGGTGCATTCATCTTTTACATGAAGTAAATGCTTTTTATGAAATGCTTTTGTTGCCGAAAGAGTTATTGCCCAGCACCGAAGCGGGCATATGAAGAACACTGTGCGTATTAGGGAACAAAAGGTGCTGTGGGCCCAAATTACGAGAAATTTCAGCCTGTTTGCCATCAGAAAACAAGTCCGAAAAACCAGTTGTTCTTGAATTTTCAAATACATTGCTCAACTGGCCAATCATGCTTCATTTAATACAATCATGGCTCTGGAAACTGGTCAGACCAGTTTCTAAAGGAATTTTGAGGAGGTATTGTCTCTTTGATTCAAGAATAAAGGCTGTCATGTCTTCCCAATTGAAATCACACAACAGAAAAATCTAAGAAATTATCTGATAAGAAAACTCTTTGTACTTCATTGCCACTGACGTCACACTATCTTGCGATGAAAATAGGTTGTTTTGGTTGGCGATTTTTAAAACACGGAATGGGGAGCGGGCAATGAAACCGCAATCGGCTCGGTGAATCAATCCAGGGAAGCTTTTTGGATAGTTAACGTTTGCAAAAGAAATAGTGGAAAAGTGGAACCAGAGAAGTTTTACCTCACTTAGCTCATTTATGACTTCACTCTGATCAAGTCGGATAATAGGGAAGGCAGGGGGCACTATAGTATTTACTATTGCTAGTTAGATATTTGGTTTTGTGTTTTCCTCTTTGTTAGATGTTGCAAACCCGTCTCAAGAAGTTAAAGATCCAAAGCCATGTAAGTTTTTGACTATTTGATCAAGCTAGTATCAGAACATGGTCTGCTACAGCTGGGTGAGTTAGAAAAAATTTGTGTTCTTCAGAATGCTACTGTTCCATGTTGATATCTTATTGAAAGCCAACGCTTCAAATACGTAGTCCTAGTCTGAAACAAATATATACCAGGTGCACCTGAAATAGTTCCCACTTTTGAAAATTCATGGCATGAAGATTACTGAGCAGACTTGAATGGTTCGAATTTTGTTGCAAGCCAAAAGATCGAAGTATTTTGTAATTTTTCTCGCTGCCTTGCCAGCACTAGGAGTCTAGGTAAGTTCAAATTTTAAAATTTCATTGTTTCGAAAGGACTGAAAAATGGCCTAAAATATTGATCATGCTGGAAGGACTCCCAAAACACTTTCACGGTCGGTTCAGTTGACAAGTGTATCTCCAAAACGCACCAAAGTGCAAGAAACATGCTCATCACAGTCGCCGCGCAATGCAATTTGATTACACAAGGGCTTGCTTGGACTGCTTTGGGGCAGTGCGAAGATGGCGAATAATTCGCACCCTGGCTTTTATTTCTCTTTTCACTCGTTCATCAGTTTGGATGCCGCAATTACATATGTTATTGTTTCAACCAATCTAACAACAATATGCAATTGGCTCTTCTTCTCTCTCAAGAGTTATAAGACTTTCCAAGCAAGTACTAAAGATTTTCCATCCCATGGTAATAAATGTTTTGAGGATATCTCTCACCTATGAGAGATGCATTTCGTTATTGTTCAGTATGAGGAGTCCTGTAAGATTTGATCAATGTTTTAGGCTCTTGTTCAATCATTTTGCAACTATGAAATTTTGTTAAAATCGAATTTACCAAAATTTCTAGTGCTCTTAAGGCAGTGAGAAAAACAAATTAATATGTTGGTCATTTGGCTTTTTACTAGAATTTGAATCATTCAAATCCGTCACGTAATTTTGATGCGATGAATTTTCAAAAGAGGGAACTTTTATCTAGCTCACCCGGTAGAAAACAAAGGATCAAGAGATCCAAGGAAAGCAATTGACTACTATTCTGACGATTCAAGAGTAATCTAAATAGACTTACGACGTGAAGTCCCTTGTTTCCATGTGCTCCTTTGACTTGATGATGGTGCTTTGGTCAACAGAGACCCGTAATATTGCTATGAAAAACCTGACCCTATTCAGGACCAAACTCTGAGCTTACTAGAGTACCGATCAGGTTGCGAGATTTGTGAATTACTTGGGTTACAGAAAATATGGTGGAACTTTCGATTCAATTGAAGAACTGATAACGTCCCCATGGGATTTGAGATTCGAAGCTGTGATTCCATTAGTTTGATATACCTTTTCGCCATTTGGAGAAATGGACTGGAGAGAAAGTGGCCCATTCGGACAGCCTTGGCAACATTGGAAATCAAGGGAAGCCCCCTCCACTTCACTGATACGCATACCACTTGCGTCTCATTGACATCTCGCTGCAAACTCAAGTTATTTCCGATTTATTTACACCTTTCAAGAGTTGCATGATTCGTGTTTAGGAAGAGAAGTGTTTTCTCTGGATTATTTAGGCGTTTTGCCATCCTTTCGTCCATTTTGTGAGTGTATTTTGAGCTAATGTATTGTTTTTGTTCGTTCAAGTTTGAACTTAGACCTGTTGATCGTTTGGGCCTCAACTGAGCAACTGAAAAGCCGAGGACATATACCTGCAGTAAAGTGGCTCAAAATACCCTCACCAATCAGTGAAAGAATGACAAGAGGGCTAAAAAATCCAGGGAAACATTAACCATGATAAAATCGTGGCATAAAACTGTTGGAATTTGCCAATAAATCAAAGATAATTCGAGTTTGCAGGCAGATGCAACCTGAGCCGCAAGGAAGGAGTTCCCCTGATTTCCTACTGTTGCCAAGGCTGTCAAAATGGGGCGCGAACTCCTCAGTCCCTTTCTCAAAATGACGAAAAGGTCTATTTGTGAGAGCAAAGAATAGGGTCAGCTTTTTCACTGTTTCATTATGAGTTCCTATTTAGCAAGTTTTACCGCAGGGATACAAAGGACTCATTGTTGCAAGTCTAGTAATCTACAGCTCCCGTTCAGCATTTGAGGGGGACAAAGATGAAAGTGAAGTTGCGGGTTTTATAGCAGATAAGAAGACCCAATTTAAGCCCCGTGTCATAATGCTCAAGTGATCGGGCTCCACTTGAGATTGAATCTGACTTTTCTGGCTGCAAAATTATAGGATTACACCACGGCTCTTATGAAGCATCCAGGTGCTCTGGTCCCTTGAAAATCTTTTGCATCAGTGTGCCATAGTGGGGGGTTGGGGGATTGGGGGGCTGGGGCCGTTTTCAAAATTGTTTTCAACTGAATGTTCTCCATACCCTTCTGCACTTATGCACAAAACTCCAAATATGAAAAGATAGCAGAAATATTTCGTTGGAATTTAATATAAATGATACTTACATGTAAAAATTCATTGAAGTTCTGTGACTTGAACATTTTTAGTTTGGAGAAGGCGAAGAAGAAGGCGTAGGAGACGAAGTAGGAGACGAAGAAGACGAAGGCGAAGGAGACGCCGTCGTAGATGGGGTTTGAGAAGGCGTATTAGATGGGGGAGAAGAAGGCGTAACATATTCACTGGAAGGAGACGAAGGTTCTTTACACGCCGCTACTGGAGGAGAGGGGGACCATTCAATCCAATCTTCAGAGGTTGCAGAAGGGCAAGTTGGAGTAAAGGTGGCAACACTGGTGGAGGAAAAGCAATCAGTAAGCAAATCTTTTATAGGTGGACCAAAAGAACTCAAAAATGTTTCAAAGTTCATTTTTTGAGAGTACTTGATGTATTCAGCACATTTAGTAATGACATTTTCTTGTTGGTGTATGGCACTCAGGTCCGCAATAATATACAGGGACCGCGGAGCAGGATAGGCTAGGTGGGCTATAGCCCACCCCTTTTCTGGCAGCAAACGGCTTTATCATTGTTGGTAAAATTTTGAAATAATTAGCACTTAGTCGGCCAGAAGAGAAGCTGAAATTGGAACCGTTGAAGACTAATTCAAAACGATACATATTGAAGATATTGACTTGTAGTACATTTTGTAGATCTACGATTCAATCAGCCAAATTTTAAAGCATACAGCTCGAATTGGTACTCCTAGGCATTGGCAGCATTGGCATCCAATCATTTTGCAGATGAAATTGAATACTTGAAACTGCTGAAAATGATGGTGATAGTTTCTTCATGTTATTAAAAAAGGGCGTTTTTTAGCAATTCAATGAGCTGGATCCTAGAAAAATTTTATGGGGGCTGTGTCCCCGGACCCCCAAATTGCACTTGCTTGGCGCTGGCTGCCTAGCCCATCCACTTTTTGGATCGCTCCCCAGATGATATGACTATCTTTGCATGTAATTTTGATGCAAATAATGTGCAACATAACCTTGTGGCTAATGCCTGCCAAATTCCCATGTGGTTTTTTGACAGCCATGTGAAGCTAAATGATGCAAATGTCATTTTGTATTATTTATGTGTGACGTTGAATATATTTGCAAAAATTGCCAAATATTTCATGCACTTAACACATGTTGCAAAATTTATGAACCAAGAAAACTTAATGGCATTGTATATCTACACATAGTAACTGGTATTAATCATGTGGTTGCTAGCCTGGATAGACCCTTGGACGATGACGTAAGTCCTTTAGAATGCATCCCGGAACAGCGTTCACCTTGATATGATCTGGGCTAATCCAAAAGACAGAGCAGAAACTGCGCACACAAACGCAAAAGCTCCTAACTTTGAGCCTTCCTAGCTCCCTGCAACCGATTCCGAAATTCGGCAACGCTTAATATTTTCTTGAAATCGGAGTATTGGCAGGAAATCGAAGCTTCACCAAAAAACGGAGTAAAAGAATTGCGACGATAATCATGTTGATATTCAAAAAAGACATTCCAAGTTTGACAATTCCAAGAATATTACGACATTTCCAGTTAAGACGATAGTTAGAAGATAGTTAGAATAATAGTTAGAAGATAGTTAGAATAATATTTTCTTCCTAGGGCCTTAAACTGTTGATTTATCATTTCAGAAAGCTTATCTGTTCAATCACTTCGTGATCTCAGATTGGTCGATGATGTCATTTTATGCAGTTTCTGCTCTGTCAATCCGAGATGTTTGCATTACTCTTAACAATACATTGTGCATTGATGCATGTTTATTTGCACATTGAAATAGTGCATGGTAGATTTTTTGATGTGAAGAATGTAGATTCTGTTTATCATTTTGTGATTTCACTTGAACTCTCAATTCAATTCAATTGTGAAAAAGTCCATTGTAGAAGACATATCAAAAAAGTTCTTTCTTAACTTCCAATGAATTTTAGCTGCAAAAAGTAACATCGTTTTATTCATTTTACAGATAGCTGCATTAACTCGAACAACCGTAAGTATGATATAAATTTCTTCATTCCTTTTCATATTGACCCCCACATACTCCTCCAGCCATGTTGTATTTTTAAGTTTATTCTGAAAGCCTTTCATTTATCACTAAAAAAATTGTTCGTCGCTTAAAGAAGATTGCAGGGGCCATCTAACTTGAAACTTCCTGTACAAGAAAACGAAGAGTGCTCCACATCCAGCATTCCTTGCATGTGCCGCCTCTTGGTATGCCTTTGTTATCGCCGTTTTCATGGGCGATGAAAATGGTACCAACAAAGGCATGCCAAGAGACGGTACACGCAAGGCATGCTGGATGAAACAAACCCTTTAAACTTCGCAAAATTTGTCAGATCACATTTCATTGGCATATACACCGCCAATTCTTAGCAGTCAGTTAGGGTCTATATATTCAATCTGTTTCTCCCTTGTCTGTTTACCTATGCTAACATCTTCCCGGAGGGGGAGGGGAATTCTGAAGTCTTAATACATTAATAAAACACAATAACTAATCAGGTCACACACATTGTACTGCTCATGTGTCATTCTCACATCGGAATTCATATTTAATTTCATATCACTTCTGATCAGAATTATGGAGAAAAACATTAAAAGTTAGATAGTAACGGCAGTTTACAGAAGCTATCATGATATTTGAAGGCAGTTCTTTTATTGTCAACAGAACTGCTCACCGTGGTTTCATGTGGTTTCAGGCCCCCGGTCACATTGCTCTGTTTTTGTTGATATCCGTTTTTATTGCATCGAAGCCAGCCGGGCTTCGTTTTTGTTGTTCAAAGAAGGCGTGAAAAACATCTGCTTTAGTCCGTTCACATTGATCCTAAAGTTTACAAATACGGAGCCAAAGATATCCGTCTTTTTGCGTTCACAATGTTCCGATTTTGTTAAAGTCATTGTTGAATCTTGGAGCATTTTTAAAAATCTAAGTTTTTGTTGGTGTCCACTGTTGATAGCGTTTTCAAAAACCTCCATTTTTGTGTGTTCATATTGATCAAATGCGTTTCAAAAACCTCTGTTTTTGTACTGGGTGAGTCAATAAAACGCCATAATTAGACCATCAAGGAATCCGATTTTCAGTGTTCATGACATCATTGGCATAAAACGATAAAACTTTGTGTCAAATTTAATGATCTAAATGAGCACAAATTTCGGCACAGTTTTAACTGTTTGAGCCCTATGTGCGAATGTGGAATGGCAAGTGAGGATAATGAACACTTTCTTCTGAACCTGCACTGCCCTTTGCATGACACTATACAGCAAGATCTTTTTGGTCATCTCGAAAATATTCTTTAGTTCAACGTTTCGGACATGGACTCCATATCGCTCTATGATCTACTTCTTTTCGGAAAACCTGACTTAGATGTAAGTGTGAACAAAATGATTATAGAGGAAACAATTCGTTTTATCGAGAATACGAAACGATTTTAGGTTAATTGCAATTATCTGAAGTGCAGCAACTTGTCTCTTGTGATTGTAGTTATAATTCTTTTATTTATCTTGTATTTGTCCGTCATGTCGTAACTGTTTTTTCTCATTTTTGTGTTTTCTTGTAAATAAACCAATTCACTTTGTAGAAGCATTTGCTTTTTTTTTGTAAATAAAAATGAATTCATATTGTAAATGCCATTCATAGTGGAAACTCGATGACCTTGTGTCTTTTTCCGCTATGAATGGCATAATTGAATTCACTTGTAGTTTTTTAAGATTTGATAGAAAAAAATAAAACAAAAACGCCCAGCGTATGAAAAAATCCTGCTTCCTGAATATTAAAGCAATGATGTTGAAAACTATCTTATTTTATCCCCGATATGTTAAATTATGTTCAGTAATTTACCCTGCTTTAATCGGTCATTCCTTCCCGATTCCTGCAGAAAGCCCCTTTCGAAAACCTGCAAAAACGAGCGAAAACAGCATACAAAATTTCCCTTTGTTCTCCTTCCTAGCAATAATGACTCTTGGACAAGCTCGTGTATTTTGTCCTCATGGGAGAATGGAACCCCCTGAATAAGCTGTTCACACAAGGGGGAAGACTTTTCAACCCGCCAAAACGAAACCACCGCTCGCTATGCTATGAGGTAAACACATTAGGGACTTTTGCTTGTAATTTTAGCTCGTTTTTAAGGTTTCTCAAAGGGACTCATTTTGGAAAATTGCCTACCAAATCTAAATGGAGTGACCGACTTTAGCAAGGAAAATTTATGAAAATAATTGAACATGTTAGCTAGTTAATCAAATATTGCCAAATATCATTGCTTTATAAATTCAGGGAGCAGAAGCCTTCCAAACGCCGGGCGTGTTTTTGACTCACCCGGTAGATATCCAATTTTGATAGCATTTTTGAAAACCTCCGTTTTCGTGAGCGTTTCGGCAGGATCAGTGTGAACGCTTTCACAAAGACGGAGGCTTTTCTCTCTGTTTTGTACAAGGACGGAGCGGTGTGAACGAGGCCTCACTGTAGTGTAATTTCAGATAAAATCAGTAAATAAAGATCTGGTAATGAGTAGTTACCAAACAATTATGCTCTCTGATCATCCTTTCTTTGATAAAACGATAGAGTCTGATTGTCAGCATCTCTGTAAATTTTTTTGATGTACATCAAAATTAAAGAAACTTGCCTTCATTATGTGCCTTTAAAACCTCTCCCTTTTCTCTCCCCAGTACAACATCAAGCAAGATGCTGGGCACCTCTGATTTATCTTGCAATTGGGGAATCGTACAAACCCTCATCGATTGCTTTCTTCTTGAGGCATATGAAGATGGTCAGAGTTAATAAACATATCCTTATTAGCCCGCTTCTCATCACTGTGCAGAGTAACCCAAACATTTATAATCTGAAACGAGGCCATGCTTCTTATTTGCTCCAATCGAAGGCGAAACTCAAAACACCAGACTCGGTTCTTGGATTTTTCCATGGTGAACATCCCAGGTAAGATGTCTTTAGCGTTAAAACCTACTCACCACTAACAAAATTAAGTGACATCTAAACTTCACTCTGATTATGTAAACTGAATAAAAGCCTGACTATAAAAGCCTTATAGCCTTATAGCCCTAAAAGCCTTATATTCCACGATATAAGACATCTAATGGACAATGTAGCTTTTCGTATCGCGGAGTTACAGTTTGGAACCAATTGAGCCCCGAAATCAAAACTGCCCCATCACTGGCGATTTTCAAAAACAGACTCGAGACCTTTTTGAAAAATCATAGGTGTATCCCTGGATGAGGGCTATTACATCGAAACCAGTATTTTTTGGTCAATTTTCTTTTTCTGTTCCCTTCAAATTGAGATTTGTTTTCCTTTGATCTTATTGTAGAGTTTATATCATAGATACATCCTGTAATTAGGTTAGATTTTATCTTTTTCTTTAAGCAGGGCACATTGTAAAACAGTTTTCTTAAACACAAACTGAATGTATTACCCTGGATAAATAATTAAAAATGAAATGAAATGAAACGGGGATATTTTCGAAAACGCTCCTCGTGTGGAAGCGGATGTTTATTTATACGGATAAAAAAAGATGCGTTTTCAAAAATATCCGGATACGTGTGGACGAGGCCTGAATATGCTCAATGGGCAGAACTCTTGTTCGTCGTCTGTTGCTCATCCAGAGATTCCCCCTTCATTAAGGCTAATTTCCAGTTATCGGAATTTTCCGGGCGGGCGGAATTTTAGACAATACAAGGTTGCCCAGCCGTAACTATCTATTCAATTTCAGAGTGACATTTTCTCCCACAAACAATGAAATTTCCGCCTGCTCGTAAATTCCACTGACTGGAAATCAGCCTTTACGACGATGAAGAAAGGCGTACAATCTCTCTGGTTTTGCTTTGAACATAAACATGGAATGTCAGAGCTCATATTTTCACTTTCAGGTTACTAATTTTCTCTTACGATATGTCAAACTTTAAGTTGAAACGCGTAGCATGTAACTAGATTGATTAGAAATTGCCAGATTCATAATTTTTCTCTCTTCGCTTAATCAAACGGCGGAATTTTTTTTGGGACACCCGGTATACATATATAGATTTGAGACCTGAATATATATATATATATATATATATATATATATATATATATATATATATATATATATATATATATATATATATATATATATATAGATGCTCAAAGAAAAACACTTCTGGTAAACGTTTCGACTTGCGTCTTCATCAATATTCAATAAATATATATAAATTTGTAAGAAATGGAGGCAAAGAAACAAGACTTTGAATCAGCACACTGAGGCCTTTCGAACTTATGTTCTCTTCAGAGTGTGACTAACATTTGAAATTGAAATCTATCATAACGATTTATATACAAACTGCAAGGTATTTTTATGTTTCCTGTTCGGCGAATGATAAAGGAGATATATTTTAACTGTTAAGTAGGCTATGTCCGGCTTTGAATAGTTTGCTCTCTTCACGTAATAGCATTCTTGGATCTGTTAATGCGAAAAAAGCGTAGGCTTTGAAGAAAGGTTCCTTTAAGTTATTGTTCTTCTTGCCGCATTCGAAGACGTGTTTTGGGAAATTACAACACGACATGCCAGTCCTTGATTCAGAAATATGATTATTCAGCCGTTTTTGAAAATTCGTTGTTTGTCCGATGTAGTTCATTGCTCCATTGCACATATTGCAAGTTAAAAAATACACGACGTTCGTACTTTTGCATGTTATATGCGACTTGATTTGCCATTCTGTACCATTTGCTGTTGTAAAATGGTCTACTGGTTGTAAGTAAAGTTTACAAAGTTTGCAACGTGTTTTACCACATAAAGATATTCCAGGCATACGATTTCGCGTTTGAGATATGCTTTCAGATGTGAATTTCGCATTTGTGAGAATAGATGTGAGGTTTGGTGGTTGACGTAAAGCAAGGATTGGTTTTGTGTCTTTAAATTTTGTTTTCGTGCCTGGATCTTGTATTGATTTCAAGAGATTTGATATCGTTTTCATTGGGTTGTCATAACTTAGGCTTGGATAGTATGTGGTAACGAGTGGAATAATGTCTTTACTTTGTTTTGGCGCTGGTCCTTGGAGTCTGGCTTTTTCGAAAGCTTTATTAATTAGACGGAGTGGATAATCACAGTTTATGAGCCATTGCTTGAGTTCATTTAGGCGTTTCTTCGTGGTATCTTCATCGGTAACGAAAACGATAATTCGCTTTGCTAGGTTAAACGGTATTGTGTCTTTTATGTGCTTGGGATGTGCACTATGAAAATTAAGTAATCGTGCGGATTTGTCTCTTTGTAAAAAATGTCGGTGCTAACGAATTTTCCATTATTAAGAATTATTTCGATATCTAAAAAATTTAATGATTCCGTAGTGTCCGATTTCATTTTTCCTGTTTCCATTGTAAACTTGATGCTAGGGTGCAAATCATTCAAGGCATTTCTTAGGGAAATAGCGTCGATGTTCTGTGCTAATGCAATAAATCCATCATCCATATAGCGAAAAAAGTTATCTTTTATATACAAACAAGTTGAATATAAAAGATAACTTTTTTCGCTATATGGATGATGGATTTATTGCATTAGCACAGAACATCGACGCTATTTCCCTAAGAAATGCCTTGAATGATTTGCACCCTAGCATCAAGTTTACAATGGAAACAGGAAAAATGAAATCGGACACTACGGAATCATTAAATTTTTTAGATATCGAAATAATTCTTAATAATGGAAAATTCGTTAGCACCGACATTTTTTACAAAGAGACAAATCCGCACGATTACTTAAATTTTCATAGTGCACATCCCAAGCACATAAAAGACACAATACCGTTTAACCTAGCAAAGCGAATTATCGTTTTCGTTACCGATGAAGATACCACGAAGAAACGCCTAAATGAACTCAAGCAATGGCTCATAAACTGTGATTATCCACTCCGTCTAATTAATAAAGCTTTCGAAAAAGCCAGACTCCAAGGACCAGCGCCAAAACAAAGTAAAGACATTATTCCACTCGTTACCACATACTATCCAAGCCTAAGTTATGACAACCCAATGAAAACGATATCAAATCTCTTGAAATCAATACAAGATCCAGGCACGAAAACAAAATTTAAAGACACAAAACCAATCCTTGCTTTACGTCAACCACCAAACCTCACATCTATTCTCACAAATGCGAAATTCACATCTGAAAGCATATCTCAAACGCGAAATCGTATGCCTGGAATATCTTTATGTGGTAAAACACGTTGCAAACTTTGTAAACTTTACTTACAACCAGTAGACCATTTTACAACAGCAAATGGTACAGAATGGCAAATCAAGTCGCATATAACATGCAAAAGTACGAACGTCGTGTATTTTTTAACTTGCAATATGTGCAATGGAGCAATGAACTACATCGGACAAACAACGAATTTTCAAAAACGGCTGAATAATCATATTTCTGAATCAAGGACTGGCATGTCGTGTTGTAATTTCCCAAAACACGTCTTCGAATGCGGCAAGAAGAACAATAACTTAAAGGAACCTTTCTTCAAAGCCTACGCTTTTTTCGCATTAACAGATCCAAGAATGCTATTACGTGAAGAGAGCAAACTATTCAAAGCCGGACATAGCCTACTTAACAGTTAAAATATATCTCCTTTATCATTCGCCGAACAGGAAACATAAAAATACCTTGCAGTTTGTATATAAATCGTTATGATAGATTTCAATTTCAAATGTTAGTCACACTCTGAAGAGAACATAAGTTCGAAAGGCCTCAGTGTGCTGATTCAAAGTCTTGTTTCTTTGCCTCCATTTCTTACAAATTTTTAGTATTTTACCTACCAATATATATATATATATATATATATATATATATATATATATATATATATATATATATATATATATATATATATATATATATATATATATATATATATATATATATATATATATATATATATATATATATATATATATATATATATATATATATATATAGATATTTAGTGTGCGGTTAAAAGAGGGCCTCACTTCTCAGAAACAGGCATCGATTTGGTCTTTTGCGCTTGTTCTTTTCCAGTGCTGACTAATTTCGCCCCATTGGGCATCTTCAGAGCAACTTATACAAACAACTTACCTTTCTTTTCACAGCAAAGTTCCAATTTATACATTATGGCGACAGTTTACGAGTGGTGGTGCCACATACAGAGACTTCATCTATTGGGCCTTTTACCCATACAACCTTGGTAAGAATGTGTGCATTGGTGGCGCCAAATGGGGAAGATGCTTCGGTAAATGCACATATATGGGCAACCATGTTGGTGACTGGGAACATGTGACAGTGCGCCTTCGCAATAACAGACCGCATCAGATGTATATTGGTGCTCACAATTTTGGTGGCGTATACAATTGGAATGCTGGACTGAAAATATTTGTTAAAGGTGGGTTGTATTTCTAACGTTCCTTTACTAAAATTACAATTTCCACAAACATAGAAAATACCCCAGACAGACACTTAGACGTAGACTGATTACATATTACGTAGTTATCGCTATTGATTGACTGATGGACGCTCAAACTACGACTCATGGACATTCACATTGAAAACTTGGACGAATCTTTCCCCTATCGATTTCATAACCAGACATGGAAATCATAGCAACACTGTACGAGCTCCAGGCTGTGGTGGATAGGCCTAAGTTGCCAGCTCGAACTTTCAATGCTAAGACACCTCAAATTTCAAGTTGACAGTGATATTAGTCATGAACAAAAGCACAAGTATCCATATGGATGTTTTCTGCATCCAGGCATGGGACCCCTACTTTAACGTCCCTTCCTAAGGACGACGAGGTGAGTTATGAGGTCAGGCCTCCGAGGTCACCCATCTGGTGTCTGACCTCACTCGACCGAGCTTACCTTCAGTCACCCAACGAAGACTGTATAAGCCACTCGGCCATTTACCCCGGAAGGCCCGGAAGTCAGCCTAGGATCTTCAACATTGAACGCAAAGGATTGGTTGTATAATGTGGTGATCTTATGTAACTTGATAAATTTCTAATCCAGTAGGTGCTCATTCACGGGTGTTTGCTGTACGCAGCACTCACCAACTATTATTTTCTGCTGCTAGTTTATCTTGAAAGCTTGATACATTGTCTTTCCATGAATCATTATTTGCATTTCCTATTTCATTCTAGGTAACGAAAAAGTGCAGTTCACCCACAGTGGACACCCCATCGTTTTCTCTTCTTTGGGTTCGCATGGACATTGGACCTATGCCGGCAAGATCACATACAAGACAATCAAGAATGGTGAAAAGCTTATAGATAAGACATCAAAGGGAACTCCTTGGAACACGTGGACGAAGCTTCACTTGGTGCACTATAAACGAAATGGAAATTACCATGGAAGAGATACTTGGCTCAGATATTTGGGTAATGAGAAGCTTGCTTTCTAGGGACAGCAATGTTTTAAGGCCTGTTTATACTAGGGAAAACACCTCACGACCTCACCTATCACACCCAGAGCTGACGAGCGAGGTAAATTCCAGCCACTGTTTACCTGGAACTTGCTGCGGAGATTTCACCTCACTTGGCAACCCCGGGCTGAGTGTCGAGGTGAAGAAAGTCTCTGTTCTGTGAAATCAGAACAAAGCAACCAATAAGAATGAGGTTGGGTTTCGTAAGTATGGAAAAGTTTCACCTTGCTCAGATGTTTTATGAAATTTCGTTTGAGAGGTGTTATGGAAAGCACCATCCTGCAACTTTTGCATTTCAACGATTATTATTATTATTTTTATTATTATTATTATTATTATTATTATTATTATTTTTATTAATTTCTTTATAGTGGGCGTTTAAATGAATAGCAAAATTACAGCTAATTGAAGCCTACTAAAAAAAACAAAAGTGAAATAAAAATAAGCCTACAAATCTAACATAAAACGATCTTCCTAAATATATACATATGTACATATGTTACATATTTACAGGCGATTTTCAGCTTGAGATAAGAACAAGGTTAATTCAAGAACCCAACCTGTGCTATGAAAGTCTTGCATAATCGGCAGTTGCAGTCATCACCCTTCCATTCCTTTACACGTTTTTTAAAGATGGAAATATTAAGTGACTGTTTAATGTCAGTGAAGATTCCATGCCACAGTTTACATCCAAGGAAGGAAATACTCTCTAACCCATACCGAACTGTCCGGGCCTTGGGCATTTGTAGAATATTGCTGCTCCTTAGATGATAAGGGGGATTCTTCTCAATGAAAATTTCAGTCATAAAGCTTGGGGTGATATTTGATTTAGTTTTGTAAATCTCTGTCATTAGTAAATGTAGATTTACAAAACTAAATCAAATATCACCCTAACGAGGATTCCATCTTCCAGCTTTTGTAAGTGGCCCGCCATCCTACAGCTCTTCATTCACAACAAGGACTACAGGGATTAGATTCCCTCTTGCAGCTTTCTTGTAGCTGTTGGCTTGCGTTTGCTATCGTAGACTTTTCATCATCCTCGAGTCTTAGGCTGTGTGCATGCTTTTCTTGTGTAAACATACTTTGTCTGCATTTTCCCGTTCAGATTGATATATTAAAATCGAAAACTTTCGGAGAATCAA
Organism: Aurelia sp. 4 Dawson et al 2005; assembly: GCA_964019985.1. Lineage (NCBI taxonomy): Eukaryota > Metazoa > Cnidaria > Scyphozoa > Semaeostomeae > Ulmaridae > Aurelia > Aurelia sp. 4 Dawson et al 2005. The sequence goes on from OZ026495.1 coordinate 1,350,897, forward strand.
ACTTTCGGACAAAATTTTGTCCGAAAGTTTATTTGTCTGAAATGTGATGAAGTCCGAAAGTTTTTTCGTCTGAAAGTTTTAAATTCATTGAAAACAGAAAAGCACAAAGAAACGTAACATAAAACGTTAATAAATCAATGTTTACCAGTTGTACTTCGGTTTCTTGAATTTTTTTTATCTAAAAGTTTGACTCCTTGAAGCGTTTCTTGAAAAAAGCTCACGTATGGCAGCACCTTTTAATTTGGTTTACAGCTGGTTTTATCATTGTTCAATCAAACGAAAATTACATTCAAATGTCCTCGTTGATGTGATGATCATCATGTACCTACTGTAAATTGATATTCATGATGGAATCACAATTATTTTTAACATATATTTTGGTTTAATGCTTGTTTTTTGATGCCGTGATTGCCGAAAGTTTTTTGTCCGAAATTCCCGAATAAGCGTCCGAAAGTTTTTTGTCCAAAGTTTTTTGCCGAAAGTTTTCCGTCCGAAAGTTTTCGATTTTAATGTATGATCCATGGATCCCATTGGGTAAGGTGGGAGTAACTTAATCTTTTGTCGTCCCTGGAAACTTGTTCCCGTTCTTTAATTTAGAGTTTGGAAATGTAAACAAAGTTTCCTTTGATATAAAGTCAAACGAAGTGAATCTTTGCGTCTTGCACTGAAACCACTTAAACATGAACGGAAAAGTGTACCTTGTGCCGTTTTTGATGTCCGACCTCCTTAAGGCCGACCCCCACTTCAGTAGTTTTGGTCGGCGACGTGCGCGTTTGCCAAGTGAGCATGCTCTTGAGCAGCAGAGCATGCGCACAGGGCAAGCGTGCTGGTCGCCAACTGCAACTACCGCAAGTGGAGGACGGCCTTACCTTAATGCCTTGCCCTTGATTAATCGATTGATCTGTTTTACTCTTAGGCCGATGGGGAAATCACAAGCGTGGTTGCGGCTTGTTGGCGAAAGTCTCTGGGGAATGCAGATTGAACAGTGGACCAACATCACCAAATACAAAGAGCGTGATGACAAGCACTACTTTGAACTAGTAGGCCTAATGAGCAAATTATGCTGAGCTGAGCTGAGCTTGTTAAGACTTTATAAAACCTAAAACTACTTTTTTCTGTACTAATTCATACCTTTTTACATGATATATTCATAAGCACATGAAAGTAAAGCAATTCGTTATAATTGTGTGTTCACTCTCTCATATGAAAAGCAAAGTTTCAGTTGAAAATGATCTGATGTGAAAATATTTATGGATGCAAATGAACAGTACTATATTGAACTCTGCAAATTTCTGTTTAAAATGTTTTTAAGAAAAAATTTGCAGTTAACATGCAATTCTAAACATTATATTGATTTAGTTGATTTACCAGACAATTCATATTCTGTTTATGACGCTTGCAACAAATGTAACCTTTCGAAGACGAGGTGCAGCATAGCAAGATTTCCACTTTGCATCCAAGTGATTTGAAAACAAAATGACGTCAGTGGCTGATTCTTCAAATCAGGGGAAGACTTGAAAACGAAATGAGATGTAAGGAAAAGAAGGAAAATTCAAACAAGCTTTCTCATCATTCGACAGTATTATTCATTTTGCATCAATAAGTATTTTCGCCTCAGGTCACCTTTGAATTTCAACTCAACATAGTCATCTAGTTTCACTTCAAGAGAATACGTAAGCACAGGCTACGTGTGACGTCATCAAATCCTGAAACCAAAAGAGCGACGGATTCTGTATCTGTAACATTCTTAGCTAGGACTCACTAACGAGTATAGTCGCTAACGGTTATTGTTGATTTGTGATTTCCACTGAGCGCCTCTTTTCGAGCTTTCTCAATCTTCAAGATGAGCATAAATACAAATTTCGCTGCAAAGTAGGTTTGACGACTTGATTTCTCGAAGTTGGATTTACAGCCCTACGACAAAGCTAGCATATGCTGGATGAGTTGCAAAACATTTGCAAATAGGCATCACTTGAATTCACATGAAATTAGCCAGATAACAGTTCACATGAAATTAGCTAGAGATTCGAGCCTGCCACCATTTTGCAGACTTTAAAATTTTCAATCTGTCAGGAGCTGTGTGTTAATCGTTTTCTTAATCCCAAAATACTTTAAATTACAATGACTTTTGCTCGGCTTCTGGATCAAATTATTATTATTATTAATTATTATTATTATTTCTATCATTATCATTATTATTGTGTTATTCTCTCCAGTTCTCCGATGTTCTTCTGGGTCCTCTTTGTCTTGTCTCAGCGACTTCCCGCAGCTTAGAAACACACAACTTTTTGCAATATGGGAGCTGTTCGAAGGATGGCCGACAACTGTGCACTTCCAACAATGTCAGGTATGTCTAGCCTCCCATGCCAGGTTTTTGCTATCATTATTATTATCATTATTATTATTGTTGTTATTATTATTATTGTTATTCATTATCTTATGCCCCATTCACACTGCAAGTTAAACCAGCTTAAATTAAACCAGGTATTCTAGTAGGGCCTTCTGTTTGGTCAATCCAACAAATCCGGTCATTTGATTTAATTGGGGTCCTACTTGCGGAGCCAAAAATCACGTGGAACTAAAGCTAATTCAAGCCAACAAATTAATGGCAATATATATATAAGTAAAATTAGTCGATGAAATTGCAAAGTTCACATAAAATGCAAGTAAAATGATATAAAACTATAAAATGCCGAATTGAGAACGTAATGCATGCAAAGTCTGCAATCGCAGCCTTCGTTATTGCTATATTTAATTTTATTCTTAAACTGTTGTACAGAAATGGAATTCTTAGAAATGTCTGCTGGTTCTGCAGTTGTGGCTAAGGCTACGTTCACACTGCTCCGTTTTCAGTTCCATCCGTTTTTGTTGATAAAAGAGCTGCCCGTTCACATTGCTCCGTTTTCAAATGAATACGCTACGAAAACGATAGGGGTTCAAATTGCTCCAGCAAAACGATGCTGTTAATCCCCGTTTCAAAACAAAGCCTTTTGTTAATAACTGTCAACAGGGCGCCAATCGCGACTTTGAATGCCATTGTAATCAAAAGTATATTAGCAAAGGAATGTGCAGCGTTTTCAAATGTCTCCGTTTTTGGCGTTCACACTGAAAACGGATCGTTTTCAAAACGCACCGTTTTCAATCAAATTTATGCGTTTTCATTAGTGTTATCGAAAAGCTCCGTTTTCACAGCGGAGCAATGTGAACGCAAGGCAAAAACGGAGAAGTTTTAATCCGTTTTCGTATGAAAACGTAGCAGTGTGAACGTAAAATGTAAACGGCAGAAGCTACGGACGTGTGCTTGCAGTCATCTTGGAGATCTTTAAAAAGTACCGTTAAAGCTCTACTTAGCCCCCCTCTCTATTAAGCACCCCTCTCTATTAAGCACCCCTCTCTTCATGGATAGACCTCGGCGAGAAAAGAAGAAGCTATAACGCCATTCGAAATGAAGTACTGCTGAGCATAATTACATTCCTAAGACAAAGATGGAAAATGATGATAATAAAGATTTTGCAGACCTTACTGCTATTAATACCTGCCATCAGCAAAAGAAGACTTGACAAAACTTCATGCAGCAATTGTTCCCGACCAAAGTTTGGCTGATTTTACGCATTGGTGCCTCGAAGTTGGACAGATGACAGAACTTAACAATTCTGACCCAAGGCTTTTGCTCAAGGCCATAATAGGAGACGAGAGGGCGAATTCATTACATGTGGCTCTTGCTAGAATTATTGTAGTGATCTCGACATACAACAATATCAAAACGGATGGGAGAAGCAGCATTTCACCAGAAACACTTTGCAAATGCATGTCTATTGCAATAAATATGCCTGATCTTGCTAGCTTCGATTTTCGCTCACCTGCAAAATTATGGCTTGAAAAAAAACCAAGACGTTTCAATCATGCTCCTGAGAAGGCTGAGAAGCAAGATTAGTTCAAGGGATTGTTTGAAGGCGCAGGAATGCAAGAAGAAAGCCATCAATAAGATTGCAGCAAAACACTTAAGCGTGTTTCTTTTAAATAAAGTAAAGTCACGCCAAAGTTTCAACCTTAAGTGCAGCCTACACCCAACTTTCAAAATGTGCACTTGTAAAAATTTGTTATTTTACGGCCTGCCTAAGATCGTGCAGAAAGACCCGAAAGACAAAGGACTCCAACTCTGAGTATTTGTTCTTTGGGTCTTTTTGCACGACCCTAACGACCCGAAAGTCCTGGTGTGAGCCAGGCTTAAAAAAGACTCGCATCAAGAGCTCCCTTTATTAAAGCTTGAATGAAAATGAAACATGGGCGCACCTTGGAATTGCATTCTGCCTTCAGAATTAGTGGCAAGGCGAAAAAGCATACAGTGTTAGTTTGCGTTTCGCTCAGCAGAGTGAAATGAAAAGAATGAAAACAACATTTTTTCACTTCAGCACAACATTTTTTATGAATTGATAATTTCACTAACAATAGTAGGGCAGCGCAGTGAAGTCCGTATATTTACAAGATACACTCTTTTCTCCAGGGAACCTTGAGCAATTTTCCTACTCGACGATTGGGTTGAAAATCAAGTACTTCTTTACAGAGGCCCTTACAGCGGGTAGGGGGTCAAAGCTCCCTTACAAAATTACAAAATCTGTTATTTGTCTCTCAAAAATACGATTTTCCAGATATTCGTTGCCATCTTCTCAGATAATCTTCACTCCTTTCCCTCATTGCCAACTTTAGAACCCCAAGCATCCCTGGTGTCTTTAAGCTTCACACCAGGATTTTGGGTCGTTTGGGTCGTGCAGAAAGACCCAAAAGACAGAGACTCGGAGTTTGAGTTCTTTGTGTTTCGGGTCTTTCTGAACGACCCTGACGACCCAAAAGACTTAGCGTGAACCAGTCTTTAGGGCTGACGTAAGAAACCAGATGAATTAAGGGTTTTAGCTGCAAAGTTTCCATTTCTTATCAAAGGATTTTAAAACAGGCATCCATCGAATCCAACGGCCTCGAAGAATGGACTCTGAAAACTGACAGGAATGTGAGTTTTGAGCAAAGAGAATGGTGATTCTGGGAGTTCTAACATCGTAGTTGCTTCAGATCGTAGAGACATAAATCTAAACTCATCTCAAAGCTCATTTCTACGAATTCCAAACTTGAAGACAGCACGTTCATTTCCGTGCTCTCACGGTTACGAGCCATTTAATAGCGACATAAAACAGGTTGTCCAGTTTTGTTACGATGTTTAGGGGCAACAAATTGCTACGGTTCAGTATTTCCAATCGTTTACTCACAATGCTTCAGACAACTCCAGCGACCAAGTGTGAACCACCCGCTAGAGGGAATCGACTTAGTTAAAAGCTGGCCAGGGCTAATTTGAAGAGACCTTTATGTATTTGACAACTTGGATACTTGGCGTTTCATTATGTGGATAAAGCAACATAGCTGATGTGTAGCGGTCACTCGATACACCTGTGTCTATTCCCTTTAACAGCCAAACATTTTCTGCCCATTTGGTCTTTGGGACAACTTTACTAGCAAGGGCAAACGCGTTGTTACGTATATTAAGAGCAAAACTAAACACAACTAAGGCTATTCGTATTTTGTGCAGTTGACAATCAAGACCAAAATAAAATAAACGAGTTTGACAACCGACTACCTATCAATGAAATGAGGAAAATGAATGGGATGGGAACCGACTGAATACTAGTACAACTCTATCGATTTAATAACTCCAAGAAAAGAATCGTTAAATGGCCAGCATTTATTACGATTTATTCACTTGGTAGAAAGACCCCTATCCACAGCATGATACATCACCAGGGATCTTTGAACAGGGGGTTGGAACTTCCGACTAGGTGGCTATTTAAGGGCCTGGAAGACTCAGTTTTTACAGATCATTTCTCCAAAGTGGGGGCGAGATAGGGCTGTAGCCACTATCTCTACCCTTGTGTCATCTCTGATCCACGCAAACCTTAAACCTGAAAAATAACGAGCCACATTTGACAGCAAACTATCACACACAAAGCAAATTTAAACTATCAAAGGCTCAAGTTTACCGGGTGGCCCAGAGGTGTCACAGAAAAAGTTCCAGATTCAACGATCACCAAAATTTGATCTGATTGCGAATCGTCAAATCAGTTCCAGCGAAACTTATATTTGGCTATCAAAACAGCTTTGCTCAAATCATCGGTAATAAAAGACAATCAATGTAATTCGTTCAACGTATCAATTGCATTTATGGTGACTGTGTTTATTAACTGTGCCCTTCTACCCTGGCGTAGAAGAATCCTCCTCACGACGCTTTAATTGTTTCAAAGTGATAGGAACTTACTGTTTTGAAAATCTCTCAAGTCACTTTTTTACATTGAAATACTATCACATTTGAAAAACACTACATTTGATAACTGTCAGTGCGATTTGAAGCCTGCTTCTCGTAGCTTCCGAAAAGTCTCCACTAAACTTTTGCTGCCTAAATCTTTCAATACGTCAAGGTATACTTGGAGAGGAAAATGTTTCAGGGGCACGCCCTTTCTGTCTCTGGGAATGCTCTTTTTATTGCTAAGAAACACCCTCAATGCTCCTCCAATTCAAGATCTTACCACTTAAAAATCCCTTTGACAAATTTGGACACACTGGAGAGCCGACATCGGAGAGAAGTGGGGGGACTCGTCCCTTTATGCCGCCATCCCCCGTCCCGTGGCACTGCCACTGGAAATACCCATAAAATAACTTGTCTTATCCTGTGATATTACGACGCAGAAATTTCAAGACAGATTTTCCGACATTGATGATTTGAAGCCTTTTTACATCCATCCAACCAGATTCAGACTTCTAACAACTCACTTGCTCTTTCCTCCTCCCTTCCGTCTTCCTCCGCAAAGACACTAGAGGCGACAAGCAAGCTAGACCTCTTATCAAATTCATATCTCGATACAACTTTTGAATAATCTACTTGTCGAGTGGAGGACCTTAACTTTTCCTTGACTGTTGAAAAGGGCTCAAACAAATTTTCTCCTTCCTAGTAGCAAGCTAAGTAATTGCGTTTCTTCTTACATATTTTCTTCTGCTTTCCCAATTTTCCATCCTTTTCCTTTCTCTCCTTTCTTTCCCTTCCCTTCCCTGCCATTTCCTTACGTTTCTTTTTCCTTTTTTCCCTCCTTCTTTCATGGCGAGTTAGAGCGCTTCTTGTAGCGCCGCTATCACGCTAATTCGTTTTTTGAGCCCTGCGGGTTGAAAGAGCTTCCTTGTAGACAGGACCTCAATGCGCTTATCTGTTTACAAGCTTTTAAATACGGCCTAAGAAAGGATTCTTTGAACACCAAATCACCTAGAAATTTACATGAATATTAACAACTATATTGTCACAGCGAATGAACATATTCTGTCCGAATGAACGTATTCTATCCGACAAACGAATATGTTGCTTCAAACTCTCTTTATTTCAACTTCAGAATTCGGTACGACCGTCTCGAAGAATGAGCCAAGCAAAACATCAACCTGTGAATAAAAAACCAAGAAAATTGTGAGACTGGTTATCATTCAATGGATGATAATGGAGAGTTTACGAATCCAGGACGGCAACGCCAACCAGAGCGTCATCTGGTATTCCGCAAACCGTACACTAGCTTTAATATATCACCGAAAAGGCCAAGTTGTGGCCTCCTAGGACTCAGAGATGCCTGAAAACTATCTTAGTCTTTGAAGACAGGCATTTAAACGACTCCAAAGGCCTAGATCTGCAGTAAAGAACGCCAGAAATGGGCTTCCCAAGTTGTGAAAATGCAAAGGACAACTTCAGAGTCTCTCAAGGGAAGCAAATTCGAACTAAACATACGGGATCTTTTAAATCTGTTCAACAGCATCATTGCGTTGCCGTTACCTTCGTAGTTTCGTAAGCTCAATATTCAATAACGAACGTTTCAAATAAAACAAGAGTCACATGAACTGTTTCTTTGGATTGAATGACTTGATGAAAACACCATCCTCCGATCTCTGCTATTAGACATTTCACAAATCTTTAATATTTCTAAGTTTTCGTGGATTCTATAATTCGACTCATTTGCTGATATGACGCCATCAAATTTCTAAATCATACAAACCGGAAAGGTGAAAGACTTACACTTGATACTTTATTGAAACCGGGTGTCCTAGAAAGATATATCAGCGAAAACGGAACGATATCGTTACGGATTCAAAGAGAGACAAAAGAAAAAATCGCTCCATTTTCAAAGTGTTCATGCTGAAACTATGCTGAAACGTTTCATGCCGTTTTCAAATCATTCCGTTTTCAAAATCAATTTGTATTAGGTTAATTTAGGATATGATTATATGTTTATTTTTGGAAGTTTTGTTATGGAGGACCCCTTAAAATCAACATTGTTGAAGGACTACCCTCCTTAATTATTTGAAAATGACAAGAAAATGAATTCAAATTTACAAAAGAGCCTGCAATAGTGACTGGCCTTCAGAAGAATTGATTTCACATCGCTTGAGTGCACCCAATCAAACCAGAATAAACAGAGAAGGACAAGCATTATGATTGGCCGCACAAAGGGTGTAAAACCTATTCTCTAGGCTGCCAGATTACTTTGTCTTAAACAGGTTTGTATTCTCTTTTTACCAAATTTGCCGTTGCTCGTTCGAGTTGTTATTTAACAGCTGAAATTTCTTGTGCTCTTAACACCATCAATGGGCGGTTGGGAATGGCTACTCTGTCTGTTGGTGGGTTAGCCCATTTAGATGCGAGAACTCTTCACAGTTTCATCACCATATCCTTGAAATATTAATGATGAAAAAATTTTGGGTGGGTGAAACAATATTGTCATTTGCAAATAGTGTTTGATCATGAATTATATACTAAGTTTACTTTGTAATGATTTAAAGGGCCTGTTTTATCCAGCATGCCTTGCACGTGTCGTCTACTGGTTGGCCTTAGTTTGTCGCCATTTTCATAGGCCATGAAAGTGGCGACAACGAAGGCAAACCAAGAGACGACACGTGCAAGGCATGCTGGATGAAACAGACCCCTTAACTAGGGCCCCGTTTACACTATACCGTTTTCATATAAGAACGGTACCATCAAATGTCTATCTGCATAAACTGAGTTGATGGTTTGAATCAAGAACTTGGCATTGTTTTGATCATTTCTTAACCCATGAAATGGTCAAAACATCAATTTGTACTCTCTACTATTGTCTTCAAGGAGCAAGGGTAAATTTTTGTAACAGAAAAAATGTAGGTTTGCGACAGGAAAGATCGAGCGATGTTTCGAAACCTTTTCTACACGAGGTTCGATCGAGTGAACATTCGAAAAATGCTTCAAAAAGTACAAAGATATTGTTCCATCCAGATTCTTCCTCAAAATGGATAAAAGTTCTATTGTTATGTTCCAAAGATATAGTAAGAACCAACATGCAAGAACACAAATTCTGATCTATTTAAAGCTAAGAAATGGTGATGTGAAGGTGAAGTTGCGTTTTTCAGCGCCAAGGGTTGGGATCGCACAAATTGAGCAGACGTAAGCGAGTCCACGACCCTTTGTCATGATGCTGATGTGGTGGGGTCTTACCAGATATCGAACCAACTCCGCCTGAATGTTCTGGCTTCAAAAGTCAGAGGATTACACCACTGCACCACAACACCTTTAATTTGAAATTATTCTTGAGAATAACTGGACAATAATTGGAGAGATTTGAGAATAATTCTTGGAACTTTAGAAATAACCGTATCAAACTCTGACGGAAGATGTTGCAAAGTGTTATATACATAAAGCAGGTAATTCATATCGTGTCTGTGCACAACCCAACAATCCGTCGTAAAAACATGAGAATCTATTGAAAGATTGACTTAAAGGTTTCGCCTCCCTTTCAAATCACCCAACGGCGTGCGTCACTGTCTGGAAATCCATGAGATTTGCTGGTAATATTTAGACTGGAAAACACAAACAGAGCTCCTTGTGGGAACCAGCAAAGTTAGTTTTCTTTTCCGAATACAGGTTTCATCTCGAATTGAAAGTTACTCTATACAAAGGCATATCATATTCGCTAATAGGCACTATTCCTAAAAATTTGTACACCAGAATTACGGAAATTTCGTAGACTAAGCTGAGAAGTGAAGCTCTTATATGCATGGTTTCATTTTGTAAGTCTTTAGTTAACAAACAAGCGAACAAACAAATAAACAAGTAAACAAGAACAAATAAACAGACCTGATTTCTTGATGTTGGTACGAAGACGTTTTCTCGCACTACTTTCCTTTCAGTTTCATTTAAAGTTCTACGAAAAAAAACAAGTTATAATCAGCAAATAGAATTATACATGGCTATACGAAGACATCTATCGTGATTACAATTTGGTCTATACTCAGCAAATTATGAAACCAGATCCTGCAACAGACTTTTAGCTATTCTACAAAAGCGCCTAGACCGAGCAATATTTTTACATAATTTACGCGAGAGCTTCGACTAAGTGACGTTAGATCTTTTATCACAGTAGTGCACATTCGAATATTCTACAAATCTTTTCAAAATATCGTTCGATTAAGATTCTTTTTTAGAAGAGCTACTACGTCAATTCTATTAATTTTGCAGAAATTCTCATCAAGAGCACCCACAGTTCCACAAAAATGTCCAAACATGAAGGTGAAGTTGCGGTTTTCAGCGCCAAGCGCTGGGATCGCAGAAATAGAACAGATACAGTCGAGTCTGCGACTCCTTGTCACGACGCTCCAGTGGTGGGGTCCTACCAGATATCGAACCCACTCCGCCTGACTGTTCTGGCTTCAAAGCCAGAGGATTAAGCCACTTCGCCACAACACCTTCAATCATATTCCATCATTTTTGCAGCAAGAGTCCACCCACAAAATGCCACGTCCCCGTCCTACCAACTAACAAAGATTTATACCCCCCCCCCGGAAAACATTTTTCTGCAAGCAAGTTGCAAAATTGTTAACTTTTAGTATATATTTGTTTTTGTTAAGCTGTTGCATCTAGTTTTAGATGGCCCCTCCACCATCCAAAAAACATGTTAGTCACTAACCTGCAAACAGTGTTCCAAAAATTTGACAGCGCAAAATCTTTGAGGAGAGCCAGAACGAAGATTGGTCCGTTTGATGACGACAGTCGCTTTGTCTAAATCAAAAGAATAACTGATCAATTCAAATGACAACACTTCGTCTGTTTTTAGTCCGCTACGATAATACTGTAGGCAAAAAGATAGCCCATTTCTGCGCTCTATCATTATCCAAGCAATCTAATACAAATCACGACCAGAGCAAGCATGCTTATCTCTCTCAGTTTTTGTCGTTTGGAAAAATAATGAGAACACTACATTTACCGCAGCGCAGGATATGAGCTTTACCGGGTGTGCTAAAGGTAGACTGATTATAAATTCGTAGTTATCGCTATTGATAGAGTGAGTGATAGACGCTCAAATTACGACTCATAGACTTCCACATTGGAAATTGGGATGAAGTGTCCTCCTTGATTTTATGTCTGCATATGGAAACCATATGGCATCACTGTCCGAACTCCAGGCAACGGAGGATGGGCCTAAGTTGCCGGCTCGAACTCCTGATGCTGAAACACCTCAGAATTCAGGTTTTCAGTGATACTAGCCATGAAAAAAGCCGCAAGTATCCAGATGAATGTTCCTCATTCCAAGAATCAACAAACCTTTCACTGTGAAGCAAGAATTCCTCACTGTAAGGCATTTTTTAAATTTTTTATGCACGGTAGCCCCATCAACCAAGAATTACTGCTTTTCAGGAGGTCGTGGCAAAACCTAATTACAATAATACTAAATTAAAAAGGGGGTATTTACAATGTTAAATTAGAATAAAAGTACACTCAAAAGCTATTTACTATTTTTTATTCTACATTGAAAAGTAGATAGAGGAGGGGATAGCTTGACCTCATGTTCTAATTCATTGCAAACCTTTGATCCACGGAAAGAAAATGCTTTTTGGCCATTGCTCGTTTTCATTCGTTGAGCAAGCAAGTCCGTCTAGGAATTTCTCAAATTTACAATGTCTCGAGTCGAGTTTCTCGTGAACAGATTGAAGAGGTAAGTGGGAGCGAGATCCCTTATTGATTTGAAAAAAATGGTAGCCATCTTTTCTTTGATCATGTCGTGGACTGTCGGCCATTTGAGTTCTTTTATCAGATTTGCTGCCGGTGCATCATAGCTACTGTTGGTAACTTTTCTCGCAGCACGATTTTGTAACTTTTGTAGCATTAACAGGCGAGAGTCTCCACAGCTACCCCACACAGTGCAACAGTAGCGGGAGTGGGGCTCAACAATACCTCTATATATTTGACTAAGAGTGATATTTAAGAAGACCAAAAGATTCCTTTCAATGCAGAGCCTTAGTATTCTCATCCCAAACCAGATGTTTATCAAGTTGTACTCCCAAGTATTTTGTTTTGTCCACAACATCAATATGTGAGTCACCAATGGCGAAACACGGGGTCGGTACTGATTTGTCTGATATCTTTTTGATATTAGGCCTAGAGCATAGAGCCATTGCCTGAGTTTTGATGACAGTCAGAGGCAGCTTATTACCTTCAAGCTACTCTTTCAAGGAGTTCAAATCACTGTTGAGGGTTTCATTAAGCTTTTCGATATTCTTAGAAGATATGATATACTGGTACCATCGGCATCGGCATACATCGTTACTTCACTGTTTTTAAGAGAAATTGTGGATCATTTATGTATATCAGGAACGAAAGGGGCCCAAGGCAGGAGCATTGAGGAATTCCACATTTTATTTCTGCTATATTTGAGGCTACCCCATTCACTCTACAAAGTTGCTGCTATTTTTCAGATACGAAGACTAATCTCTCCATACTTTTTCAAGTTTTGCAGTAGAAAATCGTGATCTACAGTATCGAAAGCCTTTCTCAAGTCAATCAATACCGTAGCAGTGCATCCAATTAGCTTCCATGGGACTTTTATTTATTGTTCTGGTAAAGTAATGCCTTCATGTAAGAATCCTCTGAAGTCCCAAAATCATGAATCTGCAAATATATTTGCAGTTGCGCGACAAATTATTTGTTGTCTTACCTTCTAATCAAGTCGATTGAACATGCAAATAATACTATTTCTGTCATGAAAAATAAGATATTGTCATATACTTTCCAAAAAATTGTTGAAAAAAGACACACACGCACACACACATAGACTCACATACACACATAACCTCACCATGTAACGCTGCTCCTTCGGATGCAAATTGAGTTTGTCAAGAAGCTCCTCCGTTTGTTCTTGGTTCAAAGATGTCATTCTTGCAGCGATGGTCTTGAATTCAAGGCCCGATAACTTCTCCCAGAAGCCAAGGTATTTCACATTCTCGGTAAGGCGTTTTCCAAGATAATGGCTACGCATCATTACATTCGTTACGATGATGACATTTACTTCAGGCATAACTAACACATGGTTTGGTCCGATTCCATGTTTTACTTGTTTGACGTCCACTGGAATGGAAGAAAAGGTCTCAATTATAGCATAGTTGATTATAGCAATCAATAAACGTTTTTCTACCAAAAGACCGTCTCAAATAAGATGCCACTGCGAATGAAAACAAAAATGGTTGTTTACGGCTACGAGAGCCAGTCCCTTTAACAACTAGAAGGTTAATACGGTACCCCCCTCGGTTCATACGATGCTGTTTTCAAAATGTGTCGGTTAGAGCTCCGTTTTTTAAATCTACCGTGTTCAAAATCTACCGTGTTCAAAATCTACCGTGTTCAAAATCTACCGTGTTCAAAATCTACCGGCAAATAATGTGCCGTTTTCATGTGAACGGGAGGCCTATCAGTCACATTTTTCTTCATTTAAAAAATATGCTGGCATCGTTTGAACGCAGTTTGAAGGAGATTACCGGCTCCCGGAACTAATCGAGAGCAGACAGAGCTGAGAATCTAAACAGTTCAAGCGTGACGGGTAAACGCGTTCTTTTTGTCCGCAAAGACTCAGTTTCTCTTGGATTAATGCGGTAACTACAGTGCGGGTAAAAAGGCAAGTTTCTTCGGATTAAGGATCAACGAAGTCATAACAAAAAATTTGAACATAGCACTGTTTCAATAGACTCTGATTAAATCGAGGCTAGAATATCAAACTTCGGTCCACAGTTTCGATACAACTCATTTATAATTTAGCAGCATTCAAAACAAAACATCTGAATAGAAAGAGCGAGAAAAATAAGCACATTACAGTCGAAACGTCAGACCAAAGCGTCACAAGTCAGCAGCAGAAAGAGAAGTGTTTTTTTATACACAAAAATTCGGTCACTATGGTAAGTAAGGAAGTATCCTTTCGTAACAAAAATCAAAAGATAAAATGAAAAGTTTGAAAAGTCAGAAAAGGATGAACGAAAAATTATTCTTTCAAATAGATAACAGATATAAAACCTTTCAAAGCCAATCTGGCATCTTTTAGTACGGCATAATAAGTGTCAATAGCGAGTATAGTAAATTCCCGCATATAAGAACGTACCTAAATAAGTACCTATTGGCTATTTTTCCTAAGTTATGAACCTTGTAACTAAGAACCTGTTTCAGTTTGAAGAAACATAATTTGTGGCAAACTTGATTTTGATTGTTCTTCTTCAGTTAATTTGGGTCCCATTTGGTTGTTAAAGATTGATTCTCCACCCCAGTTACTTATTACGTCTATGACAACTCTTTCAAAACAAATAATAGGGCTGAACATCTTTTGTAAGACTCTCAAAGGCCCTACACAAGGCACCCTTCAAATAAGAACCTCTATACCTTGAAATTAGTCTTAGTGCCTTTGACATAAGCACCTATTTCAGAATGGACGATTGCGCTAAAGATGGCGTTATGATTTAATTTAAAGAATTTGCGAATGTGCATAATAGTGATAGAAGCTCTAACGCCACTCAATTGAATCTCGCGTACAAAATTGTATAAGAATAACGCTCGATCCAGGCTCTTTTGTAGAATAGCTAAAATGTCTATTGCCAGTATCATAACATACCTGGTGATGGTGATGATGATGATGATGATGATGATAATATCTTTGTCGACCATTCAACTCTTCTGCAAGCTTTCATCGCGAATATTTCATCATTCCTGAACGTCAACTAAGAGAAAAAATTTAAACAACGTAAAAAATCTGTCTTGTGGACACATTCGCCATAGAACGAAAATTACAAAAGTCGTCACAGGCATAGGGTCACCGGGAGGTTTTGGAGGTCACGGGGCAAAGTGCGCATTAAGGCCCCCTAAAAGCAAAGCCGGCAGACAAAGGGGTGTCCGGAGGTATTCCCCGGAAAACTTTTCAGATAACAACCTTTCAGATTTACTTAAAATCCACTTCAGAAGATTTCGTGCAGTCAAAATGTTAAAAATCTTACTCTATGAAACCCTCTATACCCCGAAGCCCTGGAGCAAATCGCCTTGTCTTTTCGGAAACCTGAATCTTTTGTTTCGCAAAATTTACCCTTGTTTGTTCTTGACAGTTTCCTGCACTTCCCGTAGCTTTGGTTGCGTAGCTGGGCTGTTAAGAACGTCAGCAAAAAGAACGGGAAAAATTTTAGTATTCACTCGTATGCCTATAAGGAGGAAACGAAACTAGTTTGGGCTGATGCTTCCGTTCACTCCCAAGAGATGTCGTAAACCTTTGGCAAAACTCCTTTTGTTGTCGACAAAAATCCATCAAAAATCCATTTAAAAAATCATTTCGTTCAGAAGAATCTCGCAAGCCTTTTCGCATGAGTGAAAAGCCCCTTCCAGGTCCAACAAGGAGGTTAATGACCGGGGAATGGACGGAGGCCTGCCATCCGATTTTCAGGAAGCTACCTATTTCTAATTGCCTAAATCAGGAATTGACCCTGCCTAAATTTACCTTCATACTATTTTTATGATTCAATTTGGCGGAAAACTATCCATTGTAGCTACTTTTTGCCGATTTCGGCCAAACCGAGCCATATTTGAGGAAAATCTGCTGAAAAGTAACCCTTGTTTAAACAAACATCTTTATGCCAAAAATGCACCGATATGTGTGGCACATAACTGCACCGTCAACATGATAGGGGCCGCCGTAATAAGTAATAACTGTATGATCGATGTAAAAACCAATACGAAATGCAAAAACCTAAGCAGACAACAGCTGCACCTATGACTGCTTTAATTAAAAACAAAATTTTGTAAGCAATAAAAGCAAGTTATGGTGTGAGGAAAATCAAAGCCAGTTAGGTCTGAGATATTAAATTAGCAAGGGAAATGAAGAAATCTTGACATTTGACAAACGTGAGGTTAAGAGCAAAACGCTAATAATGTTGAAGCGTAGTTTTGAGCTTTTGACGTGAGGTAGAGTGAATGTTAATGAGTTTTAGGCGCAATTTCAGAGCTTCTGACTTATTGCTAAGTAAGGAGAATATTCAATAACAAAATTTTTAACTTTAGTTCTCTTGTAATATAAAGATTCAGCTAATGTCTTATACCACGAGCACAAATCTTGTAAACAGTTAGATAAAAAATTGCTGTAAACAGACAGACAGGCAGACTCGACTACCAAGCTTTTGAGCACGAATATTACGCTGCTTTGCAGCAATTATGAATATTTCTTTTGCCAGCTTTACAGCTCTGGGGAAACATGGCCCTCACTGAAGCGACAACAACAACAATAACAACAAAACAACAACAACAACAACAACAACAACAAGTCATGATATCAGTGAAAACTGAGGGTCTTTGCAGAGAAAGGCAAGGCTTCGCTCAAATTAACCTGTTTAAAACTTGTTCATTCTCGACAGCTGCAATTCTGATTACGTTGAATAACGAGAAACAAGAAGAAGATGCACGAGTTTTAGCGAGAATAAAGTATCTTCAGCTACTTTGTCACTCCTTCTCCCTGAAAAAATATCGTTCGCAAAAGAGCAAACACTATCAAAAGTGACAGATGAATTTAATTGCACTACCATGTCCTGCAGATGGTAGGTTTCTGCGCGAAAAAAAACAACTTCTTCAGCTGTCCTTCGCCCAGAAGAACAACATTAGAACAGAAAGCGTCACCAAAAGCAAAAATTCGATTTAATTGCGCCACTTATGGCCTGCAGGTGGTGGAATTCGCTAAAAATAAGAATAATCAGACGCTGGGAAACCAATTTCTCGATCTAAATCTATTGCAGGCGAATCTAAAAGGTGCAAAAGTATATTTGATGTGTTAAATCAAGATTTTTGCGTTGTTGGATTCCCAAAGGAAAACCGTCATCAGGATTAACACTCATCTTCAATGGGAAGAGAATAAATTCACGCGTGCAGCTAGGATGCTTCATTCTCAGGAAATCGATCGTAGTGGAGATAAAGATGAGATAGCCAGAAGCAAACTTGAGATGCTTTACAATCAAAGAGAAAAGTGAGCAAAAAGGTAAGCAGTGAAAATTAACACATTGAGCACCTGTAAGACAAGCGCAGACTGGCGATTTTTGTCTCAAGAGACAGCAATTCTTTTGGCTAGCGAAAGAACTTTTCTCGTACGCATACTTGGAGATTTTCCTGTGCTTTCCAGCTATATTTATGCTCCATTTACACTGTTCCGGTACGAATTTGGATCTGCTACAAAGTCGCAATGAATCAGCCTACCATTTCAACCATTCCTACCAGTCTGTAACACCTATGTTCCTCCTTTCTGTTGACGAATTTCGTTTTGGGGCACTGTGAACGCTTTTGAAACGGAACAACCTTGTAACGGACCAAAACTGTGCCGTTACACTGTAAACGTCGCCATGGCATGATCAAAAAAACTTCTTACTACGTGTAGTGCAATTGCACAATGATAAACAAGCTAATAAAGTAAAACATAAGTACTTTGAAGCAAGCTGAAATAAGTGCGACGTTTCGAGCGAAGCCCGTTATCAACTTTATCAAGCCAACGCAGGATTACGGGCGATGCTCGAAACGTCGTGTTCATTTCAATGCGCTTCAAAGTGCTTGTATTTTACTTTATTAACTTGTCGTCTTAGTATCACCCTTATCACAATTCTCTCTTTCGTGACGAGCTTTCTTCCTTCGGAAGGGGGGGGGGGGGTTTACATGTAGGCTACAACTACCTAAGCCCTTGATAAATTCGTCAAAAAGCAATGAGCATCCGCACCCTTTCCGCACGGTCATGCTGATTAGGATATTGCCTGCAGGATCATTTTGCGAGCAATGTATGCCATAGAAGCTTCTCTGTTGTTCGTTCAAATTTGCTGAACAAATTCGAAACAATGTATTGACGTAATTCATTCGAAGTAAGAAAGATGTCATCAACGTAAGTTTACCTGTCATTCAAACCGTGTGATAAGTCGAGCAATAGCGGCGTACAGAGATCAAAATCTTGCTCATTTCTTCACGGGCTGTCCAAAACGCTGAATTTGGAAAGGGATTTATGCATGATAAATTGAGATATGAGTCATTCCTATCCTAATTCATAATTTCAATCGTGATATATCGACTGGTTTTCATTTTGTATGCATTTCTTCTCCGAAAGTGCAATTTTACCCTCCGCGCGTGGCGGTAGATTGACGTGACCTCTAGAGCCCTTGAGAAATTATAGCACTCAAGTTTTGTGGTCAAATTTTCGCGGAGTTTCCGTTTGAGTGGAATGATTTTTAAAGGGCCGTCGAGGTCACGTCAATCTGCCGCCACGTGCGGGGATCAAAATGTTAACTTTTATACCATGTATCTGATTAGGTACTTGTATCTTTTAACTATGAATTACAATGTCTTTGTATTGGCTTTAAAAGTTGACTTGGATTAGCTCGTGTAGTTTTAGGCTTATCCTTTTATTGTACATAGCTATGTAACGCCAATAGACGATTGCGCTAAAGATGGCGGCGAGGAATTTTTTACCGAGATGCACTGCGTTCTTTAATCGAATTCCTATAGAATCGTTAAAGGTTTGTAATTCGAACGCAGTGCATCTCGGTAAAAAATTCCTCGCCGCCATCTTTAGCGCAATCCTCTATTTCTAATCAATTGATTATCATTATTACTACGTATTCGCAGGAGAAGTATACACAAGGGGTCACCAAGTCGATACATCACGAACGAAATGATGAATTAGGACAGGAATAACTCGATGTATCACGCATAAATCTTCTTCCAAATTCAACATTTCCTCTAGCCTGTGCATTTCTTTCATCAGGTAATGTAATTCTAACTTCGAAGTTCTACTGAACCACAGCTAGGTTTAATCCGAGTTTCATGGCTCTTTTTGTGGATTTGCTTCAATCCAAGGCTAATATTCAACACACGTGAGGCCAATCTCCAATAAGGCGCATTGTAGCGACTGGTTCGTGAAATTGCCGGTGAACAGCAGGAAAATCGATCTCTACTTATTCCTTCAATTGCTTGTAAGATACAAACTGAAATGGGAATCAAAAAATTTTGAATCAAACTTTGCTGTGCTCGCTGGCGATCGCTGAGAAGTTCAAGCAATTTGAACTCTTGGGCGAAACGGAGCGACCGGCCTGAAGATGTGAAAAAGTGAACTACGAACACTTAAAATGCGGCAATCGCTGATGACCGTTGTGATTCCTTTAATGCCTTCAATGAAGTGGAGGTTGGCCCTAGGAAGAAATGTGGCTGCACCTGGAGCTGCAGCGAAATTCTGTTGACTTGAGCGACATCATGAAATTTTTTCATGCTGCATGAAATTCGGTTACCTTTACAAATAGGGTTGCAATGACTTCCGGTTCCCTAAAAGCCTTTAAAAAGTTTCATGTTTCTTGTGATAAAAGTTGATATCCTCTAAAAAATAAATTTAAGGCTAGAAGCTAAGCTAACCAAATCCAAAAATGATTTTCTATTAAACAGTTTGCTCCGTGTGGATAACAGTATGAATAAATCAGTTGTCAATTAATTTGCCTAGCTAATCTATTTACTTATTAATTTGATAAGTTCATATTACATAGCTGTGTGGTATCATATGACACCGGTTTTTGCAAGCAGTATCGATTAAAAAAACAGCACGACGCCATTTCTTTTGTTTTTGCTCAAGCTAATAACACGTGCAACGATCAGGAAATGTGATTTCATGGATGGTTAGTCAGCTGTGAACCCCCACGGAGAAAGACTGCGTTCACACGATGCCGGTACATTTTGAAAACGGTGAAAAATGTGACGGATAGGCCTCCCGTTCACACGAAAACGGCACATTTTTGCCCGCAGCTTCGAAAACGGTAGATTTTGAAAACGGAACTCTAACCGGCACATTTTGGAAACGGTGAAAAATGTGACGGATAGGCCTCCCGTTCACACGAAAACGGCACATTTTTGCCCGCAGCTTTAAAAACGGTAGATTTTGAAAACGGAACTCTAACCGGCACATTTTGGAAACGGCGAAAAATGTGACGGATAGGCCTCCCGTTCACACGAAAACGGCACATTTTTGCCCGCAGCTTCGAAAACGGTAGATTTTGAAAACGGAACTCTAACCGGCACATTTTGGAAACAGCATCGTGTCAACACTCGAAAATGATGAGAAAAAATTTTTCGACAATTTTGGAACGAGGTTATTGATTTTTAGGTCCTATGTGTACATGCGAGTCATTTACCGTCAAATTTCCTGCCGTTTTCAAATTGTTCCGGCATCGTGTGAACGCTAGCTCAAATTTTGCTACCGTCACATTTTTCATCGTTTTCAAGAGTATTGGTATCGTGCGAACGACGAAATCGGCAAAGGTTTGTTTACCAATTTCATGTCATTTGACTTAGGCAAGGGTGAATTTATAAAACAAATATTTTAGGTTTCCGAAAGTAAAGGCGATTTGCCTTTCAGCAAAATACACTCCACAAATCTGAGCGCACTCAGCCAAATAAAAAATAAACAGGGAAAGAGAAGTATTAGTTATGGTTTCCAGCAAAGAAGGTTGTAACCCATAAGACTGATTCCAAAAATTTTCATGGGGCAAAATATGTCAAAGAATTTTAAAAATGTTTTACTACAGGATTGATCACGTGACTCGCAGTATGTGTAAACAAATCTTAGCCGACTTTGTCCATCGTTCAATCATTGAACAATTCATTAGTTGCATTGTTCTGAACTAGGATATCTATTGTTAGTCATGCCACATATGTGTTCTTTAATACAATCATTCTTTTGTTCTATTATTCAATTATCCTTACATCATATGGTTCTGTATTAAAATATCTATTGGTTGCCATATGTGTTCTTCAATACAATCACTGTTGTGCTCTACAATTCAATTATTCATTCGATTTATTGTTCTACAATCAGCGAGTCAATGCGATTCAGAGATGCCTAATAATAGAATTCTCGACAATAAGACGTTCGAGATTTTCTTTCAGGAAGTGTTAACAAGTGATGTGCGTAGTTGTGCAAAAATCAAAACAAAGAACCAACGAAAATCGCATGTTGAACAAACTTAACTTCTCAAGAAGCAAATTAATACCAAACGTGGCATCGCAAGAACAATAAAACCGATAAACAAAGAAGTAAACAAATACCTGAAATTGACAGGCTAGCAAACAAAGAGCTTTAATTGACAAGCAAGGTAAGCAATCATCTCAAATCTTTAACCGTATTTACTCGTGCTGGAAGGAATGATTGAAAAAAGCTGGGTGCTAAGTTTGAGGGCAGGTTGTTAAACCTGAGAGATAAGAATGAATTGCTAAGTCTGTCAGGGAAATAAAAAGAGCTCTCCTTTCTACGTCTGGGATTATTAGATGAGTCGAAAAGCACCTGGCAACTTGGTTTTATAAGAAAAGAAACGAGGAAACATTTCATTGAGAGTAAGGGAGCGTGAGAATGATAACCAGTGCATATGCTAAAAAAATTACAGAATTGGAAAGGAGTTCGGTGTTTACTTAAATGTTTTGAAACATCAATCATCAAAGCATGCGGCAGAAATGGTTACAAACTAAGAGGGTGAAGATTAAAGTATCGCTGTGGAAAACATAAACAGTGCAGGAAGTCTTTCAAAGTACTACGAATTTTTCAGAAATTAAGACGCTCGTCAAATTTTCTCAGCTACATACGCAGGAATGAAAAAGAAGCATTTCTAAAAATGGTATAGAGCTCAACAGATAAAGACTAACAGCATCGCTGTGAAAACATAGCCCGATGAAAATTAACACTGTAGACAGATCGCCAAAGAACTACGGATTTCAGAGCAACTGAAACGATTGTCACAATTTTTCGGGTACTTACGGAGCGATGTAAAAGGAGAATTTCTGCAAAACAGTAAACACTTAAGCAAATGAAGACTGAAGGTATCGCTGGGAAAACACGTAAACAGCTCAGAATTTACATTATAGAGACTTCGCTAAAGGACTTCAAATCTTAAGGAAATTACGTAAGACGACTATCAAACTGTCTTCCGCTACCTATGGCGCGATGCAAACGGAGAATTTCTAGTAAATAGAGCACAAGACAGCTTCATGACCAAAGAATTCATATTCTTATTTCAGAAAGTTCATAAAAACAGCGTATTTGTCAAAAACTGAAAATCACTTCATTCATGTGGTGTTGTCAATTTTCAGGTAATTCAAAAGAAGTGTTTATGGGACCATTTGCTGCAGAAAAAGATATGAAACTGAGGAGATAAAGATAGACGATACAACTGGGAAAAGCTATAATACATACGAGAACTGACATTGCAGGAATTGATATTGCAGAAGTTGATCACCAGCATTCAACTAACGGCGATGCGTTTTAAAAGGAGTATTTCTAGAATCCATTTGCAGCGGCAATTGATATGAAACTGAGGAGATAAACATTGACTATAAAACTGGGGAATGATACCTTGGATAGTTCATTTAAAACAACGTATCTGACAGAAGCTGAAAATAGCAAGTATTTTTAACCTGCAGAAGCATTCTGAAGGAGTGACAACGAAGAAAGAAAATTGATATCTTCCATAAAATAAAGATTTAAGATTTTATTCAACACATCATTCCTGACAGTTTCGCTTGATTCTATTGTCTGAAAATTCGTGTGAAACTCAGACAGAATCAAGAATAACTCAAAGAGCTGCTGATCTCAAAATCAGACATGATTTCTTTGAAAATAAAGTCAGAGATCGCTTACACAAATTCTAGACAGCTGTTGTTCAGAACATAAACAAGGACACACACTGTTTTCAATTTCATCTGCAAAAGCATGAATCATGACTTACAAAAGAAAACAAATATTTTTCTACGGAGATTAGGACTGACTTTGCATCAAGGAAATTGACTGTAGAATTTCGAGGTATCAACTTGTCAGCGCAAAACTATGCATCGAAAGCTTCGGTAAGAATTGTGTTGCGAAAAAAAGGCTGCAACGAAGCTTGCAATAAACTGAAAACATTTGTCGGCAGGAAAGACAACAAAACATCGTGAACTAATTATTCCACTAGCAAAACTGACGGTGACTATTTAACAGAATAATAGTTGCTCAATACAAACATTTATCAAGACTTTCCATGAGGATTGTCGTATGAAAGTAGTAGGTACGGAAGGTAGAAGACAACGAGAAATCGAAAAATCTTGCCCTTAGGAACAAGAAAACAAAGTTGCAATATCAATTCACCTGGGTACGGCCAATTCAGGAATTACTTTGACATCATAACAGTTGCAGAGAGAATGACACAATTTCACAAAATCTAGGTTCCCAAGAGAGTTTGATTGGTGCAACAAAGAAACGTTGTTGTTCTTCGGCAATACAACATAAAGTTGCAAATTAAATCTCTTCAGGACAACCAATTAAAAAATCATATTATTATCATAACAGTTGCTACTACTAACAAAGCTACTTTTTACAAAAATTTAGATTCGCAAGAAAGCTTATTTGGGGCAACAAAGAAGCGTCGCTGCTCGTGATAAACAGTGAGAATCTTGTACATCTATCGATTAAGGAAGTAAGCATCAGACATGAATAGTACCGCATCTACAGGGAAATGTCTCTTCTTAAAGAAAACAACAAGTTCTCACCTAACTCAAGCTGGGCATGATACTGCAATAGCTGTATCGATATTAAGTTTGATAACTGCATTAAGTGCAAGTATGGGCAACGCTATGATTCTTTACGCCTTTTATAGATTTCAACGGCTGCGAAGCTTGCCAAACATTCTCCTGACAAGCCTCTGCGTAACTGATGTCTTAACTGGCACCATTGTCCAACCGCTATTTGCAACACGTCGTCTCCAAAAAGTCTACAAAGAAGGCAGTATATGTGTCATTAGACTAATCTATATATTCTTCGCCAATCTTTGCGCTGGGGCATCGATAATTACGATAGGACTCGTAACTGTGGATCGATGTGTGGCCATTACGCTGCCTTATCGTTATTTATCATCCGTAACAGCGAAAGTGTATATAATGATGATTATGATAACATGGTTTGTGTGGACGATATTTACAATATTGCCTTTCATCGAAGTATTAACAATGTCGCAGTATTTTACGGGGATATCAAGCGCATTCATTACGACACTTGTCGTAGTGTTGATTTCCTACGCGTTGATTTATCGTGTTGTCGTCAAACAACGACGTAAAATCGCAAATGTGCCGTGCATTGGTGTTGATCAAGGTACAGGGACAGAACCAGATTCGCGGCCTGAGAAGCGAAACAACAGCGAGATTTTCGCTGTTACCAAAAATGAAAATTCAAGCAATAACCTTCACCTTAAAACGTCACCTCTTGCGGGAAGAATGCACGGACAGACTGAACAAGATTACAAGGAACCAGCGAGGGAGGTACCTAACATGAAAAACCTCGATACACCAGCATTAGGACAAATGGAGAATTCAACCAGTTTGTACCGTAAAGCTCTCGATGCATTTGCCTACGATCGTCAAGGGACAGACGAAGAACGTCGAGGTACCATTAACGACATTAACTCGTCACACGGTGATCTGAACGCAAAATCCGGAAGCACTGGCAACCGAATACTCAATAAAAGCAGCCGTAGACGAATTATGCACAAGCTTCGTATGTTTACGAAAGAACGAAAACGCGCAAATACAATCGCTATCGTCATTTTAACGGTGTTCATATGTTACTTGCCACAAATAACGTTGTTAATTATTCGTGCTAACTATGGGGACAACCGTCTACTGTTGTTACTCGACGCCTGGGCAGATCTTTTAGTTTATATCAACAGTAGTTTGAATCCTTTAATTTATTGCGTTAGAAATAGAGAAATTAGGACAGCTCTGAAGGAAATTCTCAAAAAGAATACTGTTGGTCCTTAGATGTAGCTTTTTAAGAATAGTGATTTTTAAAAACAAATTTAAATTGTGTATCTAAAACAGAAAATAATATCAAATTCATATTTCAATAAGACCTTTTAGCTATTCTAAGAAAAAGCCTGGATCGAGCTTTATTTTTATACAATTTTATACGCGGCGTTCGATCGAGTGGCGTTAGAGCTTCTATTACTATTGTGCACATTCGAAAACTCTATAAAATGTATCAAGATACCGCTCGATTCCGATTCCGATTCCTTTTTAGCATAGCTAAGAGGTCTATGGAAAACATATCACGGACCACAACTGAATGTGCAATAGACGATTACGCTATAGATGGCGGAGAGGAACTCTTTACCGAGATCCATTGCGTTCTAATAACGAATCTTTAACAATTCAACTGGAATTTGATTGAAGGAATGCCGTGTATCGTGGTAAAGAGTTTCTCGCCGCCATCTTTAGCGCCATCGACTTACCTCATTCCCATACCAACCCCTTACCAGCAATAGACCTTTTAGCTATTCTGAAAACGAATCCGAATCAAACGACGCTTCAATAATTCTGACGGATTTTCGAATGTGTACAATAATGAAAGAAACTCTAACGCCACTCGATCGAACTTCGCGTATAAAACTGCATAATAATAAGGCTCGACCCACGCTCCTTTGTAGAATAGCTAAAAGGTTTATTCCCTTATTTTTGGGTCTAAAAGATGAGTGACTTTGCTAAACAAAAATTTTCACTAAGTTAGGCCTTTGACTGATGGATTAACATTTCATTTTTGAATATGGACTAAGTATCTCTTAGTCCACAGCCCATGAAACATTTCAACTTTTTAGTCACCCTGTAATGTGCGATAGAAAAGGGCATCTCATTGGTCTCTTGCGCTTTTTGTCTTCTTTCAGCGCTGACTAGCTTCGTCCAGGAGGGCATCTTCAGAGTAAATGTTGTGAATAGTATAATAGATGGCCAATCCCATTTTGTTGCATTGTATCTAATTAGTCTGGTAACAAGGACAGATTATGTAAGCAGCAGTGGCTTTAACTGACACGTCGATTCAAAGCGATTCGAGACTGAACAGGAGACAAAGGAAGCTCTCCCAACCAGTAAATCAAAACAAACACGGCCGCAAAAGTTGCCCCGAGATCAGTAGGGCAAACTCTTGGCTTGTACAAGCGAAAGGTGGTTTTTAAGAGAAATTATGTGCTGATAGCAAGAGAAGAGGGTAAATCTAAAGTTCTGTCTCGGGGATTTCGCTTATTTGATTCAGGAGCTGTGTGGTAATTGTTTCATTAAAGCCCTGAATACCCGAGAATTATAATACCTTCTGCTCGGTTACTGAATCAAATAAACAAAACCCGCGAGACAGAACGCTAGATTTGCCCATCTTCTTTCGTTATAAGCACAGAACTTCTCTTAACAACCACCTTTCGCTTGCAAGAGGCGAGAGTTTGCCCTAATGGTTTAGAGGCAACTTTTGGGACCGTGTTTGTTGCTATTTAGTGGTTGAGAGAATTTCGTTTGTCCAGTTAAAGGAACTGTTGCTATTGCATTACAAAATCCGTCCTTGTTTCAACCTACAAGCACATTAATATGCATGATCAGAGTAGAACTTTCAGAAATTTGCTTTCAAATATTAGCAAATCCAGGTCATTTTCCAAAGTCTCATCCGTACTTAAATATTGGGAATCTGGCGAAACTTTCAGTGTAACGTCAAAATCTTTAGTTGTTGAATAAAAAAGTCGCATAACTGTTTGTTTCAGCTTATATGTATCCTCATCCATTCACATCTGGGTGACAAATCTCCATAAGCTATTCTGTCACCTCAAAAGTTGTAAGACAGCTGAAACTAGGCACAGTGGGAAGCAATATACAATCACCTAAGCAGAGATAAAAGGGATGAGGTCAAATCTCGTGGGCTGATGTATGAGATATCTTCCTTCTGAAATATTTCAAAACGGAGTTTGCATCGAGGTCAGTCATTTAGACTCCAGACGGTGACGCGTTCAACGTCTTGTTTATTACTAAAAAGTAGGTAATGATATTTCGTTAGTTGATAACGGGATATTCTCGAAAATTCGTCCTTAAACAATTCATATCACAATGCTCATATCTTATTTTTATTTACTTGCTATCATTGTTTATTACCACCCTGGTTGAATAAGGCTGCGGTCACACGATGCCAGCACATTTTAAAAACGGTAAAAAATGTGACATTATCAAAAATTTAAGCTCATGTTCACAAGATAGCGGAACGACTTGAAAACGGTTGGATGTTTGACGGTTATAAGCTTGTTACAGTTCCCCAGTTATTTCATGTCAAATAGATTTACCCGCACCTAAAGAATAGATTAGATTCGTTTTGAAAGGGTCGCAAAATGTTCCATTTTCAAACGATGCCTTTTTTCAAAATGTGCTGGTCACAGCTCCGTTTTCAAAATTTACCGTTTTCAAAATCTGCAAGCAAAAAAATGCTGTATTCATGCTGTAACGGAAGGCCTATCGATTATCGATTATCATGCTGTAACGGAAGGCCTATCCATCACATTTTTAACCGTTTTGAAAATGTGACGGTATCGTGCGAACGCAGTCTAAAAATCAATTTATGATAATCGAAGAGCCAGGATTACGACGATAATCATTTTCATTTTCAGTCCTTCCATATCAAAGAGCAGAGACAGAGATATGGAATCATGATATGGAAGAACTGAAAATGAAAATGATTATCGTCGCAATCCTGGCTCTTCGATTTTTAGTGAAATTACGGTTTCCTGCCAACACTTCAATTTATGATAAATTATACAGGAAATAAAAAATATATTTACCGTACAAGCTCTGTTTAGCGACCTTTCTATTAAGCCCCTTCCAGTAATCACTTATCAACAACGTTACTTCACCAAGTTATTTTTGAACAAACTTTTAAGTTTGGTGCGACTAAACTGAACCAAACTGAAGAGAGTTTGACGAAACGCGTAATTGTTGAAATAATTTGGTGAAATAACGTTGGTGGTAAGTGACTATTTGATGTTCTTGCAGGTTTAAGAGTTTTCTCTCTAGTAACATGTTTATTCTATGTTTTGATTTTTGTACTTTTTTACAGGAGTTGATAGGGTTTTCCTTACAGGTTACAATTTTATTGTGCGTCCATGGGTCTATAATGGTGAGCCACTATTTATGGCTATTCTAAATCATGACAAAATACACGAAGTTCCCTTCGAGCAGTTCAGTTGACAGAATGTGGCAAAAAAATTTACAAATTTAATTTCAAAGTTTTGCAAAGATTCGAAGGCTGTGCTACTGATGAATACCTACTGGCCACACATTGCGGTAGACACTGATTAAATTCAAACCTGATTTTTTGCTCCTCTGATAAAATAATCGTTTTGATGACTAAAAGACAGACAACGCAGTCTGAGCGGCTGCGTTGCGTCAGAGTTGAATAAGCATCGTATGATCCACAATACGTTTTGACTGGACTTAATTTTCATCTAAAGATTACAATTAAAACATTTCAAATGCGAAAATGGGATCACCATATAAAATCTTCCAAAAACAGCAACTGTTTTAACTCCACATTGTTTTCAGTTCTACGCACGAATATAAATCCTTGACCATAACGGAAATCCCGTACACGTGTCTCGCGAATCAACCACTACGCAAATCTTCTGTTTATACTTATGGTAAGGATAAGTGAAAAATAATTTCACCAAATATATCTTCAGTTCGCAGCTGTGACTATATCTAAATTCTTACCAAACACGCCTTTTCTTTCAATTACACGGGTTTCCAAATTAAAAGGATGTTAGGGATTAGTATGAAATTATAAAGTAATTATAAAGTAGATCTGAATGTTTGCTGCACTCAATAAATAAGCTTAAGCTAAAATTTTCCAATATCATATGTGTTGCTTAGTTTATCTGGGGCATTGCTCAGAAATTTAAACCTAGTACAGGAGGTAAATTGGCGGAAAACATTATCAAGTAAAGAGTTAAGTATTTTGAAAAAATTTGGTATTTCAAATACCGAGTGAGCCAAGAAAGTCACCGCTTTCAAAACTTCATAGCACCTACAGGACTTGACAAAGTTAAAGGAGTCAAATTCTATCTGAAAGGAGAAAAACTAAACTACTTTTATGATTTTCTTACGCTTTGATAGGCACTAAAATTATGACTAAATTCGACTTTTCAAAAATCTTTGGTCGTGAAATATCTGAAAAGGAGGTAAAAACACGTGGTAAATCGTAAGGAATCTCTCCTCGTATGCAAAAATACGCAAGGGCATTTCACCTCCCTCAGGAATTATCAGAGATACATTTTGAAACAAATACTGAAGACTTTTCTGAAGAATATCAATCCTACGGCGATAAATATCCAGAAGATATCGCTCGCCCGTGAATATTTGCACTCTCTTTATTGTCCTATTAAATTAAATGTTTAAAGACTTTTTTGGTCATTTCAAAACCATTCGAAAAGTCGAATAAATTTGTGAGGAGATGGAGGCAAAGAAACAAGACTTTGAATCAGGCCTTTCGAACTTAAGTTTTTTTTCAGAATGTGACTAACATTTGAAAGTGAGATTTATCATAACGATTCATATACAAACTGTAAACTATTTTTATGTTTCCTGTTCAGTGATTGATAAGGATATTATGTATTAGCTGTAAAGTAGGCTATTTCCGGCTTCAATAGTTTGTAATCGTAGGCTTTGAAGAAAGGTTCAAAACGAAAGACTACACACGAGATACGAGAGACAGTATCCAGTTCATATTACCACGTCCGAGATCGAACATCGGAAGAAGCTCTTTTAAGTACAGAGTAGCACTTGCATGGAGCAACCTACCTGTAGACCTAAAGAAGGTTATTAGCTATGAAAGTTTTAAAAACACGTTGTCAAAGAACAGCAGAATTTTAGAACAAATATCTTTTAACAAATATCTTTTAATAATAATTTCTCTTTCAAACAAAGGGACAATAATTTTAATTATTTTAAAACTATCTTTAAACTAAGTAATCAAATTGTTAGTACGTAAGCTTTACCTTTACTTTGCAGGTCCACATCAGCTTATTAAGCTGACTCGATTATGACCAGCATTAACAAATCAATAATGTATGTATGTAAGTATGTATGTATGTATGTAAGTATGTTCCTTTAAGTTATTGTTCGTCTTGCCGCATTCTTAGACGTGTTTTGGGAAATTAAAAGTTGAAATTATCTGTATTTTCAAAGCTCATGACAAATGTAGAAGAATTAAAAAAACACTGGAATCTCTCGGCCATCAAGCAGATTTGAATACAACATTTTAATCAAGCGGTCTTGTTTTGGAAATTTATCAAAATTTCTTAATTTCTTCCTATTGTTCACATAAAAATTTCGAGCCTTGATTCGGACTTAGCAACCAAACTTTAGCCTACTTACATGTTTCAAACAGTTGGCAGTTGTGATGTTGATGTTGTCATAATGTTAACTTCAAAGATTTATGGGGAATTTTTGAAAATTTCTTGACACGCAATTTCTGACCACAAAATTGGATTCAGCACCCCAAAGTTTAGTCTGACTGCAAATTTTCATATTCCTAGAGTGTGCGATTTCAATTTTATGGCGATAATAAATTTGAGAATCTATATGGGATTTGAACGTGGAAATCGCTTGGGGTGAAACTTTACATTCTTAGTCATTTTTAAACGTCAAATCCCTTATCAATTTTTGAGCTTCACATTGTCATAACATCAAAATCACAATTGCCAACAGAAACCAATTCACGGTCAACCAAAAATTAACTACAACCGCTAACAAGATGAAACTCATAGTTAGACTTTCCTTCCTTATTCCTTATAATTTAGCTTGAGTGCTAAAACCGAATTAGGCCCCTAAAATTTCACATGAGAGAACTTTGAATAATGTCCAAAACGAGACCGGGCCTTAAGTGGTGTGTTCATTCTGATCTATCCAGTAACCTTGGTGCTATGAATTTTCAAATGTGGGTACTTCTTTCGGGATCATCCAGCAGACTTTTGGAATTGAAATGTAGACTTTTGGAATTAAAATCTAGACTGACGCTTAAAAAGGAGGCTTCCTTATTTTATCCAAAACAAACTTTATCAATTTCTACTGCGGAAAAAGATTAATTTTGCTGCAGGTCATCGTTCCACCAATCGCTTGTAAATTCATATCACAGGATTTCTAAATTAGTCCCTGTGCTCTTTCATAATCTACTTCGACCTGAATATTTTGCGTCTGCTCTCGCGAAAGACCACACAAGTTGTAGATATGAAATATGCCTTAGGAGTGAAAGATACCGCCAGTAACCAGATGAGCAAAGAGCAGCAAGTCAATAAGCTGCCAGCAGAATTCCAATTTTTCAGCTCTGAAAGACACAGAACCGCCAAGGGAAATAAACCGAAAGTATCTGAATCTCTAAGGAACTTAGACACGTTTCTCGACAGAAACAAGCAGAATATTTGAAATGACATTCCACAAAGTTTGAAACTCACAAAGACTACACCAATGGTTAAGTCACTCTCCTGAGAAAGGTAGCTTTGCTAATATCATTCCACCGATGCAAAAGCGGTAAAGAGAGCGTTCTTCTGCATAGTCTTAGCAGTCCAGAGATAAATCACGATGTTTCCGTCAACGCTGCCATCGCAAATTCTTTTTCAAAGCTTTTTCTTGATTGTAGAAAACAGATTCATCTCCGAACGTTACTTCAAAATTTGTTGGTTTTCTTTCGCTCTATCTTTGGCTGGGTCGTTGATCTCAAAACAACGCCAAATCTGACAGAAAAAGCTAGGCTAGATTTAATACTACTGATTTGTTATTCCAGTTTACTGTTTGACAGCGGACAGGAGAAAACTTGGTCAACAGAAAGAAAATACCATGCTTTGCAGTTTTTCGGCATTAGGAGCTAGGGGGCTGCTCGCGAAAGAAACATCATAAGACAACTTACCTTCTCAGTAGCTGCTAAGGTACTTTTATCAAAGACACCACCGGCTTCAGTTTTCTGGAAATTGCGGACAATAGCATCATAAGCCTCTCTTGCACTTGGACTTACTTTCATGTCATGTTTCTTGTGTAGTTCAAGCGTCAGATCCGGAAGCCATTGATTCAAACGAAAGACCGCATCAGAACGCCTCACAGCTACATGCATATCTTGAGGGCCTTCATTGCTGGGTATCAGTCCCTATGAGAAAAACCAGACATTTAGGGGATATTCGACTGGAAACAAATCCAATTTTACCACAATCTGGAAATTTACAGTGCATTCACACTGACACAGTTAAGCCAGCTCTATCTAAACCAGTTTAAATTTCAGCCAATCAAATGACTGGATTAGTTGGATTGACCAATCAGAAGGCCCTATTCAGAAACCAGGTTTAGTTTAAGCTGGTTTAACTTGCAGTGTGAATGGGGCATTAGGGTGCGCTTGATCGATAAAAATTTAAAAATAGACTTTGAAGGCTAGGTGAATTTGTGTTTGATTAATTCCAAAATTCTTTAAAGAGTAGGTTTGGTCTTCTGAGCCTTCCACTCCAAAACGTAGAAGGTTTGGCAAGCGTTAGAGGGATTCTCATTGCTCGGCACATGGGAAAGGTGAATTTGAGACCTACCATCTTCAGATTTTTGTGATTGACCGCGAAATACATATTCCCACCTCTAATACGTCTACTGTTTTCAGAATTTGATACGTTTTGCATCACCAATGAAACGCACCGTAAGAAGAAAAGATACTTACCCCGGGAAAGCTCAGTCCAATGACACTGAATCCATCCCTTCCCAGCATTGCAAGAACCTTGGCTACGTACTTCATGTAATTCCAGTTTATTTCAAAATGGATGAATGAGAATGATTGCTGTTTGTTAAGAATCAATCCAGCAGGGACATTCAAAGATAGGGGGGACAGGATTCGAACAGCAGTGGCTTTCTGAGAGTCCTTTCTCGCCCTGAACGATTTCTGTTGGCTGGAAGTCGATAATAACCCAACAAGCGGGTCAATATTCTGGACAATCTCACTGTCACTCTTCAAATAAATAGGCCATTGCATGTTTTTAAACCACGTACAACAGGAATCAGGCATCAGCTCATCAGGATCAAACATATCAAGCAACACCCTGAACACTGTGTCTATATTTGTATACGCGTATGCGTCGTAATATGAATCCAGGGGGCATTTTAATTCCTTTGCATTTAACAATTTACCAACGTGTTTGCACACTTTCTCGCATTTCTCTACAATTTTGCCAGCTGTCTCTTTAAGTCTAAAAATGAGCACCAAAACTGGACCTTTCTGCATCTGTTCCATGGTTTGTTGCCATGATTTAGCACCAACAACATGAGGGCAGCAAACATGTGAGAATTGCTTTGGTAACGTTGAATAGCATTTAATTCCAATCATTTCTCCCTTCGGCCTTTCTTGGTGCGTGTACATCTTCTCAGCGTTGGCTTTCTTTCCATTAATTCCCAAGGGATCTTCAGCGCATTCTTGAAATAATTCACTCAAAACATCTGGAAATACCTCCAGCATTGGCCTGCCGATAAATACTGCCGCGGATACACGAGCTGATTCCGCATGCGAATTGAAAGTATAATGGGGTGGCAATGCTGGAACAACCTCGACATCATTATGAGACAAATGAGGTGCTGTCATCCTCTCTAATATCTTCACGACCTTCTTATTCACTGACGTAAGTGCAAAGAATTCATCAATGCCTCGTTCTCGTTCGATTCTCTCGTATCGAATCAGACCGTTTAGTCGTGGCATTAATGCATCTTCTGTCATGGCATCGCGAGGCATCTTGGCATTAAGCTCCTTAAAAAGATGCTTCAGACATCCATGAGCTCTATATGCTGCATTTTCCCCTTCGAACAAAATGATCGAGACACAATAACTGGAAGTGGCGCTCTTCTCCTTTTTGCCGTCTACTCCGCCAACATCAGTTTTAAGTCCCATACTTGCCATATCATCTTCATTGAGTAACACCTTGCCAACAGAAACCGGGTACAACCCACGTGACTCAGCAGCTGTCATGGCAATTACAATAAAAACTGAAGGTACCAAAGGTGACATTGATAATACAACACTGTCTGTGGTGACAGAGAGTAAGCTTGCATTCGCGGTTGCTCGCGACAAAATGTCTAATCTTTCAGGCACGCTCCCTTGGTTTACCTTTGAGCTACCCCCGGGTGTTTCCTTGTTCAGAAATGCCTCGACATCCGATGTGTCATATGTTCTTCTGCCGAACCAGTTGACAACTTCACGTTCCCCCCGTCCTCGTCCTATTGTGTAAGTGATAAGTGGATCTGATATATTGGAAGCGCATGTTGTGCCCAATGGCATGTAATTTGATTTGATGCATGAAAGTTCCGGGGATTGGGTAGTGAAAGTTTTCCCTGACTGAACAGTCGTGACATTTGGTCCTCGAACAGCAACGGCAAGAAACGGTTTGTCTTTGCCATCTGCAAAAAAAGAATTTGCAATCTATCAGGCAAGAGCTTCAGTTTGTCACCCATAAATTGGTGCTATGGCCCAGCAACGAAACATTGAAATGCATTAAAGTTGTTGAAAAGTTCCTTAAAGGAAAAACAAGTCCGGGGTTGTTTGGGGTTGATGACAGAATACAAGGTCATACTGTTATGAATGGCATATCGTACTTTTTGCCACCAGTTTTCGCCTGCTCCTCGTCAAATTATGTATTCAAATAAATAAAAGATTTACGTAATGGTGCCATCTTGCGCAAAGAATTGTCCAAGATTTAAGCGTGTGATGACGTCATCACGGACAACTCGCTGATTTTGAGTATGTAATTTTACAAGGAAAAGACGAAAAATGGTGGAAAAAATACGACACAACATTCATAACATTTTAATCTTGTATTTTATCGACAATCTTACAGATCCCGGACTTGTACTTTCAAAGTTTCGAGTTGTCTTCTGCTTTGAGACTATCCTGCCTTCGAAAGGATACCCCTCGAACGTAAGAAGATGGCAGACCGGGTGACTAAAAAATCAGTGACCCGACCGACGCGATCTGTAATAGAAAAACAACTAAGAGGTCGATTGAGATCCTTCAACAGTAGTTCTGTCGCTGAAAGGCAGCAATACATTATGAGTATTTTTGCCAATTTTCTTTGGCACGGTACATTTCCCGAAGTGACGAAGCGACTGATTTCAGCCAGGAAAAAATGAACAAGTTAGCTATTGAATCAGACATTGCAAAATTATCACTGCTTATATACTCAGAGACCAGTAGTCTTCCTAACGCCGGGCCCTTATTGGCTCATTCGGTACCAACAAACCTAATTTGAGCGAAGTTTTAGTTCGAGCAATTCTATTTGAAATAGACGATGTTTACGAATCTGGTACCTTGGTGATATGTGATTGTAAGGAAGCACGAGCTCACCACCTGAAATAAATCATACCTTTTCTAGTAGCATATGCCAGTCGAATTCCACATATATCCAAACTGTTATCCCTAGTCGCTTTCATGAACGCTGAAATCGTCCTTGGTAGCATTGCAGAAATATTCTCCATTAAAATGCACGTGTTCTCATTCTTTAAGTTCCCTCTTGGAATCCAACAAACATTGTCATTCATCTGTTCCTGAGCAGCCTCAGTCTTATACCACGTCATAGACGGTTTTAGGGCAAAAATTCTATCAACGGCTGCCTCATCCTGAGAAACATTGACGTAACTTGACAGCTTTTTGGAGCCTGGACACGAAGGCGACGTCACTGAACTTGTATCTCCAAAGCCGTAGTCCATGAGGTTAGACAAAATAAACTCAAGATCAGTCTTGTTCAGGAAATGTGTGACCACTTGATGGAAACTCTTCTTTGTTTTCTGCGGCTTGCCTCGTTTTAACGTTTGATTCAGCTGCGTTGTATTCTCGTTTTCAGTCACACCAATAAGAAGTTGCAGTTCTGAGTCAACGGAAGCCTGCTCCAGAGCAATGACATCAAATGGTATACCTAATGATTCACATAATTTGAATTTCCCGCCATGTAACAATGAGAGGAACAGTGTACATAGGCCAATATAAGCATCTGATCTTTCGGTGAATGATAAAGTGTTCTTTGCGCAAGATTTGCTGCATACGCCAGGAGATTGTAAGCTGACTTTCAACAACAGTTTGCTTGAATGCTTGCAAGAATCTGGAAGCGGTTTCAGTGTTTGGCTGAATGAAACATCCTGACAAGAAAAGAAATGAATAGAAAATATCGAAATACTCTCGACAAGTCCACAACAGATAAACCGGGCGCTACGCCTAGACATGCTATCTTTCCTCTAGCTACACAATATGCAAGCACATGACGGAGTCACCAAATACAACAGGCTAAGTTTGGACTTGCAGTGCGTTGCTTTTAGCTCCGTTTAGTCCCTTTAAATGCGACACAAGAAAAATTTAACATTTTACCTATGGATAACAACAAACTTTCAAACGTTGGCTGTTAACGGTATGGAAATACCAAATTTGACAAAGTCTAATACATACCTTTTTTGTAATGAACTGTAAAAACGAAATGACTCAAAAGTTGTCCACCTAAAAAGTACCTGCAGAATGAGTACCTTATAGTCAGGAGTTGTTGCAAAAAGAAAGGGAATTCGACGTCGTGAATTTTGCCCGAAAAATGAAACTTAAAGTCGCTTCCATTAATTACCAATGGCAATAATTTTAACAGTTATGAGAATTAGAAGTTGTGAATCGGGTGAAATCAAATTGTTACGGGGATTAAAATTTGCAAATTTTTGACAAAAACACTCGCAACTCTTAATTCCCGAGACTTTTCTTCCTGCAACCATTTCTGAGAATAAGGTACTGTAAACTAAAAATGAAAATAAACTCACTTCGTCAAATATAACATTTGCCGTTCCAACTTGTTCTTGCAATAATTTAACTTTTTCTTTAATTTTCAATCTCTCGCTCTCTTTCAGATTCGAAGATGACTTCTTTATCTTCTCATTATCACTAGATTTCGACGTTTTCTTTTCCTTTACTTTACATTCAGCATCTTGACTTGACATTTTTCTCTCATAACTATTGTCCGTGATGATCACTTTCTCCTGTTGCTGATCTTCAGTACTTTTACGATTCTTCTTTTTTGATTTCTTCTTCTTGCTATCAGACGTTCCTTCTGCCGTTGACGTGACATTTTCTGATACCACATCCTTCCGCGATGCATCTCCACCAGGAGCCTTGACGCCTGTGTCCTTAGACTCTGAACTCTTCCTCAGTTTCTCTGATTTACCATCAATTTTTACCGAAGCATTTTTCTTCTCTAATTTGATATCACTTTTCACTGCAGCACCCTTCTTCTCTTTGCTGCTCTTACTATGTGAACTATCCTTACTCCGTTTCTTGTCAATCGATGTAGTCCTCACAGTCTCATTTTTGATTACTTGCGGCGTTTCTTCCCCAGAAGCCTTCCGTCCAGCTTCATTCTCAATTATCTCAGGTCTGCAGTAACCGTTCTTATCACTACTACCTTTAGAAAATGTCTCTCCAAACTGTGGCAAGAGTCCTTTCAGTGGGGAGACCTTCTTCTTGTTACCACTACTACTTTTAGCGTTGGGACTTGTTTCCCTCGATTCAGCAACTGAATAGGTCTTCAGCTCTTGTCCTGAACAAGCACCAGTGTCACGGTTCTCAGTCCTTTTGTGATGTGGTATTTCATGTTTAATTTCATGGACGTCAAAGACAAATTCGCGCAGCATATCAAGTTTTACATCATCAAGACACAACATTTCACAAAATTCATCAGGATTAAACTCTGGATCAGCTGAGCTCGAATCTCTCTCATCATTATTTAAATTTCCTCCATTCCCTTGGTTTGCATTTGGATTTGTATCACAGCAAACCTTCTCTTTAATTTGCAAATCGTCGATGTAAGTTCTCCCTAAATCCTCATTTCTCGTTTCGCCGTTTGCTAACGTTTCTACAGGTGAAGTCTCCATCGACAAATCTGCCTTGATCAGCATTAAATTGTCTGAGATACGAACTTTAGTAGAACACAAGTCCGTTGATAATTCTTCAATGCACGGAGAAAATTCGTTCTTACTATCATCAAATGAAATATCAATTTCTTCTATGTTAGTTCTTGAGTGGGAATAATCTTGATGAAAATTTTCTTCTCTTTTATTGCTATCTATTATCAAAAGATTATCATTGCATGTGCTGCCTCGATTTATTGCTATTTCTTCCAATTTAAGAAGCGAAGAATCCTCTGGCAAAGACTGTTTTGTGCATGCGTATGCTTCTTTGAGAATTAAATCTTCTTCGCGCTCAATCCGATATTCTGTTTTTCGAATCATCGCATTTTCATAAGTTTCTGCTGCTTCCGCTCCATTCGTCTCGGTAGGCTGTCCTAAATTCTGAGAATTCTGATTACCTGAACTTTGACCTTCGAGCTCTCCCCTATGACTTTCCGGCTTGTGCAAATTTGACTCGTGAACTTTAGATTCAGAACCCTGTAACTCACAATGTTCTGTCGTACACTCTCTCTGTTCGTCTATCTTCCTGTCCACATCAATAAGTTTAGTGATCCGATTGTGGTTGGAGTCTTCAACTTGGTGCCAACTCCATATTTTATCTTCCAGGGGTTCAATGTCAAAGGCTATATTCGTCTTCCCATCTTTCTGCTCCAGACGCGCACCTACAGAGGCATTTACAAGCTGCTGTTCCCCCTGATTAATATTAACAGCGTTGGTATTTTTCTTCAAATTCTCATAGCTACGACGGGTGATCCTTTCATGTACTATATTTCCAGAAGGACAACCAGTATCCTTTGTGGCATTTTGGCCTCCTTTTCGCTTGCCAATAGTTCTGCGATTCTTGCAGACACCAGCTTTGAGGTCTCTTCGAGTTTCCTTTAAGTCTTCATCTCCAGAACTGGACGAGCTGAAAAGAAATTTTCAAACATAAGCGGAGCAATTATCATACAAACGTAAAAGCTCCATTCAGCCCCCAATTTCTACCAAGCCCCCTCCCTAAGAAGCCTCTCTAGTCTAAGCTAAAGCTTCAAATTAAGCTCCCAATTTATATTAAATGCAAAAGTCTGTCAAAGATCTCCATCTACCGGTTGAGTCAAAAGGCCTGGGGTAAAAAAGGCTACTGCTCCCTGCGTATTCAAGTAATAATATTTTGCAACATCTGATTGAATAGCTGACATGTTCAATTATTTTTAGCAGCTCTCCAGCTAAATCGGTCACTTCGCTCCGAAATTGCAAGGTATTTTCCAAAAATTCTCTTCGAGAAATCTTAAAATCATGCTAAAATAACGAGCAAGTTTGCTTGATATGTTTACCTCACAGCGATGAGATCAGCACGCTTTAGCAAGTACTGTTCCAATGGGGGAATGAAAAATTCCCCTCCCCCCTATTACCAATAACGTATTCAAGGGGACCTCATTCTCCCAATAGGCCAAAATACATGAACCCATGAAAATGTCATCAGTAATAGGGAGGAGAACGAAGGGAAGTCTTGCTTGTTGTTTTCGCACGTTTTGCGAGTTTCGAAAGGGGCTTTCTCCAGAATATCTCCCATTTCAACGGGAAGGAATGAAGACGGGTTGAAACTGAAACTGATTGGACATACAGGAAATAGAACCAGACGGTATTCAAGATCATTGCTTTGATATTTTTAGAGTAGCATGTTTTCAAACGTCGGGCCTTTTAGTGACTCAACCAGTATTTACCTGAAAATATTTGCATGTCGACTTTTTGCTATGGCTATCGATAAAAATAGCGTAGAATTAGTAGATTTGACTCATGAAATTTGAATGTTGATTCCACAAAATATGGGGTAAAATAACTGCAAAGCTTTTATTGATATTTTTGTCACTTGACTTTGTGAATGAGTCCTATTCTCTAACAAGCCCCCTTTCCTCTAAAGTGAATGACCTGAGATATATACCGCTTGTCTATAAATAGGACAAAGAAACACCTAATCCCTCCCTTGTTTTCGTTGGCTCTGCTTTCTTTCGCCACGAGCTGGATTATCAAATACAATAGGCTATTTATAAACTTATGCGATCTCACCTTTTAACTCAAGTTATTCACTTTAACATCTTCTTAGAGTCTCCCAAATCAAATAAGCATCAGGGGGCTTAATACAGCTTTTACAGTATTCACAAGAAGCCCTCTCATATTGCCCTATTGAAAAACTTATCAGTGCCAAGGAGAAAATAATAAAATTCATTAGTTG
Organism: Aurelia sp. 4 Dawson et al 2005; assembly: GCA_964019985.1. Taxonomy (NCBI): domain Eukaryota; kingdom Metazoa; phylum Cnidaria; class Scyphozoa; order Semaeostomeae; family Ulmaridae; genus Aurelia; species Aurelia sp. 4 Dawson et al 2005. The sequence continues at coordinate 1,391,255 of OZ026495.1, forward strand.
TGAGACGAAGAAGAAACTCCTGTTAGGGCCTGATTACATGAGGTTTTTCAACCCCGGGGTTGAGTTGCAACCCACCTGACCGAGTTGAAATGAGTTTGCTATTACATGCATAATTTCACCACCGGGTATGAAAAAGCAAGCCGTAATATTTCATCCCCGGGGATGAAAAAGCGCGCCATGTACAATGTGTGACGCATGCGTCAATGGCGATTCAGCCCCGGGGTTGAAACAAGATTGCGATTAAATGGACATGCACACTTTGAAAACAATGGGGATTAATGCCTTAGAAGTTTCACCTCAGCTTGCTCAAGGTGGGATGAAATTTCAGCCCCGGGTATTATTTCATCCCCGGGGTTGAGATTTCTCCATGTAATTGAAATTTGAAATCAACAAAAGAATGAATGGAGGGATGGGATGGAATTTCAACTCGGCAAGGTGGGTTGAAACTCAACCCCGGGGTTGAAAACTCTCATGTAATCAGGCCCTTAGACACTATTCTGCAATTTTCTTTGAAAACAATGTGGTACGTAGCCATTCATTAATTTAGTACGGGACAAAGAGGCGAACAGAAGCTATGTCAATCAATGGAAGAGTTCTGCTAACATTTTTTCCACCAACTGCAGGTCACATGATTGTCCTCTTTAGGAAACTTTCTTTTCATAGAAGTCTAGCACTTCGTACCACCAAAAAAATTAGGCAGATAACTGTACCAAGGGAAGAAAAGATAACTTCTTTACTAAATAGTTAGTTAACCTGAAATTGGCATACAGCAAAAATCTGTGTATAAGAACCTATAATTTCGCAAATCAGCGTGGGTTTTTAAAAAAATGAACACAATGGATTGGTTCTTAAAATGGCTTAAGTACCGGGCTCATCTAAATAAACCATTCATGCACAATAAACTTGCATCCTGTAAGAAAACACTATCAACTCCTGTAAATGAACAGGAATAATATAAGATAAATCTGTAACTAGAGAAAGAGCTATTAAACCTGCAAGAAAATCAAGAAATCAGTTATGAACAACGTTATTACACAAAATACGCGATTTGTTGCAAGCTCTTCAGTTTGATTCATGCGAAGAACAGACAAGAAGAGCTTGCGACACAACGCGTATTTGGCATAATAACGTTGTTCATAACAGATTTCTTGATGTTCTCGCAGGTTTAACAGCTTTCTCTCTAGTTGCAGATTTATCTTATATTATTGCTCTTCTTTTACAGGAGTTGATAGTGTTTTCTTCTTACAGGATACAAGTTTATTGTGCGTCCATGGTTTATTTAGATGAGTCCGCTACTTAAGGCCATTTCAAAATTCTGTACCACTAATCATTTGTCTACAGATTGGTTCCTATAAAATGGTAGCCTAAGTAGACAATTTCAACATGTGTGTTCTCATTCCACTAGATTCTCGTACGCGGGTTTTTACTGCATACAACATTAGCTGAATTGGTATACTGCAACGAAAATTCTGCCTATGTCTAAAATATGGAGAAATATTCCTTGATCTTTCATACAAAAAAGTTTCCCAGCAAGCTGAGATAAAGAACAATATCGCTTTGTCTCTGGCACCAAAGGATTAACCATAAACAAAAGTGATTTATGCGCCTAGCCGGGAAAATTTTTTCATACGGGAAAATATTTCCTCGGCTATGCGGGATCCCAGTAGAGTTCACGAGAGATATCGGCAAGCCGGGCAAGTGTTTGCTCATATGAACGCTTTTGACATTTTATGTAGTAAAGCTATATGAGGCGGAATCTCAGCTGAGCAATTTTTCCGGTGAAACGGGAAAATGTCGGGGAAACTTTCTCCATATGAACAGGCTCTAAAATAACTCAAATCAACACTCTTGAAGCCTACAACAAAACCTGCTTTCCACATAGCTGTTCCAGGCACTTGGTTCGTATTGTTTCAGTTTTATTTTGATGATGTAATACTTTGAATCGTTATTTGAATCACTATGAACCCAAACGACTAAGCGGAAACCCAGCCTTTCCAGAGAATACATTAATGACACATAACACTGAGGTACATGAACCAACCTTTCTACTAATGTATTTTGATGCACCCTAGCTTGCCTTGGATCCTGCAATTGAATCAAACAAAGTTTATACGCATTAGTCGAGCAGAGAAGATAACTTTTAATGACTGGGAAAGAAGATGTACAGCTACTAGGGTGAGTAACAAAAACTACACCAGGGTCAATTCCTAGGTCTATATGTCCCATCAATATAGCAGGGTTTGTTTTCGAAGGTGATCTCTTGGGGATTAGTTTCTTTGGGGGTGCAGCTTTGTGCTTGACTTGAGAGGTAATATAACACTACAAGTGTTGTGTCGCTTTTCTGGCGCGTGGTCGTATTTTTGAAGAGCTAATTCCTCATAGTCCTAACGACGTTCTATACACAAAACCAACTTTGTGATCCCTAGGGGTGGCTTCCGTGCTGGTCAGGGTGGATGGCAGAGTTGCCTTAAAATTTTGAGAAATCACTGCACGAATTCTTTCTGTCTTTTGTATTGTAGTTTATCTGTTTAACGTCTCTTAATTATATTGATCATAAAGAAAAGAAAACCAATAGCGGCCATGACAGAACTATTTTCAGGTCTCCAGAAATAAAGAAAAGTAAGAAAGGAGGGGAATTGCTACATCAAATTGGTATGAAAATCCAAAAGTCTCTCTTTGTCTTTCAAACTGAGTTTTCAGCAAATTTGATTGATAGTTGATCCATTAAGGCTGTCTGCAGACTAAAAAAAGTGTTCATATCTAGGGAAAGAGTAAGCTGAAAAGTCAGCAAAATTTGCTAAATGTCATTTACGATTTAAGCTACGGATTAATAACTAATATTCAAAATCTGCCAACGTATTTCATCATGATACATATAACAGTGGCTTTGTTTTTTGAGTTGCTGTAACAGAAAGGTTTTACAGTTATTTCGGTCCCAGAAATAAGATATATTTTTTCAACCCTGCAGTAGGATTTCTATAAATAGCCTGGATTAAGTGACATTTTCATACACTTTGATCTGACTAGTTCGACTATGCTGTGCTAGAGCATTTACCACCACCTTTCAAATCTTCCAAGTGTACCAAAATATCTTTTGATTCAGATTCTTTGCTAGGGCCCCTTTACATAAGGAACACTGCTTCTTCCCCCGCAGTATATCTAAAAGTGCTGATTGTAAACTTTATTTTTTAAGTATAAAACACAACAAGAGCATTTAAAGCCATGGTCATTGTTCATTGTCATTTGCACTCAAAGCATGAGCTAATTTTGACAGCACTAACTCCGGATTTGAAGGTTGAGGTCACAATTTGAAATCTTCACCAAGTCACATCTAAAATATTCTGTGCCTCTGTGCCTGCCAACAATTGTTGAGACAAAGATGCCTGCCATCAAAACACTCTCAGTGCGCTGAAGGTGCCAGCAAATAGAATGTTACGCTGCTTTGTGCTTGTAATGCTACTTTGTGCAAAATTGATATTTTGTGCATGCAAGTGGATTTTGTGCACTTTTAATAAGTCCTGAATATCACAAAACCTACCTTGATTCTCAAAGCACGAATATCATTTCGTAGGTCAATAAAAATAGTCTCATTTTCTTTATCCTCTTCATCTTCTTGATCTACACGAAGAGATGTTTTATCTAGTTCTTGATTGTCATTCGGTCTTTTAGAATCATCACTCATGGCTATTCTGTCCTCTTGTTTCTCAGCTGGTATTTGAGTCGCAGACAGCTTCTTTAATAGATCATTTGCTTGACATACAGAGTTCTTTGCACTAAGACTTAACGATGAAAGCTTATCCAAAAGTGGGATCTCAGTATCTTCTTCATCTGTGCTGGAAGTTGGTGTCATTGAATTTAGATTTAGTTTAGAAATTCTTTCCTGCTCATACTTGTGTAGTGGTCCCTTTTCAAAGGTTGCAAGACACTCATCAAGAGAGCTTTCATCGATATCATCTTGTAACATTGTCTTCCTTGCCTCAAAGTTTGTATCTACCCTCACAGGGGCCAATTTGGTGTTTGCGGATGTCCCAATACTATTACTAACAATACCAGTGGTTGATTTAGCATATCTCTGATAACTGCCATTTACCTTTGAGCTGATATCCAGTTTGTGGTTATTCCTGGGTGATTTCATCAATTTTCCATTCATTTCTTTTGCACCAATTTTAGCTACACCATTGACATTTTCAAGATTATTAGCAACTTCTTGATTGGTGCCTTGACCCTCATAGCTACCTTCAGGAAAATCAAATGGAGCTGAATAAAATGTAGCTGATGCTTTCATTTCTGATGTATCTACAAAGAAAATGTGGCACTTGAAAAAAACAGGCTTGGATTTAAGAGAATATGAAAAAAAGTCCTCGAATTTCACAAGTTGCATGACAAAATCTATCAACTATTTGATAATGTGTGCAGGAACACAATACTTTCAACTTTCAAAAATCCTTCCTCTTACAATGGTCTTACTTGATTTTCAATTCTTTTTCCAATATATACTTTCAGACACATTATTACCTTCTGAAACAGGAATCAACCACTTCATAACTTTGAGCAAGGGACCAAGGAGAGTGTGGCCAATTCTACCAGCCTTGACATCTTGAGCATCAAGGTATTTCATCAAAGTTAATTCAGATTTACTAATGCTATTTTATCAGCAACTCCACATTTTGTTTCCCAGTGTTAAACACCCTCATTGTTGAAATTTCACTAGCAAGAGAACTTGCAAAACTGCAAAAAAACTTTCAGAGATTCCAAGATTTATATATATACTTCATTCCTAACATTCAATAATGCTACTGAGCAACTTCTAAGTTCATGAAACCCAATGATACCTTTGTCTGCAGCCTGACTGGCATGACCCTGCAACTGGGCTGTCACCCCATCTCTCTTTTGAACTGTCATGTCCTATAACAAAACAAAGGGACTTTAAATTTCAAAAACAAATCCAGATTTGGAGACAACAAATGTAAGACAAATAATTGCAAAACTGATTTGTAATTAATTGATTTTCAGCTAAATTCCATCACAAATTGTATATTGGACATGTGAAAATCTCCACAAATGAAATCAACTGAAGAGTCTAGCATGAGCACTTTAAATTATTTCAAATCACATGTGATAGGTAAGTTGAGATTGATTTCCCAGCTGATACAGAACTGACTCATTTTGAAAGATCTAAAGGACTCCTTTGACAGAGCTGGTGAACCTTATTTGAGCTTAGGGATGAAGGATTGCAAGTGTTCCCAGTTCTGCCAAAATGATGTGTACACATGTGAGGCTATGGCTTTTTGGAAAGTAGATGATTCTTTGATTATTAGCCTGCTTTCTTACCAAATGATCTGCACATCATAATAGCAATGCCTTTGTACAACTTAGCCATGTTGGTTACCTGCCAACAAAAGTTCTGGACTCCAGGCCTCATTAATGTCCACAAGCACCGCTTGCAGGCACAAAATGTCATTAAACACTAGTTGCTGCCACCTTTACTGCATCCAGTGTCATAACTGCGGGCACATTTCCCACCTACTTACTCACAAGCACAGAACACACCCCTTAGTATCCAAATTAATTGGAGCTTTGCTGAATTAAGTATATATTGCAGCGATATACATTGGTTTTCCTTTTCCACCAATATTAAAACAGGTTGTTTAAAGAGATAGTTGTATACAAGAAAGCAAATCAGGAAAGGGGTAACATGAAAGACTTACTTCATGGCTAAGGCCAATATGACTGACTCTTGGCATCACAATGTCTCCTACCATATTTATTTCATTATTTTCACTTTCTTCATCATCCTACAAAATAAGCAGTAAATATAAATGACACTTAATGTCAATCTTGGAACAGGAGTCAATAATAAACTTTGATCTGCATTCAGGAAAAAACTCTTAGAGTAATCAAACTTTACAATCAAGAGTCCTTTGCTGAAGTTAAAAGTGTGTGGTACAAGGCCTGAAAATCGAAAATTTATCCTAATCAGTTTGAAATTTTACAGTGCTCAGTTATCCAATTCTAATTTAGCAGCAAATCAGAAATATTTAATCAGTATCATTGCAGATATGTATTGAAATATAAGTTCAGCTGCTGGCCGGCTTACATTTTGTATCACTAACAAAAGGATTTGCGGTAAATACAGGCTATGAATGAGGGCCTAAATATCATTCAAATGTTAATGTAAAAAAGCCTGTTTTGATTTTGTCTTGGTCATTTTTCTTTTACTGTCATTGTCCATTGCAAATTGTAACATTAATTGAAATAACATTACTCATTGGGATATCCTGTATTTTTCATTTTTGTGATGCTTTTATGTTTGGTTTCCTCGCTCATGGATCTCTTGCCCTATTCTATAAAGAGCCTGGATGGAGTATTATTCTGTCCATTTTCATGCATGACAGGTTTGATCAAGTGGCGTTACAGCTTCTATCACTATTCATGCAGATTCAAAATTCTACGAAATGTAGCAAACTATTTATCATTTGATTCTAATTCTTTTAGAATACACATTTTTATAAGAAACTAGCTTCTTATCAACCAGTTTCTTATAAAAAATATGTAGCTAGTGAAAAAAGTTATAAACCAGTTAAGTATAAACCAGTTTCTTATAAAACATGTGTAGCTAAAGGGTCTATTGTAATGGTCCAGCAAGGGTGAATGGACACCTGACAAAAAATAAGAATGAATCTAAATTTTCATTTGTTGGATGCTAATTAGAGAAGACTGACATTATGAAAAAGAATTCAATGGTATCACAGTTTTATTGTTTTACTCAATTTCCTGTAAGTGCACAATCTTAGTGTGGCAGCCTTTTGTATGCAGGAAAGAAACTTGCACTCTCCCAGGGTGCATATCATGCACTTAGGCCTGAAGATCTTCGGCGTAGACCTGACTTTTTGTTGGCGTAGCCGCGTTATTTTGTCAGTAAAATTAGTTTTTGGCGTGACAGCATTTCTAAATCTGCTTACCTTGACATGAAAGTGAAGTTGTCCTTGATCTTTTAGCAGTTTCTTTTGATAATACATGCATTTCTTTTATAAGAAACTAAGAACTTGGGCCAGGAATCAAAGTTTATTAAAATCATCACTACTCAGATTCTTAGCAGCTCTCTTTCCCTGAAAATACCTGGCATACAAAAGCTTGGGGATCGGCGTACCTTTGGTGTATGTCTTACATGGAATGCACCCTCGGCACTCTCTGATGTTTTGGTGTGATGAGAGGCCAAGCCAGCAGGAGGGTGCAGAGGCTCTGGCCAATGGCTGGAGTTTGGCCAGAGCTGGGTTAGAGCCACAAGCAAGGGCATTGATCCTTTGTATTTTCTCACTAGCTCCTATCAGTTCTAGCCATCTGAAAGAGATCTGTAAAACTGACAGATATCTTTTATAAATGCTGATAACATTGTGTTACATCTGTGCTTTATCCTCAACAGGCTTTTATTCTTTTTTATACACAATCTACAGTTGTTGGTTCTGCTAGGTACAGTTTTTAGCACCACAAAGGCGGTTGTTTCTTGCCTTCAAGATGTTCTCTGACCTATATCCCTCCCTTTCAAGTACAAAGAAAAATGAGGAGATACATTTTGTATTTTTTTCACTTGTTTCATCAACAGTTTCACCAAACTCTAGCCATTGGTGAAGCACCAAGCAATGTGACCACTGAATTGGTTGAGAACAAATCAAGTCCAGGAGCCCTGCCATGACACTCAAGAGACTTATACAGGGTCCAATCCTTTTAATTTGAATGTTCTGGCAAGACTGGAAAGTTTATAGAGCACATCCTAAGTAGTTGGTGCACAGGAATTCCACAGTTGCTTTCAATCTACGCCATCCAGCCACGTATTAAACACAGTGTATAATTAACATATTGTTCTCAAATGTGAAAACTGCAAAATTTCCACGGAAGTTGTGCTTAGGCCATCTTTACTTCCACAGTCACATAAAAAATTTTCAGTCTAGAGCTCTGGTCAGCAAGGATAGAAGATTACACAGAGTCATTCAATAGACCATTTCAACAAATAAAATTGGAGACTGGGGAGAGTGATTTGTTCTGGCAAATGGCGGATGCAGTTCTGGTAAATGGCTGCCGCGTAATTAGCCGGTTGAAGTGAATAATGCAAACATGGCAATCACTACTGCATAAAAACGCAGCAATGGAGCTGTCTTATGATTTAGTCACATAGCTTACTCTGACTTCTATAGCTTACTTAAATACTCTGACTTCAATTTTCAAACGAATGGAGTTCAACTTAAGTTTTTAGCTTCGAATATTCTTGTTGAATTCGATTAAACTTTAAACTTAACGCGAGGAAAATGTTCGAACATAATTCGAATTTTCTTAAATTGACAGTTGAACGTGCGTCAAAACTGATATTTCAAAACTGAAATTCTAAAACAGCGCTGATGCTGTCGCGATCGTGGCCACAGCTTGCGAAACTCAATGTTTACAGTATAGTCACTTCAATGGCCCAACTACGTGGCAGCCATTTACCAGAACTGCATTCGCCATTTACCAGAACAAACCGCTCTCCCCAGTCTCCAATTTTAATTGTCGAAATGGTCTATTATTGCTATGTTGTCGTACATCATATGGAAATGGTTAAGGTTGGTTTCAGAAAAGGGTTTTTTGGGTAAGTAAAGGTTAGTTAGGGTACGTTAGGATTAGGGATTTGTTTAAATTTGGGGTAAGAGCACCCCTATGCAAAGAAAGGGCTGTACGCCGGACATGTTCAGTGCACAAAGCGATTACTTTCTACTGTTTCCATTGTTTTATTGGCGCACTGTCTGGAGAACAAAAATTTAACTTTCCATACTGGAAGATGGGCACTAAACTGCACTCATCCCAAGTATTTGCTGCACTCATCCCAAGTATTTGCCGGACCGCCAGTACACAGAGCCCTCCTAACCATAAAATGATGAATTGAACACCAAACCTATAGTCTGCAAAGAGATCTGGCTCCCTGTGCATGACTTGCAAGTTCATCTGTTTGTGTCTCAGTGCTTTTGTTTCTCATAAGTACAACAACCAACTCATTCACAAATCCTGGACACTCCCTGCCCAGTTTCAAGACCTATACTATTTCTTGTCAGTGGCGGCTCTCCTTGGAAACAGCAATGGGGAAAATGCTGCACAGAAAGACAAAAGAGTAGCTTTTGTTATTGCTTTGATAATCACCCTTGGCTCTGTTGTGCATGGAGCCAGATGCTTTCATTGTTAGGCCCTGCTGCATAAGAACGCTTATTAAATTTCTGCCGCAAAAGAACAATAAATCGTTCATTTGTCAGTTTACCTCAAGTTCATTGAAGTTGATACTTGGTATCCTTGACTGAACATCCTCATAAATCTTCGAATACATGCTGTTGGCCAGGGCAGGAGGGTGTGATGTGGGGCTGGCCTCATCTTCTGCACTCGAGTCGCTTTCTTCACCAGTTGTGCTCATGTTGTGCAGGGCACTTTCCTTCTCAAATGTACAGTTGTTTTTACTCATCGTGACCTTGGCAATTGCTGTTTACAGCTACTTGTTTCGTAGATGAAGGCATTCTCCCATAGCTAGGCTTGAGCGAAGCAGCAGTTCTCCGGATCATAGCTCTCAAGCAAACTGTTTCTCTTCTCCCTTCTTTTCTCGTTGGGAATTCGAATGCATTGTCTGAGAATCCTTACTCGGTGCTCCCTGTTTAGCTTTTTCACGCTTGCGTACTAACAATACTTGAGCAAAAATATTAACTGCGCATGCTGATAAATTATGATCAGGGGGTAAGTGCTTCATGAAGTCTCACAGGATTCGATCTCTCGTAGGCAACGAATGTTTTCATCGCGGTATGGAGAGACCTGGACTCTAATGCCGAAAATCTACAAACAAGCAAAACAAGTTTCGTAAACAGTTGAAAGTTACTATTTATTTGTCAAATAAACATTGTTTTTCCAAAAACATGAATTTGTTATGAGAAACGCACAAGAAACTTAAGTTACAGAATACTCAAGAAACTCCAGTTCTGAGAGGAACTCGCTATTTTCGCTATCAAAGGAGTACGTAGAAACCCGCATAAAAGAACCTTGGTTTTTCCTTGGGCAATTAAGTGGCTGTTATTCAAACTTCCAGCCTGCAAGGTTCTTAAAAGGTTCATACAGTACACTCCTTGCACAAATTAATGCTGCTTGTCAGCTCGATGATTCTGATGAGATTACGAGAATTCTGAAGAATTCTTGAGAATTCTTGAGAATTCTTTAGAAAATTTTAGGTTACAATTTTTGGTTGGAAATCTGATACTCTTTTGTACCACTGAAGAATTCTGATCACATTATTAAGAGTTCTCGAAAATTCTCAGGAATTCTGAAGGCATGAAACCTTTTATATAAGAGCCTCTCCCGTTTTCAGCCTCTGGGAAGTTCTTATTTAGGGGGATTAAAACTTTAAATGTCTCCCTGTAGGTTCTCATAAACACAAGTTCTTTTTTGCCGGTTTATATTGCATTGTTTCTTTATTTTTCGGTTCCCTGGTCCTTGAGTTATGTCTTTACACTTCAAAAATACTTTGTTTTGACATTTTCACGCACATTTAACGCAAATTTTCAGTCACAGGCTGCAATTGTAACAAAAGAAACTTGTATGAAATTCTCAATTCCTTCAAAATCTGACGATTTTGAGAAAATTTCGGCACTGGCTCATATTTGTGGTATCCGGTGAAAACTGCTTGCAGGCCCGTAGCAGCTATTGGGGCCGGTCGGGCCCGGGCCCCCCAATTATTTCCAAAAGTTGTATTTCTTTCATTCATCACGTTTAACGCAGAAAGCTGACTTAATCAATAATGAAATTACTCTCCAAAAAAAGTGTTTCTGGTGTCCTCCCTCTATCAGTACTTTCAACGTATCCTAAGTGAGATTACCCTGGGCACCAGAGCCTAACATGCATATACAAAATAAACAGAAAAAAAAGAAAAAGGGAGATTCTTTTTTCCTTTTCCTCTTTATTTTTTAAATTTTTTAATTAGGCTCTGGTACCCAGGGTATAGGTGAGATAAGATGTAACAACTCTCATTGAGAATTTAGAAATGGGAGCTTCTTTGTACTGTTCTTTCCTGATCAAACAGTTCAAGCTATCACCATTCTTTTGAACGAGCTGCTGAATGAAGTGTGTATTTCAGGTCAAGACCATATTTCTATGGTCAAGACCTATCTCAGGCTGGCAGCAACAACCAAAGGGTGCTACATGTGCACAAAAGAGACAGCATTGACAGGGCCGTCGAGAGACGGGCCCCGCCCCAGGGTGGGTGTCGATTGAGCCCCCGGCGCCAAGGGCTCCGGAAAATTTTGTGGAGCACGCCTTTTTTCTTTCGAATCATGCCCTCCTATGCACTGGTAAAAGGGCCTAAAAGGACGCTTTTAGATTAAAACGCCCAACTATAAATTATTAAAAAGATTTTTAGATGGAAAAGTTGCTTATCTCGTGTGCAAAGACGAAGCTGAGAATGCCCCGCGGGCCAAGAAACGTTCCTGAGGAAAAGTGAAGACAAAGAAAAATGGACGATATGCATTTGCCGGGCCCCTAATGGTCTCGGGCCCCCTGGTATCAACCCTGGCTACCCCCATTCTCGACGATCCTAAGAATTGGTAACTCATATAAACTCAACCCTCAGTATCTCAAAAGAATCGCTGTAGAATCCGATGCACGAAAACTAAATTTGGGTCGCTCAGCCCTGGCATAAGAAGCCCTTTGTCAAGTGAGATGAAAGTTCTCACACTTCAACAATCTAAATTGCGCACATCTGAACCACGAGAACTCGCGATTGCTTTGGACGACCTGTCGTAGGTTAGTTTCACGTAGCCTTTTTGCAATATATTTGGATTCATAAATTTCCTATTTTGCCTTTAGGACCTCCGAACATAAAATGACCTTTCGGCATTCACAGAAGGGTGTTTCCAAGAAAATAAAAGCTACGGCTCGAAAAATTTTTCCGGGGGCTCCGCCCACAGACCCCTAAGTTCTTTACACTTTCAGCTTCGGCACGAATTTGTGCCCCCTCCAATTTGCTCCAATCTGCAAAATGCTCCTACGGGCCTGCTGCTTGTAATGCGGCCTAGTGCCATCTGCATTGTTACACCATAATGATGTCACGTTTGGTCGAAGTCGAAACTCAGGGGATGGAAAGGTCTTTTTGGACATCATAGAAAGCTTCAAAGAAGGGAATTATATGTGAAATAAAATATGCTTTTGCTGGTTTACAGCAGACGTGCTCAGACGTGTTGCCGTTTTGAGACTTTGTCGTTTCCAGGCCTTTCAAATGAATTTATCATTTCCAGACCTCAAGAGTAGCCGCGTTCTGACCTTTGATCTCTGATTTTTCACCTTCTGGTCAACTGGCCTACCCCATGCAAAAATGGCGCGCAGGAAGAAGCCGGGCGAGACGGAAGTAACAACCTTGCAGTCTATATCTGCGAGGAAAATTGTAGCAGTGCAGAAGGGCAAGTTTCTGGGGGAAAGGTTCACTGGACGATGCTGTACGGACGTGTACGGATCTCATCATCAGGCTGAAACGACAGTGGTCTTGAAATTGGAAATGTGGTCTTGAAATTTAGGGTGAGTGGTCTCAAGATTTGTTCACATTTCTTACATGCACTCTTTTCCATAGTTGTTTAGCCTGCAAATTGATTTTGTTTGAATGTCTCGCGAGGCCATTTGGTTATGTGTGACACTTTGAAAATGTCTCGGCAGGCTTTTTTGAAGAAATTTCCGCTTCCTAATTTCTTGAGACTCTTGAGATTGTGATCTTGTGAAAAACAGGCACTGTTTTGTGGAGATCAACATTCCCTTCTTGGAAAAGGCTAACCAGCGATGGATGCAGGAACGTATACGGAGAGTGTTGACAAGAAGAACTGAAGTTGCATTACAATATGCAGTTTCAAACTTGAGGTTCCATTTTGTAAATGCTGGAGAGCAATTCTTTTGTAAGCAAATGAGGACCCTCACCCTGGTAGCCTGCGTGCAGCCTCTTCTGTCTCTGCGGAGGAAGACAGAAGGAAAAACTCCCCCAGTAGGAAAATCTACTGGGGGAGATTTTCCTTCTTTCCTCCTCCTCTCCGTCTTCCTCCGCAGAGACAGTAGAGGCTGCACGCAGGCTACACCCTGGGGGTATTGACAACCCAGGGATGTGCCTGCCAAGCAAAAGAAGGCTCAAATCCAGATTGGTTCCCCAACATGTGGAAATCCGGTCTGCATTCTTTGTAGTGCACATGGAAGATCTTCCCTGCACCACTTCGACTGCTACCAGCCGCAGCCACGCCATAACCCTGTAAGTAATAACACCATCTGTAGCAGGGTGTAGCAGTTTTTTATGAAATTTAAACAAAAATCCCCAACCCTCGGATGCGCCAAATTTTCCTTCAGAATGAGCTTACCCTCGCCAGAATCAAAGAATGCAAACTGTGGAAATTATCCAACCAAGATAGTGAAAGTCAGCCAATTGCACCATTTTCTAACCCCTGGATACAAGATGGAGTTTAAGGCAGTTGCAGGGAATCTGTCTAGAGTTGTTTGCGTGTTTATTCACATAGCAGAGGGCCCCCCGCCCCCCCCCATAGTACTGGATAACGGATTTGCATGCTGATTTTGTATTTTTCATGCCATCACGGACTATAAAACAGCATTTTCACGATCATGTTGCAGAAATTTTAAAAACGCTCCAGAAAGATATCTCTAAGACACCAGGAAGCACAGACTGGTTTTATCATGGATTTAAAAATTTTTCAGCTTAGCCCCAAATCAAATGAGAAAAATGGGAGTCTAGGGGCTTGCCTCAGAAAATTTTTCAAGTACTCTGAGTTTACAACATCAAAAAACAAAGTATTGTGGAGATTAAAGGCTGGAAACCACAATTTGCTTCTAAGTAAAAGTCAATTTTCGTTAAAGTTGCAATTGACTGCATTTTGTACCTGGTTAATGGTAATTTGACCCAGTACCATGTATTATTTTCAGGTAACCTAGCAATTCTTCATGTAAAATCAATGCTCTGTTTTCAGTTTTACAGACTTCACATCTATGACTCTCCAGTAGACAAAATTCCCCCAGATGGGCTAGATTGTGAATGAAGCAAGTAAAAATGGGGTCTGGGGACCTGCCCCGGAAAATTTTTTAGACTACACCCATCACAACATTGGACAACAGCATTTTTGTTAGAGTTCAAAGTGCAATCACATGCTTTGAATGCCCTTTTCACGAAATAAAAACCGAATTTTTGGCAAATCACACTGCAGAACAGTGTCCTCAATCACGAATAGTTGAAAATATCGAAATCACAAAATCACGTGCCTAAATTAGCCAAATAATGCTTCACGTACAAGTATGGGGGAGGGGCCTCATAGCATAGCTTGTTTGGGGCTTAAGCTGCATTCATTTTCCAGTCAAAGATTATATTTCTCTTTGTCAAAATATCAATAGGAATCACTAGAAATGGGATATAGAGATAAAATTTCACCAACTGTGCACATTTTGCTGTGTTGTTTGTTTACATTGATTGAGGGAATCATATGCATCATTCCAATGCACCCAATATTTTTAGTGATATGAATTTAGGATCTGTTTCCTGGCTCACCCAGTGTGACAAAATGTTCTTTGTTTTGCAGTGTTCCCCCCTATGCACATAAAATGTCCCTAAGATCCTGTCAAAAGAAGCACAGCAATAATGGCTTGATCAAACCACTGAGATCATACTTCAATAACTGGCAGAATTTCCTGGCTTTCCTGCTCACATGTGGATCAAACAAACACCATGGCTGATAATGTTCTGTCACAGACTCAAACAGCAATTCAGCTTTCATGGCTTCCCATGATCCTCTGTCAAAGGTATGATCTGGCTATGTCCTGATATTACACCTGCAAATTTTTGCCCCTATATATTCTTATATATTCTACCTCTGTGATTTCCCTGGTTAAAAAAAAATGAAGCAGAATCCGACCCCAGACAAGCTGTGAATCTCCCTGTACAAAAAGTCTCACAAGAGAAACCCCAGCTTCAAATTGATAAGCCCTGGAGATAACTTTATAAAAGTATCCTCATGTGTAAAGACAGTTGCCCACCAATAATTATGCTGTCCTCAGTACATAAGTAAGAGCCCCCCCCCGGTGAAACTTTGA
The DNA here is from genome assembly GCA_964019985.1 of Aurelia sp. 4 Dawson et al 2005. Lineage (NCBI taxonomy): Eukaryota > Metazoa > Cnidaria > Scyphozoa > Semaeostomeae > Ulmaridae > Aurelia > Aurelia sp. 4 Dawson et al 2005. The sequence goes on from OZ026495.1 coordinate 1,406,372, forward strand.
CCATAAGAACCCTGGTGAAGATCTGACCTCTCGTCAGGGCATTTGGATGGGGGTGTGATGATTCCTTTAAAGACTCTGAACACACGCATCTTTTTATCTCAGGTATCAGTTTGCAGCCAAATTTGCCAAGCCAAATAAGGAAATACTATTTGATACCAAAGAAAACATAGTTGACTAGTGAATGCATCCAGCAGTTACAAGCCATTGAATGGAAGCAGCAGGGGAACCAGGTGAGTGATTTCACCGATTTCTTACCTATACAGTAAAAGCAGAATTCTTAGCATTGTTCGAAAGGTTTTTTGTCCGAAATTCTTGAAAGAGTGTCTGAAAGATTTTGTCCGAAACTGGTGTTCCAAAGATTTTCCTGCCGAAAGTTTCCAATTTAATGTTTGTCGCACCCCCTGTCCATTTGTCGGTTCACATTTAACTCGAAGGAACCAAGAGCCTATTCACTGAAGTTGAACAGACAACTTTCCCTTTTCTTACTTAGGATCTCACACCAAAAGAGCGAGCATGGCTCAGCATATAGAGTAAGGAGAGTTACCAACTCTCTCAGGACTTCTTCGATAAGGAGGGGCCTTTAGGGTTTCACGGGTTGCAGGTCTGGCTAATTTTAGTCTTCCGGTTTCGGTTTTTATATGTAAATCTTGTGGGTTTTCGGGTTTTTAGATGTGTCCTGGGTTGCGGGTTTGGCCAATTTTTATGCTCGGGTTTCGGGTATTTTGTGCAAAAAAACTCTTTTTTTTGGGTTTTCCAAGTAATACAGTCCATGTGGTTATTGTGATCGAAAAACCAGGTTTCGAATACATAAAACGATGCACAGAAATTTAGTGAAAGGAAAATGCTGAAAATACTCGAAGATTACTGACGAAAATTGAAGATTTTATTCTTTTTGCAATATCGGGTTTTGGCTTCTTTTACTTCCGGGTTTTCGGGTTTTTCCAAATTTGTGGGTTCTGATATCCCCAAAGCCTCCCTCGATAAGTTTAGCTTTTCAGTGTCATAAAACTGCCCTCCGACGCAGACGCTAAGTAGACGTGAAGGGAAAATTGGTATTGACTTCCTCGGGAATGAAGTGTAACAAGTCAAATGGCTGTTGTGAGGTGTGATAATCAAGCTTATGTAGCGAGTCTAGCGTTTTTGTTGCTTTGGTTTCGAAACACCTCTCAGGTCTCCACGACAGGTATGACATTTAAGCAAACTCATTGAAGCGATGATCGTTAATCTCAACCCAGTCCTTTTGGTAATGTTAGTCGGCTTGCTAAATGAATACCAATTGATTTACGGGTGACTATATTCAGTTTGTGCCATCGTTCTTTGAACTGAAAATATCGCCAATGTTTATAAACCAGCAGCCGGGAAAATGAGATAATAAACTATTCTCTTCATGCAAAAAAGATCATTCAATGTGTACGCGGAAGTTCTGTGCTCAAATGTATCAATTTGCTGTTCAATTAATGTGTGAAATTGTAATCTTTTGACCTCACCGAGCAAACAGAGGTGTCTGGGGGTGTCTGGTTGGATTTTGAATCGCGATTTTATTGGTTGGAAGATTTGGTACATTGTTTGCGAAGCAAGTTACACAGTTATATTCTTGTCGCATAAAGCTGTGATTAGTTACTTTTGTTTTAAGCAAGAAAGATTTTCCTTTTGGTACCGAGTCATTGTTATCCACACAGAGGGATTCATACTTGTTCAAGTTTTGGTTTATAGATTTGCTGGTTTATTTTTGGTGATCGTTCTTTCTTGTTTACGAAACAATTTGCACAACTTGCAATAGGACAGCTACCTAATCTTTACACGTTTATCGGTATGTGCTGAGAAGCAAAACTTGGGACGTTTCAATAGCAGTGGACTAGGTTGTGATTCCTGGGGGATTGTATTACAAAGTATCAGAAATGCATTTAGGTTGATTCAGAAATTAAGGATATCGCGATTGTAGCATTTAGTTGGGCAGTACTGCTCATTTTGTTGCAAGGTAGCAAAGGATAGAGGACTGGTTCCTGTGGAACTTCGCTCGTGGATTCCCTGAGTTTCCAAAGGAATGGTTCAGATGATAGACAATACTGCGATGGTAAAAATATCACAGTCAAGCTTATGTTGCATCTATTGTTGGAGTAATCAATTAGAATGCATTAACATGGGTGCAAGAATTACTGTGTTCGTAGGGCTGATGTGGCTAGCTGGTATTTTACAGACCACGGAAAGCCTGCCCACATCACAGCTCAGCAGAAGTACAATGTACGATCGAGATCTTTCGGCAGCCGATAAATACTTACGAGAATTCGACCGAATAGCGACTGATCTTACGACAGAAAGCTCCGAGGCTAGCTGGGATTATGAGACAAATCTTACAAAATATAATTTAGAGAAAACAGTGAATTTATCGGTTTCTGTCAGTGAATTCTTTCTAGATGCAAGCGAAAATGCTGCGAAAATCAAAACACTCGATTTGCCATCGCAAATGCAACGACAAATCAACATAATAAGGCGAAATGCTGACTCGGCGTCGAATGAGCTTCGTAAGGAAGTGCGAGAACTTGAAGGCAAAATGACGAGCATTTTTGGTAAAGCGAAAGTTTGTAAATCACACAAGCACAAAGGATGTAAATATCTAAGCCTTGAGCCTGATTTGACGAAAATTATGCGCAAATCTCGAAACCTTGATAAACTCTTATTTGCTTGGAAAGGGTGGAGAGATGCTGTAGGCCCGCCTATGAAAGGCCATTACGAAAGAATTGTTGATTTATTGAATATCGGCGCACGAGAACATGGATGGATCGATTACGGAGACTTTTTACGCTCAGAATACGAGCAGGGTGATGATTTCGAGCTTAATTTACGCCGTGTTTGGGAAAGCATTAAACCACTGTACAATGAACTGCATGCTTACGTGCGATATCGTCTTCGTAACCTTTACGGCAGTAAATTGAATATTAGCATGTCTGGAACGATACCTGCACATATATTAGGAGATATGTACGCACAAAACTGGGAGAATATTTTTGATGTTGTGAAACCGTATTCGAATGTGCAGAATATGGACATTACTGAAGCGATGAAACGGAAGAATTACACAATAGAGAAAGTTTTCAAATTAGCAGAGTCATTTTTTGTTTCTGTTGGACTTTATAAAATGCCTGACAGCTTTTGGAAGAAATCAGTGATCAAGAGATTAAAAGGGAGAGATATGGTGTGCCATGCGTCTGCTTGGGACTTTTCTAAAGGAGATGTCAGGTCAGTTAAAGCTGGAAGATTGTTACGATAAGGCCTTTTCACAGCCTAGAGGATTATGGGATACTCTCGATATCAGATCTTTTTTATGCACAATCAATTCAAAAACTTACTACAAAAGCAAAGTACATTAAATATGCCATTCACAGCGGGAATGATACAGGGTCATCTAGTTCCCACTGCCAATGGCTTATTTAACGTACTTAAAGTACCGCATCAGATCTTACGTGCTTGACCAGGATTGTCACTTTGTGTCTACAGTGCATTGCTCGAGATTAGCCTCCATTTGAAGCCTGTGCAGGCTTTGTTCAAAAGGCTCAAACACCCATCCTTAGTACTTATGTCCTCGCTTTTGGCACTAGATAAAAGGCCTTTCGACTCCTTCAAAATTGTTTTGTTTTCATACTGAACACCTTTTTAAATTCAGACTTTTTGAATCGATCTAGAGGTAAGTCAAATTTTGTTTATTCTAGGTCGCATTTCAGACACGACGTTCTGGCACTTTTTGTACAATTTTTGGCAAAATAACTAATGGATATTTCTGTATATATTTCAAATGATTTTTTCCTTCTTTGTAGGGTAAAGATGTGCACGCAAATAAACCAAGAACATTTGATAACAGTTCATCATGAAATGGGTCACATTGAGTATTTCATTGCTTATCAAAATCAACCATATGCATTTCGAAACGGAGCAAATCCTGGTTTTCATGAAGCGATTGGCGATACTATTTCGCTGTCTGTCGAAACACGCAGCTACCTAAAGCAGATTGGGCTACTGGATGGACCAGATAACAACGATGGTACGTACTGAAATCTCTGTTATCGTCGCTTCGTCAGAGCGTGAATGTTTATTACTGAAAAATTTTATTACGCAACAGCATTAGTTACTTTTGATTGACACCGGAGTTCAAGCGATCAGCAACTGCAGACAAGGGAAGTTCTTGGACTTATTACCTGGTATCCCTTGTTTCCCTTTGCTCCTTTGACTTGATAATGGTGCTTTTGTCAGCAGAGACTCACAACATTACTCTGAAGTACCAATCAGACTGCAAGATTTGTGAATTACTATGGTTGCTGCAAATGTTATAGAATTTTCGATTCGATTGAAGAACTGATAACATTCCCACGAGATTCTAGATTTGAAGCCGTGATACCATCATAATCAGGGAGCGCCGATCATAATTCCCTTTATGAATGGAGAAAATGATGTTAGCTTAAGCTTTTCACTGTTTCATTATGAGTCCTTGTTGAGGAAGGTTTTTACAGGAATACGAGGGATCCATCGTCATAAGTCTACGTTCTTTCAACCAGTAATTCAAAGCAAACAGAGCCACAAAAGTTGCTCTCAAACCCAGGTAGCTAGCTCGCACATTGTGCATTCCTGAAATGGTTTTCACGAACAAATTTCTAGCTGAAAGGAATTCTTTTGTGTGCAATCACTAATCGTTTTGAATTCCGTAGTCAATAAACAGCAACTGATGTTGTTGTCTTACATACTCTGCCCTTTTTCGGGGGTCTATGATGGGGTGCCTCGAAACCGCCAAACCGACAAAATTCACGCTGTTACCCGTCAACCGCAAGCCATTTTTTCTCATAAACCGCAACCGTCAGTCTTCTTCAGTACGCTGAATATTCTTTTCCGAATAGCTATTCATGTAAATGAAGCAGGAATCTTAAAGTAATTTATCGGAATCTACAATTTGCGATGACCGTACTGTTACAACTATGCGAAAGCCTAATAGAAAATAACGGTTATCTAGTAGAAAGTTCTACGAAGTAGACCAGAAACCGTAAACCGTTCGTTGAAATTCCAATTTTCCGCAACCGCGTAGCAATGCAAAAATCGTATACCTCACTGATTTTCTTGCCGCAACCGCATTCTGCATCCAAAATAAGGCCAAATCCGCCTTACCGCCATACTATAATAGACACCCTTTCTCTTGGTCTCACGCTCTTTTCAGCCCTCCCTTTTTGAGCGCCCCTTTTTGAGCGCCTCTCTAAAGCTTGGTTGACGCATTAGAAATGGGTTAACAAATTGCGACCTCCTTTGGACCTAGTGCCATTAGATTTTGTTGAATCATGGAAGCATCGAAGCTTGGCATAAATTTTGATACTCCTCACAATGCATGAACACCTTCGTCATTTCTGAATAAATGAATGAATCGATTAGCTGATTTTGATCCTCTTGATACAGTTTCCATCTAAATTTTCAAGAACTAAGTTTACTAATCAGTCAGTATCACAATCGACTCATTCCATTAAAATCATTAATAATTTCATGAAAAACTCAATCAGTCAATCAATCAATCAATCAATCAATCAATAAACCAATAATCTATCAATCGATAAAGAATCTATCATATCATATCAATAGAAAGTCCATCTAAAACGTGTTTGGAAGACGACATTGCTTTGTCCAAGGACGCTTATGTGTCGTCCCGCGTGGTAGATTAAAGCTCATGCGCAGTAGCTTTTTGGAGTGCCAGTGCGCTGAGCTTCAACCCAAAAACACTACAGAGCATGCGCCATAACCCATTGCACGGGGGACATATCAGTTTCTTCCGACAAAGCCTATTGCGTCTCCCCAACAAAAACATTAAAGAAGTCAGGTAACAAAGCGAAGCATAGAGCTTAAATCTTTCAAATCGTTACAAAGGTGGGTGTAAAATTTTATCACATTTTTCTATGAATAGCAGGGCTCAAAAAATATTTTTCTTCCTTGCAGCAAACCATACACCTTCATTTCTTTTACACACTTTTCTTCGTTCCCATTATACCACCCCATTCTATCTTTTTACCTTTCTGCCCTTGTTTCTTTCCCTCACCGATTTCCCCTTCTTCCGTTTCTTTTTCTCTTCTTTCTTCCTGGGAAATTTGAGCATTTTCAGCTACCTTCCTGGTAGCACCGCTACCGTGCTACTTCATTTGTGTGAGCCCTGATGAATCGAATGACTTGAAAGGAACTTTGGGTAACTTGCTGTAAATCTACCGTGGCAATTTTTTATGCCTTGATCATTTTGAAAATGGCGTTATTTTTGATCGTTTTTGTAAAAATTCATCAAAGATTTTGAAAACATGAAATCATCATAAATCTCAAATGACTTGAGGGGAATCGATGCCAACTTTAATAAAGCCATAGTTTATGAATGTCGACAATATGGCACTAAGCAGAAATCTGTAGCTCTTCTGGTTCAGTATGTAGCAACTTGATGACGTCACAGCCTCGAAATTAATAAATGCCGTCATCATGAAACTAATAAAGATATCAAAAATTTGTCATGGCAGATTTACGGGATAGTAATCAATTTTTGAGACACTCTTTATATGATAGGGAGTAAATTTGTATGTGTCCACAGAGGAACATCACCTCAGGTGCTTTTATGCTTGATATGTTTCTACAAAATCTAGCTTCTAACTTCTTGCAGCAAAAGAAAGCATTATTTTTCGCTTTAGAATCTACGTATTGAAGCAGAAAATCTTAAGTGTGAATGTCAGCATCCAACACAACACAGCTCTGTTGGCCATATGACCTACGGGATCTTAATAACTGCATCTTGGCGCTTCAGTTCCGCCTTTTTGGCAGTGTTTTCTTGATGGTATCTCTGTGCGTCTGCAACAATCTTTCTTTTGTTTTTCTTAACAAAGAAGCAGCATTTCACTCCAAATATGGCGTGTATCAACGAAAACGCGGTCAGAGCTGTCGTAAATGCGGCCCATTCAAAATGGTAGAGAGCTGACAGTGATGTTATCATGCCAGACACAGCATTGTGAACTGCAATAAGGAATTGGAAAACCATGCAGGTCATGACATATTTGTCTAGAAACGTCAAATATGAAACCGTCGGCACATACTGTTGCGCGTAATACTTGAATGCGACAGAAGTTAGCAACAGCGTAAGGGTAATTTGGATGCGATCGCCGACCGCGTCTGTTTTTACCGCAAATGATGTAAACGTCAACAAGGTTATAAGGCACATGATAAAAGCAACATTGTACAAATAAAATGAGTATCGACGCATCACATTCAGCCGGATACGGTACTGCGGGTAGCTGTTGGATGATGTTCCCTCCTGTGGAAGCAATGTCTTGCTTTCCGCTATAACGTGGCGCTGAAGGTCCCATTCTTGTTGTGCGGTAAAATTCCAAATGTGTATATTGTCATCTTTCTCGGGGTCTTTCGCGAGCGTGACTTGATCTGCATGCCAATTTGATGTCAACATTAATGAAAGATCTTGGTAGTCGAACGGAAAATCGTTCACTTCTAACACCTCTTTAAACGTTCCTTTAATGTGATAGTACTGAATAACATCGGGGTACTCTCCGTATGTTTTTGCCGTGCGAAGCTTTTGATGCCGCTCGTGAACATGAAAATCCACTGCATCAATGATGTAAACACCAGGATCCCACACTGAATCCCAATCGATGTGATCCTCGCTTGTTTTGCCTAAAAGCGTCGGCTCTTTCCAGCGTAAATTCATGTAAAACTCACATTGAAATTCTTGCTTAACAGCATCTATATCTCCAATACTGACAAAACTTACTCGCACGAAAACTGTGATATGTTCTTTACGATCTTTATACCAAACCATGTACTTTACACCATCTTTCGAATGCTGGTCTCTTTCCATGAGCCTGTCATTTGTGCGTTTTAACTGATTGTGAATATCGTGTAGAATTCGAACTTCGTCATTTCGTTGTAGGCCTAATAACGCCTCCATCTTGCAGGTTCTTGCCATGCAATGAGTAATTCACTAAAATGTCTACTTAATATATTATCTTAGCTTTCTATATCTCAGTTAATTCCCATAAATCTCCCGAAACTGAAACAAATCCAGCTGCCACTTGTAATTCTTGGAAGTATGAATATCTTATCCACGGGGGGGGGGGGGTTCTCAGCTAAATTTTGAGTATGGTGTGCCGCCCACAGTTTCAAAATCGAACCGTTGGTTAGAAAGTATACCCTTCCGGGTGGCACTTCCCCCAGATACCTTTAATATGGAAGAAACCCCCCCCCCCGGTGATCTTATGACTCTTTGTAATCAAGTCGCCAACCTACAGTACATCGCCGGGGCAGGGTTCAGAGTAGCAGGTAGTCACACCAGCAGGGAGTCAGACCAGGGTAAAAACAGGATAGCAGTTCACCAGTGAAGACCAATTGTATAGGCAACCTAAATTATTGTTTTCGCACTCAACATTCTCAGCGAAAACTACTGTCATGTTTTACTCTTTTTTATAGTCATTTGATCGAATGCACTCAATCAGAGGAGTTAAATCCGTTCTTGGTGAAGCTAAACATACTTAAAATGCTACCAAGAGTAGAACAAAACGGGAGTTTCAAACTGCTTCGTTTGGTGGAGGTGGTATTTCCCAAATTTGCAGGCAGCTCTGCTTTGCGAGGGGGCTTTGCTCCTGACAGACATCACGAAATTGCTCATGTTAGGAATGACGTCGCATCCAGTCTCTACTTCTGTTTTGTTCCTGGAAACTATCTATGAAGTCAAAGCACTACCAGATGTCTCCAATTTCTGGTTTAGCTGGAAATTTTGGTGGGGAATTCCCGTTGTCTGAGGCATAGAAAGGAATTTTTGCAGAAGAGGTCATATCACCAACTGCTTTATCATCCTTCTGCAGTCTTGCGCTACACTGGATTCTAATTCTAATTAATATCTTTTACATACAAGGTGTTTCAGAAAATGCAACTCCAAGTATGCTTGAAAATCCTCGTCTTCCTTAACCATGTTCAATTGTGGAAATTTCTGAGCAGTACAATATGTGAATAGATGACATTGTGATAAAAGGCGCATAATATACTGCAACTTGATCATTTTTGACTCATGGAGTCTAAGGGATAGCTGATATTTTTCTGTTCGTCGTACAAGTTATCTTTTCATCATGGTGAAAGGGGTTGTTTTGGCAGTAATGTAGCATGGAGTTGACAAACGAATTGATGACACTTAAGCAGCTAAGAATGCTTCCTGTGGCTCCTTCGGCGCTCCCTGCTTCCGTTGGAATAATGACGTCGAAAATCAAAGGAATTTCTGGCAAGGAGAAAATTTCGTTTTTCTGAAAAGTGTTACAACTAGCCCCGGTCTCCCCTATTTTACGCCTCATTCTGACATCTATGACCGAACGATAAGCTTATTGATATACAAAAAGAAATTGCTCAGGAAATCAACAATCCTTTTTGTAGTATGCTTCAAAACCTGGAAGTTCTAAATGAGCTAAATTCACTAATTCAAAAATAAATCAAAAGATCAGTTTTGTCTGGAAAATTAATTTAGTCTTTCATCTCCTCCCCCCCCCCAAAAATATGGGCCTTATGAAAGTTTTGGTGAGTTTTCAGGCAGGAGTCCTTTTGGAATACTCGATATTTGTCCAAAATTTTGGCCTTTTGATAAAAAACTTTAGCGCTAATCTTTGTTATTTTGCAGAAGAAAGCATGATCAGTTTTCTGCTTCGCCAAGCTTTGCGTCGTGTTGCACCAATCCCATACAATTACTTGGTCGATAAATGGAGATGGAGAGTTTTTGCTGGAAATATCACTGAAAATAATTACAATTCAGAATGGTGGAAATTAAGAACAAAATATCAAGGTGTCTCGCCCCCTGTCAAAAGGAAAGAAGATGATTTTGATCCAGCTTCAAAGTACCATATTGGAGCAAATGTACCATACATCGCGTGAGTGCCATTTTATGATATTAAAGGTTTTTACCCTGGGTACCAGACTCTTTAAAAATCGCAAATTTTTAGAGATTCTAGTACCCAGGGTAAAAGGGTAAAAGTCTCCATGGTTAAAAACTTAACTTGCACCCAGGGGTTACTCAGGTATATTTAGGATAGGGATGCTCAGGCTGGGGTACAAAATATGTTTTTTTTACCTTTCGAGCGAGGGGTAACGAGGGGCAAATCACCGATTTTGTTGTACATTCCTTGAAATCACAAGAACATCAAATAAAAAAACCACTGAAAAATCAGCGAAAAATCGCAGAATCACGGCGGAAAAGTGACTAAATCGTAGGGAAAAATGACGACAAAATCAGTCAAAACCCGAACAAATCACAAAAATCACATAAAAAGTCGTAGGATTTTGAAATAACATAAATCATGTACGCTATTTTGAGGAGTGATTTGCCCCTCGAATTTTAGATCTTATTATGTATGCTCAGTTTGAAGTCGCCTCGCCCCCAGTCATCCATTGCATTGGGCAGTTTCTTCAAGAATCTTCTTAGGCCAACAGGCCAAAGCTCTGGGATGTAGGTGACAACAAATTTGAGCTTTCAGATTGATATTTTGAATCCCAAAGCTCCAGTACCAACAAGAGAGGTATCTATGTTCAAGTTAGCCTGCATGCAGACTTGACTTTTGCGGAGGAGCACGGAAAGGGGAAAAGTAAAGTCTGCACCCAGGCTATGTTCAAGTTAACTATTGAGGAACATTTGAGAGTGATTAACCATTGATCAAAGCTAAATCCATAAAGCTGGAACCAACTAAAATATGTATCCTTTTTTGGACAGCCGGTATTCCACAAGTGAGCGATAATTTGCTTCCGCTGAAGAGATTTAACTTTCAGATGTAGCCTCACTCCTTAAGGATCTTCAAGCTACCCTCATCTTATTGAGAGCTCGCATAATAACTTTTCAATTGCTTCTTGAATCTATTAAGTGTAGGGAGCTCTCTGATATTGATGGAAATATCGCTACAAGCTTTCAGAGCTGAATAATGAAGCCTTTCTTGACATATTCAAGGCTGTTTCTTGGGATTTCTAGGTCCCTGCAATTCCTTGTTCTGTAGTTTGAGCGTTGGTGCCACCGGTGACAAAGTTTGAAAACAAATCTTAAGAAGTTGATACCTCTCCAATTTTATAAGACAACTCTGGTCCACAGGTGACACTGTATTCAATACAACTGCAACAACAAAACGCAATTGTGGCCTAACGAAAACACAGAGATGTAGAGATGGGAGTCTCTGTAACTAATAGAGGATTCAAGAGAAATTTAACACAGTTAACTGGATGATATGATTGAATCTTATTACTGAACCATTCTCCTCCACCTATGTCTCGTTTCTGTCTGAGTATGTATGGGAACAAGCAATTCCACATTCTACCTGGTTCATAATTTACTTGCAATTGAAAATTGCTATACAATTCTCAGTTTCATAAATAGAATTTAAATGTCAATGGTAAGTAAGTCGTGGACCAGAATGGAACGTTAACTTTCCTTCCGATACAGACCTTAACAAGTTTTTCCAAATTTATGGGTCTAAAGGATGAACGATTTCACCAAACAAATTTTTACATCTAAATTAGCCTTTGACTGGTAGTTTGAAATTTTCATGTTGAATTCAGTTGCGTTCTTTTTTATTACAGAGCCTACCCAACCTCTCAGCTGTTTTATGACTCACCCGCTGAGGACAGAGCAGAAATCGGGTAAAATGACGTCATCAAGCAATCTGAGAGAAGGAAGTGTTTTGATAGAAAACCTCTTTGAAACGATAAATCGAGAGTTTCAAGGCCAATGAACAAAATATCAAGTATCAGGTGTTAAAATTTCAAAATATCACGTGTTGCCAGTGCTCAATATCTCTCAAATATCTCTGAGTGCTCCATAACGGGAGTTAATTTCGGTTTCTGTTGAATACCTCGGCCACTGCAACTGAATTTTAACGTCTTCAGTGAGAAGGGGATTCCCCTTCGCAGCTTATCCGCCATTTTCCAGAAAAGTAGCGCGCAGTCCCAGACCTCTTTGAAAAGATCTATTTCGGGATCTGTTGCAGGGAGCTCAAAGTTTCGAGTTTTGCTCTTGCGTGCGCAGTTTCCGCTCTGTCCCCGCTGACTTGACCCACGAAATTCGGAAATGAGGCAGTGCTCTTTACAATAATTGTAACATTTGATAAATTGTTAATTCTCCCCGTAGGTATTTTGTAAGCTATGTGCTGCAGTTTCAATTGCATCGAAGTCTTTGTCGCGAGGCAGGCATCACAGAACCAATTCATCGATGCTCGATTTATCAATCAGAGAAAGCAGGCAAGAAATTCAGGTAATATTTATTCATTTATTTTTTTATGTATTTATTTATTCATTTATGTATTTATTTGTTTATTTGTCCATTTATTCATTTATTCATTTAGCTAGTCATTGGAGTAAAAATATTTATTTGAACATCACGTGTAAGTAGCTACCCCGGGTACCAGACTCAAGAGTACCGAGCTTAAAGCTAAAGGCGAAACTACGTCATTAAACTGAGCCTAGCTTTTGAGTTGACTTCCGTGGTCCTTTTTGAGGCATTTTCAGGAACACTTTTGAAACGCATCCTCAGCTTTCGTTACCTTAAATCGGCCGCACGGATTTTGATTAGATAAGTTGTCAAATCTAATACTTACCAAAAATATGACTATAAATGTATAAACTGTATAGTCATTGCTACGAAATTCAGGGCTGGGGCTGTATTTGTGAATGCGTATGTTGACTCTGCCGGACTACAAATTTTAGTCTAAAGGAAGAGTTGAACTTTGAATAAACTAATAGAAAACATAAATAATTAAAAGTCAGAATTTCTAGAAATGATTACATCAATGGAGTAGGATTTCGTTCTGAAGCTGCAAAATTTCCAGATGTGAACAGACAGATGCAAAGTCATGCAGCAAAAACATTCAGCTGATTCGTAACGTTTTTGATCATTGATCTCAATAACACTTCAATTGCATTTATGAGACCCATCTTGTAAAATCAGATGCGGTCTATCTCTCAAAAGTCACTATTTGGCCAAGAATTTCTTTTTTTAGTTTGGCAAAAACAGTCGGATCCGAAAGAAGAAGGATAAATCTGAAAATGTGCACGGAGGACTTTGTTTACTTGAATCAGAGGCTGAGAAGTAATTGTTTATTTCAGCCCCAAATATACAAGAACTGCGATGCCTTCTGCCATACTTTGAATGAAACAAGCAAAATTTGCCGGGCAGAGCTTTAGATTTATCCTCCTAATTTCGTTAGCAACTCGTGACTTCTATCAAAAACCATCCCTTACATGCACAAGGCGGCAGTTTGCTCTTCTGGCTTCACGTCAACCCTTGCGACGTTGTTTGTTTTGAATTACTGGTTGAGAGAACTTGCTTTGTCTGCAATTGCTAATCGCTTTAAAATACGGTGTCAATCAAAGGCTCTGGTACCCAGGATATCCAAATTCTGTTCTTGTTAGTGATGCCCTCGATATTTCCCTATTTCAGAACGATGCTTGAAGCTGGACGCAGTAAGCCATGGCCGAAGATTCTCAAAGCAATCACAGGGGAACGAGAGCTGTCTGCAAATGCAATAAACGAATACTTTGCTCCCCTGTTCCAATGGCTTGTTGCCTATCGTAACAGACATGGCTATCCAGTAGGCTGGGCACAAGAGGACTTAAGTACGAAAGTGCTTCATAGAAAGGCGGGAAAATTTGAATCTGGCCAAGAGCGTTCTGGGATACTGAAAACCAATAATAAAGGAATTTCACTGTCAATCAATATTCCTTCAAGTTTGACGGGAAAGAAAGCCAGCGCAACGAAAAATAATGATGTTCATGCAGATAAAGGAGAGGATGATAAAATAAGTGTGCCGTTAATCGATCTGGCGAAACTGCTCTCTTCTGGCGAACATTTCTCTGTTACGTCATCCGAAACAAACGCAAATTCTAAAGATGGAGCGACAACTATCGAAAATAAGGAATTTACGTTAAACAACGATGATGATAAGGGTGAAAATAAGAGTGGAAATAAAACAGACACAGCGAAGGATAATGCTGGTGACAAAACTGACGCTGCGACGCCTAATTCTTCAGGAATCGATGGGCAGAATGCAACTGCGAATTCAAATGTGACATCAAAAGGCAACACGGCTGCAGGAAATTCGAGTAATACAACTGCGGAGGAGATGAGGTTTGGCAATGGGACTGTGGCTGATAAGAATGGATTGGCGAATGGAACAAATGAAGCATCCCCTAACGCGAATTCTACTGCTAATTCAACAGTTAATAACGAAATAGGGTTATCCCCCAATGGCAGCTCAACAGCAAATTCAACGACCAACTCTGCACTGATCAATGGTACTGCATCAGGACAAAATATTACATCATTTGCTAATAACACAAATATTGCGCAACCTATAAATCAAACTTTGGCATGGCAGGGTGATATGGTAGCAAATTCCACGAAAGCTGCACTCGTCAATGCCACGGGTGTTGACGTGAAATCACAAAACACGCAAAACACGACAGCCCCCGTGCAGAACGCAACGACACGTGATACCTCACCATGTATCGGCAGCAAGAGAAGCCACTCATTAGAAAAACAGGCCAAGGAATGTAAGGATGCTGTTGAGAACCCAATGGATACAATTTCAGTTTCACCAGGGGAATTGATTCAACATGTTCTGATGAAAAAAGTGAAAAATATGGTTCAAAAGACATTACCACAAGCAGATGTCGAGAAAACAAATACTGGCTTCACGGTTAATTTTGACCTGAATCCGAAAGATGAGATCCCTTCCCGGGTGCAAGATGTGACTGGAAAAACTCGTCAGCAGCATGTAAATGTTTTCATTGCTCCCAAAGGAGTTGTTGTTAAACCCAAAACATCTGAACAGCTTATGAAGCCGTCATTTGTTCCTGTTCAAAATAAAGACAATCTTGAACTACGAGGGGGAAAGTAATATAGAGTGTGTTTTCATTTAAACACGCACAAACAGCAGCGCGTAGTTGAGTGTCCGCAGATAATAAAATCATCTACATAGAGGATAGCATAGAATCGCGACGGAGATAGTGATAACAACTTCAGTTGATGTAAACCATTTACACGATAATGTTGCAGATATTAAATTATCTCGATAAGGTGGTGTCGGAATATTGAACTGACAGCAATCTGAAGTTATGAGGAGAAAAAGATAGAATCTTGAGGTCATCTAAACCATATGAACGATAGAATGTAAACATCTTTCCAATGACTTAGTATCCGAGTTGTCGAAAAAAATAAGGCAATTTGACTGCTATAGGAGAGTGATACAAATTGTTTAGATCTAGGCCGTTTACATGGCAGGAAATAAACAAATAGTTGGACGATTTGTTGTACAGATGGGGCCTCTCTAGGCGAGGAGTAATTGAGCTGTTGTCACGTCAAAATAGGTGCTTTTTTAAGATGTGAACTTTAAGAAGTTTCCAATTGGTCTTGTAGCGTTTGGCTAGATTCATTTACAGGATAAAGTTGACTAAACAAAAGCAACTA
The DNA here is from genome assembly GCA_964019985.1 of Aurelia sp. 4 Dawson et al 2005. NCBI lineage: Eukaryota > Metazoa > Cnidaria > Scyphozoa > Semaeostomeae > Ulmaridae > Aurelia > Aurelia sp. 4 Dawson et al 2005. The sequence continues at coordinate 1,421,859 of OZ026495.1, forward strand.
AATTGTTGCAAGAACGTATTGTGTTTACATAGCCTTGCAAAAACCATTTCCTCTTTTTAGCGTCAGTTCTTAAGATCTATCACTGTCCCTTTAAAGGAAGGAAACCATTGATTGTCCCCGAGTCCTAGTCCCTATAGGCTCTTACGCAACGGGAATGCTGTATTATTGTTTGTCTTGTGTCTCATGGATTTCATGGACTTCTTCGATGCTAATTCGATGTTTAAGACACGTAAGGAGAAATATAATATCCGAAATAAGGCCGCATCTGAAGCTGCGGTGACGTCCTGAAGACCTGAGAGACATGACAAATTTAGACTACGTTCATACGATGCCGGCACATTTTGAAAACGGTGAAAAATGTGACGGATAGGCCACCCGTTCACAAGTAAAGGGCACATTTTTTGCCGGCAGATTTTGAAATCGGTAGGTTTTGAAAAGGGAACTCTAAGCGGCACATTTTGAAAACGGCATCGTATGAACATTTGAAAATGAATGATTGAAACGAACCATTTTTCAACGCTTTCGAAGTGAGGCTACACGGTTCTTAAAGTGTAGAAACATTTCTTTGGCATCAAATTCTTGGAGAGATTGCACCGAGTTAGTTTCGTCGAAATTTCTTTCCTTTTCAAATCGTGCCGGTATCGTGTGAACGCAGCCCTATTTTCATGCAGCATGAAATTTGGTCACCTTCACAAATAGGGCTCAAGTTCTTGCTAATTGCCCAATTGCATTTGCAATCAAGAAAATGATTGCAGGCTTTACCAACACAGACACCTTCATGTGGATTTGCCTGAATAGATTTATACTTTCATCAATGAACATAGATATTTAAAATAAATACATTTATTAATCGTCACATTATAAATTCCCTGATATTCCGTAATTCAAACACAAGATGTACTAGGTTTCAACAGTCGTATGTGTTCTTTGCTGATCCTACATACTTGCGGGAGATGCAGGCGCAGCCTCGTCATCATGCAGAATCTCAGCTCTTTGCGAACCAACTGAGTTATTGGATCTGACAGACATGGGAACATTAGGCGTCTTTAGCGCGCGTGGGTGATGCCCTGTCCATGCTGCATGAAGGGGTGTGATTTCGCTTTCCTTAGCTTCTTTTATGGCTAGCAATAACTTCAATTGTATGATTTCATTTGCTCTTCTCTCTACTACGCCTAAAATTTGCGTGATATTCTCCTCAGTAATTTCAGTGTTTCCCAACATGCTACTCATACTTTCCATATCACAGCCTATTTTATTAAATGTGCCTAAAATTTTAAGTTTTACTCCCTCGAGCAGTTTCCTCGCTTTTTTGTCTTCCTTGTCATTCAGGATCCTCTCTCGAGAAACGATTTTGAATTTTCCTTCCAATTCTGCCATTATCTTTTTCCTCTCCGTTGTCATGTTGCTGTTCAGATTACGAAGAGTAACGATTTCAAGTTTGAGGGCCTCGATATCTGCTTCGCATTGCTTCTTGTCCATTGTTTGGTTATTCACAAAGTTAAACAGGGCGAAATTTTTGTCTTCCACCTCAATATATCGTTTTACCATGGTGTCGACATTATTGTGTCCACTAACCTCGATCAGACAGTGGAACATTTCGTCATAAAAGTCAACCTCGTTTTGGAGCAGCTTCAAAGCTTGTTTATCTTTCCTAAAACAAAGATTGCAAGGGTAAGAGGCAGGTTTTGTAAGAATACCGTAAATGCTCTGTGAAGCCTCCCTCTATATTAAGCCTTCTCTCTAATAAGCCCCTCCCTTCTGAGCCAAATTTTTGCAAGCCTCCCATCTATTTAGCCCCAATTATATAAAATTCCAGAGGCCACCAAAGATTTGCAATTCATTTCACCAACAAGTCTGCATATAAACTTTGATATTATTTGTGACAAATAGTGTGTTAAACTCGTGTATTTGACTCTTAAAATCGTATGTTGACTCCTTCAAATGCATAAGCTATAGATTTCGGTATCGAAACTAAGCCTGTCACTGGACTTACTTATCTGACTGTAAATTAGGGAGCAGTCGTTTTTAATCCTAGGTACCGGGGCGGAGGATTTTTGGCAGGGGTATGAAACTTTTTTCCATCATTTTTTTGGGGTACGAAAATTTTAAGAGCAATTTTTATGGGGTACAAAACTATTTTGCTTCTATATTCAAGATGGGGGTATGAAGTTTTCTCTAGTTATGCGAAATTATCTTCCTCGCTGGTACCCAGGTTTAAGAATGACCGCTCCCTAACGCTTACCCGACATAGGTTCCAAATCTTTAAAAAGGTGGGCATAAAATTAACTGTCCTATGTTTTTGAACTCAGTCACATTAAGGAAAATTTTTTTATTTTGCCATAATTTTGCCGTTGGACTTTTTTGAAATCTTCATTATTTTCAGAATTCAAGAGAAAATTTCAAAAAAATTTCTAAACGGTTTGACGCGACATGGAAAACTTTCTAAGAAAACCATGGTATATTGATGTCTTCAATATGATTTCAAGCAAACGTCTGTCACTTTTCTGGATAACGCTTTTCAAATTTGATGACGTCACATCTTCAAATCAGCTGAAATTTTAAATGCACTGTGATTTAAAAAAATATTCAAAATTTCTGAAAAGTTCGACGGTTGGATTATGGATAGGAAGCTAAAGTTTCTTGGAAGCCATCCAGTTAGAAGAAATAGATCATAGAATTTTACAACCACCGTTAACGCCGATTCAAAGATTTGGAATCTATGATCGCTTACCCTGCTCGTGCTGTTTTGGCGTGTATTTGACTGAGATCTCTATTCTTCGTCGTCATAAAATCTCTCATTTTTTTGTCATGGTCTATGATTCGCATCACATCTTTGTATTCGGCATTGAAGACGATGCGATCCCGTTCTGCTTTTTCTTTCAAATATTTCATTCGACTTTCTGCGTCATCCCTCGATGAAAACAATGTTTTCGCTGATTCGAGCAAATCCTTCTTCTCACTCAGTACATTTTCATATGCTTTGCTCAGTTTTTTGTGAATATCTGTAAGGATGAATATATATATCCTCGGGTTGCAAGGAAAGAGGGATGGGACGAGCGAGTCTCAAATGGCTGCAAAAATTAAGAAACGGCTGTACTGGGAAAAATTATCCATAGCTACAACTTCGTTTAGTCAAGGAAATCCTTGTCGTTGTTTTATTTTCTTTTCAATTTGAATAATGTCTGAATAAAGTAGGGTATCTTTTCTGGCTTGAAAAATATCATCAAGGTTCTTTGGCCTATTTTGAAAAATTCATAGTAGACTTGCCTTGAGTCTTTGTGAAATGTTTCTTATTAAACCACAGACTTGTTACAGTTCACGAAATGGTTTTGGGGTAAGTGGAGGGGGCATAACTCCAACAGGGGACTCGGTATACATGTGCCTGGGTTAGTTTGCGATATTTTGCCTGGGTTTGAGTCTTGTTTTGTGAATTTGGCCCTGATTATGGATCTTCTTTAAAAGATTTGCCGTAAGCATGGGTAAATATCAGCAATTTAAAACTATATTTGATAATCACGACAAAAACTTTTTTTAAAAAGGAATTTAGCTCCATAAATGATACGAAAGCATAGTCTTTTCACGATACTTGCGGGAAATTTTGCCAAGTGTATGGGGTCATATTTTCAGAAATTTTCCCCGGTTATAGGTTCTTATTTTCAAAACGTTGCCCTGGTTATGGCTCCTAGCTCTGAATTCTCAAAGGCGCATAAATACTAGACCCCCTGGGAGTTACCATGCCCTAGGCAAGTCTAAAGGATTTGTAGATGAAGCACTATTATAAAATTGAACGATACGACACGATGACTCTCTGTGTGGAGCGATGACGTCGGCAGTTGTTGTCGTTGTTGTCCTCTCGACTCTGGCTCTATTGTTCAGCTCTCTATCGTCAATGATTGCCCGATATCCAATGTGAAACGATCCCAGTATTCAACAGTAGAAATTGTTTATGCGCAGCTCTTTGCAATCGTATTTGATTGCACATTTAGGTTTATGTAAATGCCTGTCGTTACTTAATAGTTATTGGGTAGTCATGGTCTCCGCGGCCTTGATAATGGATATAAAAGCTTCCCTATGGTATTTTGACTCACCCGATGCAAGGTTGCGAATCACTAAAAAAGGAATCTAATGGGGGCCTAATTTCGTAACGTTACCCTGTGCGCAGGAAGTTTATATCGCCGATAGAGAAACTTGTAGTGCTAATATCAAAACGTTTCCAACAAAATTAAGGAACCTTTATCAAAGTATCATATGACTCTAAGTTGTGGGATTTTCTTCTTACCTGCAAACCTCTGTCGCTGCACAGCAATAAACTCAATATCTCGCCTCTTCGTTGCATTTCTTGCCAATGTTTTATCGAAATTAATTGTTACAACATCAATTTTATTTTCCAATATCCGAATGCGTTTTTGATTTGTTCGGTACCTTTCTTGCTGAGCACGTTGTCCTCCGGTGCATCTCTCAAAGGCCTGTGGTTGAAAAACATCAAAAAACTGTAAAGATTGGAAACGTACTGGATAAAATGCTTTAAAGAATTGTTATTCTTATTTTGCAGCCTTGGCTATATTTCAAATGTCTGTTTCTGCTATTGTTTCAATTATGTGCTTCATGCTCGGAGAGGCATATCACTGCCAAAAAATCTCGCCACTTCTTCATCAGAAACTTGCCTTACGGAGATACCTAACCGAAAAACCTCCTCTACAGCAGTTTTACACTTACGACGTGATTCCGTGTTTTTGTTCATTATCTTTGAACTGATATTTTATTTTCTTGAGCGAAAGCCATCCAATTCAATGAGCGATGCTGGGACTTATGTAATGAGTATACAGCAGTTTGTTTACGCTCTTGTTCGAATCATATGTGACGACTTGATGTGGCTCTTGTCAGGTGAAAAGATCTGGTAAACGATAGCGAGTTTTATTCTGAAATCTCTTGGTTTCAAAAATAGAGAAATAGGAACAAAAAAAGTAAAATTAGTCATAGGATTTTACGATAATTTGGTCTTGTTGTTTATCCATATCTTTTGAGCATTTGATTAAGAGTTCATGTTCTCCTTCGATCGATGATTTCACCACGATTTCTTCGTCCAAAAGATTTTTCAGCTGTTTGGTATTCCTTCTGTCAGCTACTACATTTGTTTTCTGCATCACACGCTTCATATCCATCAACAATTCATTTTCTTCTTGCATCAGAGTCTCAATCTCTTGCCTTTGCTTCCTCAATGTATACTCAGTTTCATGAATGTATGCTTTCCTATCGTCGACCAACAGGCGACATTGCCGCTGCAACCTCGTGAGTTCTGCTTGAAGCTCCGCAATGGCTTCAGGCGAACCCTCCATCAGTTTCGAGTCTCTGATGCCTAACATTTTGAGAGTTTAGACAGCTGCTTACCGGAGATATTTCTAACTGACCTTACCGAAAGCTCATAAAGTGATTTATGCTGAACTGAAGTCCTGAAGTTAGTGTTTTTCGTCTTGCTTGCGACTGTGACGTCAGATATTGTTGGCAATCAAGCGCGTTATTACCCTGGGTACCAGACTCTCCGTAAAAGAAAATTTTCGTTATGAGAGAGTATGTTACCCAGGGTAGCGCGTCATATGAGACTCTGGATTGGGGTGGGAGGGGGAGGGTGAGAGACAATCCATTGTATATCGACTAGACGTGCCTCACACAATTACCTGCCCATCGATAGCAACTCCTTTGGTACGAAAAGTTGACTGTGTATGGATTTTTCAGCTGGAAAACGGTATTAAATCATGCCGTGGTCTTCCGTTCACATCCCATTCACACTGAAACGTTTTGCCACCGGGCATCAAAGTGAAACGATTTTGAAAATGGCATTGTGATAATAATTTGAAAAAGTACTTCTCCCCCTGGGGGGGGGCTCTTCATTCCTGTAATGAGACTGGCTACACGTGATTATTGAGCAAATCTTCATGTTAGCTAGCTTGCTTTATCCTGATTATGTTGTAAACATTTCACAACAACATTTTTTGAAGCCATTGTCGAGGTTCCCAAGGCGTTTGCAAAGTCAAGCACTACTCAAGTACCTTCTTAGTCATACGACACAGAAAACAAGTGAAAATAACTCTAAAAACAAAGTATAAATGCGCTGAGGATTACCTTTACTAAAATGGGCTTTGAGAGTTTCTTACAAAAATTCGTAATTTGGCTACACGTTTTTTATAAGAAACTTGGATCAGGCCACAGTACCAAAAGTTTCTTCATTTCACATGAATTTTTTTCCATTTTAGTACTAAAAGTTTCTTAATTGGTTTCTTACTTTTTGAATGCAGAATTATCACTGTGGTCGCTAACACTGCAACAGATATGTTTCTTGACTTTTAAAACACGATTAAGGAATAAACAGTGTTCTGTTATGTCGAAAACACAAATGGTTAGATAATATTGCTCAAGAATAGAGGTTCAATGATCTATTTGCTATAATATCCATGCTTTTAACTTTGAAAAGTTTCTTAGTACTTCTCAGACATAGTACTAGAGTTTCTTAAAATTTTGGCCATCTTAGTACTAGTTTCTTATAAACCAGTTTCTTATAAAAAACGTTTACCTGCCTGCCTGAAATCTAGTTCTCAGGCCGAGATCTCTCCTCTGAAAAGGTATACGAAATTTTTCAAAACAAAAGGATCTTTTGGGATTTTTGCGGATTTCTCATGAAAAGAGAAAGACCTTTGCCGAAGGTGTTGTAAGGACAAACTTTTAATTTTCACCACGCATGGTTGTTTTGGAAATGGATGATTTATTTTTGACTATTATAACAATGATATTGTCATTCTCCCAATCCTGGACAAAAAAGCGTACGAAGTCTTGTGACTTCGAGGGAATTCGTACACACGAGAAATGTGTTAAATATTTGCAACTCACTTGCACTTGCAATAATGATCCATCGTCATAGATGCTTCTCCTTCCCTTCTTTTGGACACAAAAGGTTGTTAAAATAGAATACCCAGGGGGGGACATTAAATGATCTCTTGACAGTTATTTAGATAGGATTATAACTTGTTTCTTGAAGTTGTCATAAATCTCAATAGGAATTCTCATTTGATCCATCTGATGGGAGGACTCCCAGCTGGCCCGTGCGTCCGTCTCCAATTTTTGCAGCAATTTGTCGAAAGCGTTTAGATTTTGGATATTTTGGCAACTTATGTGCGTTTTGTTTCGGATCTTTGCTTTTTGACAGTTTGCATCCCTCGAAAACATGGACTATAATCATCCCATTTAACCCCCTCCCGCCAAACCGGGCCCCCAAATGGACTCACTTGATGCCCGACCACCCGCATCATACGTGATCAAAACAAACAAAGTCCAGTTGAACATTTGAACTTGCGAAAGCTGACTTTATTGAAGTATTTATCGCAGTCATTCATTTAGGAACAGTTCCAAAATTTCCGACAATAATCGTTGCCTCGCAGAAACTTCCTGAGTTTATGTACTTTTCGTTAATCGAAAGTTACCTCAAAATTCATCGACGCTTTTCCAAAATATTCAGCTTGAATTCGGAAAATTGCAACGTGTTTTTCAATTGTGTTTTTATTACCAATGGAAAGTTTTTCAAGGCCTAAACGAGTTGTTAGGAGATATGGCAGCGAAACTTATGGATCCAGCAGCCGTGAAAATAGAAAATTTTTACCAGCCTTGCTGAAGTTTTTCGTGAGGCGAAAGCCCAAAAATTGCTATTGAAAAGGTTTTGAAAAGTCATATTTGTATTCATTTTTCCCAAGAACTATCAGATGTTGGAACATATTACCAATTGAATACAGGCAACTTAAAGAAGAGGCATTTATGAGAAAGCTTCAGAAAGAAATTGAATTAAAGAACATAAACGTTGTAAATCCAAAGACGCACATTGATCACAGACAGGTCAAGGGATTGCCTTTAACTGTATTTTAGATTTCTTTTTTTTTTCACTTCAGTTAACAAGTAACTTTTATCATTAATTTGCACCTGCATTAAACATAGATGCTACTGACCAATCCATTACCACAATGCCCCCTTGTTCCCTTAAATTTCCAGTCCCTTTTTGATTTGGTCTGATGAGTGATCATTGATCAGTGGCATCTTCCAGCACTTTTTGTTAATTAATTTATTATCTCTTGCACTCTGAGCATTATACCGATACTCGGTCCTGCTCAGTATCGATGTAGATGTAGATGATGTAGAAGTCTGTGGTGTAATTTCCCATAGCCTTTCATCGCTCTGTTTGAAGCGAGCTGCCATAATAAAATATTTGCATAACATAAGGCTGCTTTGAAGAGACCTCAGCGCTGATTGGTTAAGAGAACAAAAGAATCGACGCAATTGACAGACCACAAGACATGGATGGTGTTTCTATACAATGAAGATAACGCGTTCTCAAAGCCTTCTCAAAACACAACCAAAGCAAGTAAGCTATTTTTCATTTTTATCATCAAAATTTCCCGCTAAACTCATTCTTGTAACCATTAAAATCCAGATTTAATGATCATTTAATGTTATTATCAACTTAACTGATTAATTTGCTATATTTTTTTCTCATTTTTACAGGTTTTTTTCAAGTCACTTGGTTGAGTATTTTCGCCTAAATTGAGCTTCTCGCCCAAGCCTGTTCTAACCATCACAACAACTGGACGACAAGAAGGTATTTTTTTACTACCATTTCGTACCTTTAGGCCGCTGTTTCAATCATTGTTATTATTGTAGCAACACATAGGAACAATTATTTGTCTATAGTTTCCTTATCTTGTTAATTTTTGCATCTTTCAATAAAGTTTTTGCACTTTTTTCGTAGCTAATTTCAAGGTATTTTTGCCTATCCTATGGTCGATTGCTAAATTTTGAAGTTTTCCCTTTCGAATGGAATTTGATGGTTTGCAAGCGTCAACATCTCAGATAAAATGTCATTTCCCCAGATTCAGAAACATTCCCAAATCATCTGATATGACTCCTACAGTTAAATAACTGAATTCCCTTTATTTTCAAATGAAAAATATCATCTCGAGGAGCTGTCTAAAAAAAGCTGTGTGTGTGAGAATTGAGTTCCTGGCTAGACCCGACAGTATGGCTCATTGTTTTGCCATAAATTCGGCCTACTAGGGAAGTTTATATTTGTATTTTCCCGAATCGATGTTCGACAACTATATCTTTGAGAAGGTAGAATGGTCTTTCTCACCTGAAAATATGTGGCAGCAATCAAATGCAAAATAAGCTGGCAGCAAGTAACATATGATCTGCTAGCGGGTTTCTTTCTCCCGACAAATACATAAATATTTATAACTCTGCTGCGTTAGAGACTTAGTGGAGATGAGTCTGAATTTTTTTCAATTCGTTATCAGGAGTTTACAAGATTCACATCGTTGAAAATTCGTTTTGCGAATAATGTAGAAACCTCGAGAAATGTTGTTATTTTCGATTTCATTTTCGAATCACCCCAAACTATCTTGGATGAAGAGACAAACAAAAGGGACAATACGGGTTTTGAATATTTCTTTTCTTAGTCAAATAAAAAGCTATTTATTGTGGAATCGTTGCTAAATTGGGTCATTTTGTTTCATTGTGAATTTCAAGGCTTGCTCGACGAAAGGCTCGACTCAAGCTGCTTGTTAGAAACAGCGAAAAGCCCTGCGCAAAGCGATATCAATTTTCATCGATCATTTTGGATGGAGTGCTGTTTGTTTTTAGAATGTTGAATTTGGGAATCTAGATTGTTAGAAAATAATTTTAAATTGAAGTTGGGGTAGCTGCAAAGGGGTAAATCACTACTTCGAAAAATCCTTTCTTTCTTAGAAATCCCAGAAATCCTCCAGGAATCCTCCAGAAATCTTTTTTCTCCCAGGAGTTGCGCTCCCTTTTAGGGCGTAAAAGATTCAATGGCTTTTTAAGGCAGAGGTATTTGCAGGGCCCTAGGCCCTAGGAATCAGCTGAACCAGCACTCGAAAAAAGAGGGGCTCGAGGGCGTAGCCGAAGGAAAATTTACACGACCACGCCCTTCAGACATTCAGAAAAGGCAGGCAACGCCCTTTTTACAAAAATTTAGAGTGAATATTTGCCAGGAATATTCACCAATCAGATTTTTAATTACATGACAAAAACACGCGATCTCACTTAACCCTCCTGAGAGGCCAATTTCATAACATATCTGTACGAACCTCAGGAACCATCTCTCAGAAAGGTGGGCGCCTTGGATGCTCATCCCCCCCCCCACCGTGGCTCCACTACTTCAAGGAACCATCCCCATTTCGAGCCGCACGTAACTTCAAGGGCACTTTTCTACAGAGCAGAAGACAATGTGAATCCTAATTTAGATGTTCGAAGGGGCACCCCTGAAACAAAATTCACTTTTTGGTTTGTAGCAAAGGCACCTGCCTCCAAGTGATCCGTGTTCCTATGTCTCTAAGCATTTGTAGTCGAGGGGGGGACATTGGGGACAAACTACTTCAAAAAGCGTCCCACTCATTTGGAGCACGAGCACCTTTTGAGTGTGGATTTGCCTAAGTCTCTCCCGTATTTATGCCTACAAAATCTGCCTCCTAAAAGTTACTGCTGCGTTGGAGGGAAGGGAAGCCCCTGCGAAGAAGGGATTTGCACTTTCTTCCGCTTTGTCTCCCTCTCCTTCGTAGAAGTAACTATTTTGTTTTTTGATGCGAAAGAGACTTGGGCAAGTCCACTGTTGAATGTGGAACTGTAGAAGAATCCCTGAAAGGTAAGGTAAATTTTAGGATTAGGAGCACTTGTCTTAGTGTTTGCAGACGAGGAAAGAAGTGACATACCCTGGAATTCGAAAGGGGAGACATTGCTAAAATGTTGAAATTTCCCTATGTTCTTTGAGCTGAATATTTTGGGGAAACGGACACTTTCCTAACAGTTTCCCCATAGGGAAATGGAAATTTCAGTTTCCCTTCAATTTCCCAGAGAAAACTATCTGTTTCCCCAAAATTTCCATGGAAAACCCGTAGGGAAATTTAGATATTTCTTGCTGTGAGAGCCGATCGTAGGAAGAATTTCATTCATGGGAAAATCTTGTTAGGAGCTGGTGTCCAATGATAAGATATTTTTCAAAAATGTATGAATAGGGGCGAGGTGCAATACTATACAACATAATATGAACAAAATTATTTCTAAGAGCTAAAAGCAATTGTAGCTAAATCCAGGGAACCGAAAAGAACGGATAGTTTCCTCTGGGAAGTAAAGAAGAGCCCCTAGACTTGCCACCTCAAGGCGGCCTCAAGGTCCAGGGAGGCTAAATCAAGGAAGCAGCGTCCCCTCCGAAAATGAACCTTAAATTTCCTCTAGAGGAGGCATGTGACGGAGGGGTTGTGGCCCCACTGGCCCTACTCTGACGCCACACATTGACACCCACAACCCTCTAGCCTGAGAAGGTAAATCTAGAAGCGGTTTAATCAACAGACATCTGGAATTTGGCCTTGTTTCGACAGCTCTGCTTTCGCAACTAAACCTGAACAAGGAAGGAAGTCCAACTTTCCCGCTTGCAGATAATTTGTAGAAGTCAGTTGACAGGAAACTTCGTACATTAGGAACATTGTCCAATTAAGGCATTTTCAAAAATTTGACCACCATTGTGGGAAGCATCTCAAACTTGGGGGGCGGCACGAAACCTAGAGGGAACATGTTTCATAGCCTGCGCACGCAACAGCAGTGAAGTCTTTGCGCAGGCTACAGTTTCATCATAGTTGAAACAGAGAGCCTTTTTCGATTGTTGCATGATCATGGGGCACCGGCGTCCAGTGCCGCCAGCTCTTAACTCTCTGAATTTGACAGGAACCTAGAGACCGCTACAGCCCCCTTGCACTTCTTCTTTCAAGAATTCTGCAATAATCCAGTATTGCTTTAGACTTATTTCGTTGAGTCCTAGTAATCGCTACCTCTTTATCATATCATTTTATACATTTTCCTGGGGTCCCTGTGGTTCGGTTTCAACAAACATCCTCTGCGACGGACAGTGCAAAACTGAAGCTTCAAAATTGTTATGATGAGCTTTCGGTAAATGTTTTTAGCTATCAAATAGAACGCGGATGTGATTTTGTAAAATATGTAAGGATCTCAATCATGTCAGTTACAAAAACGCCCAGAAGGGGGACTCCTTATTAGTAGGTGTTGGGGGTCAGACACTTTTGGGATTTGGGCAACACTGTCTAGTAAAGCTTTAGGTACGCCATTTGGATAGCCGGTATTCCAGACCACTTCTGGTACACAGGCTATATTTGGGGGGGGGGTAAAATCAGTATATTTTCGGAGTTGCTGAGCAGAAAATTTGACAAGGTTAGTGCTAAGCTGACTTTGTCACCAAAATATTGCTATGCAGTTGCGCAATAGCTATAAAACTTAAAGCTTTTAGTTACAGCAATGATTATATTTTTGGGGTCTAAAAATCAACCAAGTTTAATATATTTTACCCTGGGTACCAGACTTCTGTTACCCAGGGAAAGTATGTTTTTGGGTTTTTTAAAGATATGCTTTGTCTGGGCTCCCGTCACTTACAAGTTAAGAGTTCCTCCACTGAGTAGCCGCAAACCATGTCTTAAGTATTGTTCCATAAGGAACTAAGAATCTGAGACAGTCGACACACCCTCAGGTACCCCTACTATGGAAGAGCCCCCCCCCCCCCGTGGAAGAAGCTCAGCCCTGAAAAGATTATAGCACTCCAGTACTGGGAAAATATGACCTGAGAAACTATCTATTTGTGATGAAAAGAAATCCTTAGAATATTTTTACTTCGTTATTTTGCTAAGGTGCTTTGGTAATATCATTCGTAAGAAAACGAGTACGAGATTTTTTTCAGAAAGGAAAGGATTTTCCCTGATTTTTGACGGATTTTTCTTGAAAATATTTATTGCCGAAGGTATAGGTGTACGAGATCTTGGGGAGTGAAATGCTCAATGCACGAGGGGTCATGCAGTGAACATGGATTTTATCTTGGAGCCAAAGAAACTCGTAAGAAACTCTGAGTACTCAAATCTGACAATCTTAAGAAACTTTCGGTACTGGCCCAAATCCTGAGTTTCTTATGAAAATACGTCTATGATACACGAAACAAATGAAGATAAAGTTTAACAGTTTCCTAATTCTTAGTACTGGAGTTTCTTAATTTTTGGTGATCTGAGAGTGCGTTGAGTTTCTTATAAAGAACGTGTACAGGAAACAATTGTTGATAAAATAAAAAGATTCAAAGACTTTCCTTCGTTAGAATAGATGGTTTTTAAGTTAAATTTCCCGGTACTGGAGGTTCCTAATTTTTCGACCATCTGAGAGTTAGATTTCTCATGAGCAGTCTCTTGCAACAAGCATTGCCCTTGGCGGTCAATCTTTTCTCTGATTTCGCCATAGTCAGTGATTTCGCGGTGAACTGAAAATGCCACATGTGGTGAAATGTTTGACAATAAAGTAAAACAACTTGTGTCAATAGTCGTATTCAAAGTTGGATCAGGTTCTTCTATTCAAAAGACTTGTTCAGATTACAAATGGTCATTCCCTTGGCACCATGTGCTTTGCCATCTTTCAGGTGATACCCTTCCACAACTCTCCTCCTTAGATGCGGCACATTGATTGATTGCGTGGCATTTTAGCCTATTGGAAGGTAAGTGCTCCGCAACTAGCTTGCTTTCAAGCTTGAATGATTCCTTTTCCGAGAGGTTTCTCCTCCAAGTCAGCACGAAGGCAACGTTCAACAAGCCCAGGAAAGATAAAGGGTTCCTTCTCTTGACTCACGAAATATAAATGGAAGGGGAAATGTTTGTCGTTTGGCTGGGGAATGTTTTATCAACAAGTAATTACTTTTTTATTGCATTTAACAATATTCATTGATAAATTTGGATGTCAGCCGAGTAAATGTTACAAGACTCTTTTTATTTGCATACCATATTCTGTTGTTATTTGTTTTGAAGGTCTGTGAAAATGGAAGACGAAAATCATGCGAAAGAAACAAATCTTGATGCCCAAGCCGAAACTTTAGATGAAAAAGATGAGAACAAAGAAAAAGGTGAGCTACTCTGTGAAGAGATGTGTCTTTTTGTACTTCGGTCCATCTTGGAATTCCATCTACCCTGGGTACCAGAGCCTAGCCTAAATAAAAAAGAGCCTAGTTTATTAGGCTCTGGTACCCAGGGTAAATTCCATCTAAACTCCAACGGGAGACTAGGAATATGGCGCAATATTGTGTGCAAAAATGTTCTAATAATGTTTTCTAATCAATTACGTCCTATTTGATCATGTGTTGTAACAATTACCATTGCATTCGTCAATAACACTGATTTGACCCTTTCTTCATTCATTCATTCATTCATTCATTCATTTATTTACTTACTTATCTATTTATTCATTTACGGCAGGCCTTTAACTAAAATCAAAATGTGGATAAAGGTGGATTCAGGTTTTTAACTGTCTTGAATGTTTCGATACAGAGGGCTCTCTTACGAGCAACTTGCATTATGCACTTTTTTGACCTAATAAGATGATTAAAACTGAACTGACTTTATTCCTCCAGTAAATGGCTCAAATGAGTCGATAAGTAAGGTGATAATAAGGGAATTTGTTTTGCCTCACATTGATTTTATGGCAAGCATCCGATGCGTGTGAAAAGTATAAGCATCCAGCATGTAAAATTTGTCTTACAGCAACGAAAGGCCTTACCGTAAAGGCCCTGGTGGCATATTCATTTTTGAGACTTTGGAGGGATATTTTAGAGAAGAAGGCTTTTTCGGAAAGTCAAATGACAATGGTATGGCCAATAGATTTTAGGGCTCCTTTCCCATGTTTTGCAAATCACTGTTTCGTTTTACGAGTCAGGTACTCAAAGTCAACGCAGTTTTAATCGAATCCATGATGAAAAGTAACATTATTTAGCTATAATCTTTGCTATTCCCTCCCATTTGATACAAATGGCGAAGCGGAATAGAGACCGGGGACCTATGTAAAGTACTAGCTTGGAAGGAAAGGGCCTGTTTAGAGAGGGAGCCTTAGCAGAGAGGATTGCTAAACAGAGATTTTACGGTATACGTAAGGGGACAATAAAAGTCTGTAGTTGATACCACAGCGGTAGACTGATGACGATGAGTCTCTTGTTGCCCTGTGCTCTTTGACTTGAAGATGGCGCTTCGGGCAATAGAGACTCATAGTATTACCTCTAAAAACTTGGCCCTATTTAGGCCTAAACTTCGCGATTCCTCCAGTACCAATCAGATTGCAAGATTTGTGAATTACTATTGTTACCGTGTAAATGTGATAGAATTTTCGATTAGATTGCAGAATTGAAAACATTCCCACGGGATCGAGATTCGAAGCCGTGATTCTTTAATAATTCCATTAATGATTGAAGAAAATAGGGCCTAGTTTTTCACTGTTTCATTATGAGTCCCTCTTGAGCAAGGTTTACCGCAGGGATACAAGGGACTCGTCGTCATGGAGAGTAAGGACAGCAAGGTTATTGAATCGGGCGTTCTTTTACTAGACCGTTTTTGCGTTGTTTCAGTTGACAAAGCAACATCAGAATCAATTGAAATGGATGAGGAAGAAGTATTGAAAACAGCAATGCAATTAGAGGATGGAAATAACGATGATAAGGAAATGAAAACAGAGGAAGATGAAGTCGAAAATGATGAAGACAATGGGGAAGGTTAACTTTCCATCTTATCCTACCCTGAATACCAGAGCCAACAAGAAATAATGCTCTAAATTACCTGGGGTAATCGTATCCTAATACCATATTTAATGACACATTGGTAACAATGATCCTTTGTTGGCCAAAATCGCCAAAAGTCAACTTTCACATGATTTGAAACTTGTCTCTGCTGCAGTTTTTGGCCTAACTGCCCTTTCCTTTGGACTGTGCATACAGTAACAACCATGTGCAAAAAGAAACGAAAAATTGCTCTTACAAAGTGTGCAGTGTGCTTTTTTGACTGCCTCCTTAACTGAATGCGCCTGGCGCTCCGCAGAGGACTGTTTAACTCAGGGGAACAAAGAAGAAACTACTCACTCTCCTTCGCTTTCCCTTGTTCCCCTGTGTTAAGGCAGTGCTCTGCGGAGCACCATGCGCGATCTGGTAAGGGGGCAGTCAAAACAGCACATTTGCACAAAGCACACTGTTGTTGAGAGCAAATTTTCGTTTCTTTTTGCGAATAGTTCAGGTTTTCATGCGGTGAGGTGTATCCAGTAGTCATGGCGTGGGTTCTTCACATAAGTCATTCTGTACATAAATCTAAATCTAAGCCAAATTCTTTCACACTCTTGGCCCTGCCCATCTCACCCAAAGCTTACCCATAGCTTCCTCCTGCAGGCCCTACCTACCACACTTTTGTATGCAATACTTTTCGAGTCGATAAAGGGGGTTGATTGGCAAACAGATTGCATTTATTTCCCAATGAATAAAGGAGTGACTGAAACCCTTATTGAGAACTTTATATCTGGCTGAAATGGTTCTTACTTTATACACCACTTTAGTTAAGCAGCCTCGTTTTGGAAATTTGTCAAAATCTCTTCCTATTGTTAATAGGAAAATTTTGAGCCCAGATTCGGATTTGGCACAAAAACTTTAGTCTATTTACATGTTTTTAAACTACTAGCAATTGTGATTTTGATTTTATGACAATGTAAAGTTCAGAGATTTATAAGGGCTTTGACCGTCAAAAATCGTTTGGGATGAAACTTTACTACACCGCAAGTCATTTTTCACGGTCAAATCCCTTATAGATTTTCAAGCTTTAAACCGTCATGAAATCAATATTACAACCGCTAGCAACATTAAAACTTATGGTTTACTAAAGTTTGGGTGCTAAATCCGAATTTGGTGTCTAAAACTTCAAATGAAAGAATTTTGAATGATTTCCAAAACGATGCTGTTCATTAAAGTGGTGTATAGCGTTCAAACAATTCACGCTGTAGGTTCGCAATAAACGAAGGTTTCTATGTGCGGGTTTTTGCTGTATTCCCCTACCCCCTCCTTGCACGATGTAATCTTTTAGCCGAGTTAACGAGTTTCCAAACAGGAGATCTGTTGTCAAGGACTGCTAATTTGTCCATTCATTCAGAAATCACTTTTATTTCATCCAGTATGCCTTGCTTGTGTCGTCTCATGGGCCATGAAAATGGCGACAAACAAAGCCAACCAAGAGACGACACGTGCAAGGAATGCTGGGTAAAACAGACCCTTTAAGATTTCAACAATCTTTTTCCAGGCAATGAAAACACTTTACACGAAAGAGAATCGAAAAGTGACATGCATTTATCGCCAAAAACTGAGTTAAAAATTGAATTTGCGGCTACGGAGGAGCATCTAAAGAGACACAACAGTAACAGTTCCGTCAGCTTTGCGAACAGCGACAATGAATCGATAGGTAAACTTGAGAAGATTGAAAGCAAGGAAATAGATGGTGCGAAAAAGACGCGAAAACGTGGAATGAAAAAGAAGAAAAAACCAGATGAGCTTCTAAAATGCATTATCTGCGGTCGTTATGGAATGACGTCAGAGTTTTGTGCTTCTGGGAGATTTTGTAGCCAAAGATGCGTAGGAGCATATGCAAGTAAATGTAGAGCGGATAGCTTAGCAGCAGCAGCCGCTACGGGGGAGGTGATTGAACCAAGGAAAAGAAAAAGGCAGAAAAAGGAAGGTAAAAAAGTTGGATGGAAGAAAACGAGTGAAAAGGTGAGTAGAAGCCAATTCTTTCTAATACTGTTGTTATGCAACGAGAACCCATCACTGTAGGGTGGGTTTTTTTGTTTTCAATCTGTTTTAGTGGGCTTGTCAGGATTTCTAGCTACTTGAAGCTAATTTAGGCCATTAGGCCTACACTGCATGCCACGGTGAGGCATGGGACACCAAGTTTAACGTCCCTTCCGAAGGACGGCGAGGTGAGTTGTGAGGTCAGGCCTCCGAGGTCACCCATTCAGAGGTTTATCTTCAGTCGCCCGACGAACACTGTATAAGCCGCATGGCCACTCATCCCGCATGATTAGGGGGCATAATGTGTTAGAGAGGGGTCAGACTGGTTTCTTGATGGTAGCAAGGGACAAAACAGTCCAGAAGAGCGTGGGAAGATTTTGGAACAGTAAAGATCGAGTTAAGATCTCTCAGATTTTTCAAAGATCTTTGAGATTTTTTGGAGTTTTTTCAAAAATTTTAGCAGCTGTCTATGACTTTTTGAGATTAATAGATTATCGCCGCTTTGTAACCTGGGTACCAGAGCCAAAAAATAATAAAAATAGATTTAAATTTTGAGGCTCTGGTACCCAGGGTAGCCGTTTTGAGATATCCATGAGTTTTCGAGATTTGGTAAGATTTTTCAAAATTTTGCAAGGTTTTTGAGAATTTAAGCAATGTGTGAGGTTTTCAGATTCTCATTTTATTATGTCCTCATAGGAAGGCATAGACTTACTATCATCGTCGTTGTTTCGCTCCTTGATGGACTGATAATCGCAGAATTAAAAAGTTTGTTTGTTTGTTTGTTTTCAATTTGTTTTGAGTGGGCTTGTCAGGATTTCTAGCTACTGAAAGCTAATTTAGGCCCACTGTGCATGCCGCATCCAGGCACGGGACCCCTAGTTTAGCGTCCCTTCCGAAGGACGGCGAGGCGAGTTGCGAGGTCAGGCCTCAGTGGCCACCCATCCGAAATCTGACCTCACTCGGCCAAGCTTAACTTCAGTCACCTGAGGAAGACTGTATAAGCCACTCGGCCACTCACCCCGCTCGGCCAGTGAAAACTGGGACTAAGGTTGTTAGTCTAGCAAAAGCACTAAGCATCAAGCGACAGGTCATTCAGTGTCATGAGCAGTTAGAAAAATGTCTTGATCTTTTAAGGTCAATGAAGCAGGTGCCACTTTGCTGTAAAGAATAGTCAGACAAACAAAGCTTGTAATAGAAAAATTGTTGGGAGACGAAGTACTGACCCTCTTGTCTTGACACATTGTGTTTCAGCTTTGTCGATAGCGCATCAACGCTGGGGCTCACAATGTCATACGCTTGGACGCAATTGTTTCTTGCTCTTGTTCTGAACGGTCAAGCTAATTTGCATACTACGTTATTGAAGTAAATCTTTTAGAGAAGCCTGTTGCACACGTTTCTTTTAGTAAGTAACTGCTTACATTTACACTGATGGCCTGGAGATTTCAAATTTTAGAAAGAAATTTCGAAATGACGTACGAAACCTGTAAAAATTTCCTTCTGACTTCCATCTTTCAGCCAATTTACTAAAAAGCCACACACAGTCAAAAGATCGTGAAACTCACAAGAGATATTGTAAAAACCGGACTATAAGACCATACGACCCTTGGCCCCTTGCAACCATTTCTTTCTAGTGATGTAAATATAGATATACTCGAACATGCTCTAATTCCATCATGAGCTATAGGACACGAACTGAGTCGATTGGGCCTAAGCTTGGGTACTCTCGTAGTGATTTGGCTGACGTAGTTAATTCAGTTTGCAATTGCACTTCGTGTGCCTAACATTAAATGTAAAACAGGGTAGCAAACGAAACGGGAAGAAATGTACATAATGGCTACATGGCGTAAAAGAAAGTTTAGAGTTATCTAAGCTGACCTGTTTTTATGAATGGAATCATGAGTATCGTGAATCATGGATTTCTCTCTCCTTCTCCTTCTCCTTCTCCGTTTCCTTCCCCATTCCCCCGCAGCACTTTTTATCTCAGTCGACTGATAAAAGAAAGTGAGACTTGAACAAGTCCAAGAAATTGGAAAGTATGGTAGGATGTAAATGTAACATGTATTGTAAAATTTTAGATAATCATATGTAAAAAGGACCCCTGGGACCTTTAAGTTAAAGGACCCTTAGGACCGGAGGGTCATCACAACTTAAGAATAATACGCCAGTGGCATCAAGCTGTCACACAAAGCGCTGCTTATCATAGACTTCCCATTTCCTATCCTATGAACTTGCATTCGTTCAAACCAATACCAAGAAGTCGTTAAGAATCATGCAAGGTTGAAAGTACAGCAGTACGAGCGTACGATTGAGGATAAGCTTATGTAGCCGAGGAGTGTGTAGCCACAAAGCCCATCTAAAGTCACGTGTGGTTCCTAGGCTAGAAGAACCAAACCTCATTGGTAGAAAGAGATCGAAGTAGGAATTAGGTAATCAAACCCTTCACAATAGGATTTGTTCACCAATTAAATCAAAATATGCCTGCGCTGATATCAGCAGACTCGCTTTGCGTCGCTGATTCGCAGGCACTACTGGAGGAGAAACGTGCATTTTGCCCGAGGAAACTAATGTGTCCCCCCCTTTCAGTGGTTAAAGCTCATGCGCCCGTCAGAGCTTCAACCCCAAAACGCTACTGCGCATGAGCTATAGACTACTGCACAGGGGGGACACATAAGTTTCCTCAGACAAAGCATATCTCGTCTCCCCAACAAGAAACCAGTTGAGTTTGCACGCAGTGTGTCACTCTGTAAAATTCTTACTCGTTTTTGGCTTGTTTGCAAGATAAATCCGTAGAAAATCTCTGAAAATCCGATCGTTTAAAAAATTTCGTGCGCCTTTTTGAAAGTTTGATACAGCCCTAACTCTTATGTGCAACCTCGTGTGTCAAGGGTCCTTTTCACCTTTTGTATTGAAGGATCCTAGAGCTCAGAACTCCTAGCACCCTAGAGTCCATATTTTACAATAGGCGTGACGTAAACTGAGTCTCAGTGGTTGGCCACGAAAGTCAGTAACTGACCAGAAACGCTTGCCAACAAAATGCCTAGAAGATGCGTGGTGTGTGGAGAGTCAGCTTGCGGGGACAAAGGCGTGTCCGTCCATATCATTCCTTATTTCGGAGATGAAAGACCTGTTGCTGTGGACCGAAGAAAGAGGTGGACTGATTTCGTCGAGAAAACACGGAAGAACTGGCAAGCAAGCAAAACATCAGGAGTCTGCTCAAAACATTTTAGTCCTGATGACTATGAGCTGACCTTCGGCTCTCCTAGTTTATTACCCGGCTTTCAAGGTTCCTTTTTAAAACATCTTCGGCGTGATGTACTTGGGACTACTGCCTATCCAACCATTGACGTACCAAAGAAGACCAAAACATCAAAACTAGTCTCGTCCAGTGCAAGGCCTAAGCCAAGTGATTGCTCTCATCGACAGGTAAAAACATGCGTTCTTTAAACACGTGCTGAGTTTCAACTCCGTTCGTTCAGTGGACTGTTGTTTACATGAATGAGGCCAAATTGACGCTTAACACGGGCAGAACTCATTTCGGCAACTCAACCCGTGCTGAAATTTCTACAAAAGATAGAATGAAAGTGTTCATGTGGAAACAGGAAAGATTTTAGCTCGGGGCGCGTTGAAATCAGTGATAATGTTGAAACCAGGCTCTGTTGAAACCAAAGATTAGTATGAACAAAGGAGATCGAATTTATTTCCACAGTCATTCAAATTTTTGAATTGGGCTTACATCTTGTTTTCTATTGTTTGCGACCGCGTTCGTCTCATGTGACCTCGTCTCAGTCAATTCAAAAAACTCAGTCCATGTTGAACTCAGCAGCACGGGCCGACATTGTGACCCAATTCCCGGTCGTTTGCATGACTGATGTATCATTGGAGTTGAATGAATATTCTGTTTTAGATCGATAAAGATCTCAAGAAGTTTATGCCAATTTGCTTTGTCCAAAGACGGAAAGAAATCAGGGTGATAGTGGCGGCGCCAGTGGGGGGCCGGGGGGGGGCCGATTTTTACGCAAGTTTTCAGTCTAACCCAACTAATGTTATGTATTTTTCTCTGACAATTTTACATCCGCAACTACATGAATTTAGTTCCAGTGTAAATAAGGTGAATAAAGTCGCTTAACTAAGGGAGCTATCATTTTTAATGCTGGGAACAAGGGTGGAAGAATTTTTAGGACAAATAGGAACTTTTTCTCGCCCCATTTGCTAAATGTAATAACATTTGCCACCCCATTTCAAGGACGCCAAAAATTTCATACCCCATTATTGAGTGATTTATCTTAAATCTATATGGAAAACTTGAACCACAAAGTAGCGTAATCTGAACATAAAATAAACCAAAACTTAAAGTAAACAAGTCATAAACAAAGCACCATCGCCAGCTATTTCAAGTATCTTCTTCCTTACCTGATGAACACATCAGTAACATATGGAATTTTTATAAGAGATATGCTTTTTCATTTCAGTCAGACATGCATTCCTAAAATTTCACGACCCATCTTATATTTTGTAATTTTTGCCAAAATTTTGATACCCCAATTAGACGAGGCAAAATAATTTGGCACCCCTCCAAAAATTCTTCCACCCCTGTATCCAGCTTTAAAAATGACCGCTCCCTAACAGAGCAATCGGGGATAGACTGCCAGGCTTTCAGGTCATCTCAAGTGTCTTAAATCTTTTCGTTTTTTTCGCGTACAACTAAAACATGAAATTATATTTCAGGTTCTCAGAAAAAGTTTAAAAGCTAGAAACATAGTTTCTTAAATTCAGTAATATTGCCTATTGGTGAGTTAAGTTTCTTGGGTTTTCTTGTAGAAAAGATACACGTTAGTTGGCAGCGTGGGAAGTTTCTCATTGAAAAAGTGAAGTAATTCCTCAAGTTTAGTAAGATCTGTTTCTACAAGCAAATTGAGGAAGTTAACATCCCGTTAACATCTACTTTGCATAATAAAGAAAGGAATCGTTCTCTGCATCTCTAAAGATTATCATAGAAGCGAATAAAGAGCGTGTGTCGTCTTTTGTTGTGGCTTTGCATGACCGTATGTTCGATTAACAATGCGTGGCCACGGAAGAATTTATGACGCATTTCGATGTGTTGGCATGGCCTAGGCAGATTTGAGTTGAGTATGGAGGACGCAAAGAGACGAGCTAACAGAGGAGGAAAATATTGCTGCGCTCATGCCTCCACTGTCATTAGTTGTAAGAACAGTAGTTATACACCGGGAATTTCAATGCACAATTTCCCAAAGGACGAAAAACAACGAGAGCTATGGGTGCAATTTGTCAGGAGACACCGAATGGGTTTCAATCCTTCACCGTCATCAGCCTTGTGTTCGATGCATTTCAAGCCAACGGATTTTGTACGGAGGGTGGATATTGATTTGGAAGGCACGAAGTTGGATATTACAAGGCAACGGAGACTGGAAATCGGTGTTGTCCCGTCTGTTGATTTCGCAGGGACTGGGGTTGGTAGATTTGGTCGTGTTGTAGCTGATTCTTCCAACCGAGATAAAATTCGATCACAAGCACAGGTAAAAACTGTGAATGCAGCATGTTGTATTACATTGTGTTTGATTGTAGAATTCCTTGTTGGCCCTTGTTGCTGAATTGATCACAAAATTTCTGATACAACAGTCAGTAGTCAGTGTGGGATAACTTGGAGATCCGTTACTTCTTGTGTCATTTATGTCATGAAGTATTCCATGTAGTATTTCTGGCATTTTGTAAGACGCAGACTGTGTTAAGACTCACTGCGTGAAAGCTCTCTGTTCTACTCTCTCTCCATGGTGGAAGCATTTTCTTCCTTTTTTCTTTTCTCGCTCCTCCTCCGCCTTCCTTCCCTCACTTCCTTCGCATTTTCTGCTCTCCTTCGCATTGGGCAGCTCTTCAGAAACAAGTAAGACAACAGTATCAAGAAAAAGTGAAAATATTCAATATAAAAATATCGAGAAATACTAAATAATAACTAATGTGTCATATTTCACGCCACCTGTATTTCCTGTTTTACTCTTCGACACAACAAAAACAAATGATATATTTCCGTATATTTGCCTCTCGTACTCTGCCTCTCGATGTAACAAAGCTTCGTGGTTCCTTTAGCCTGGATCGGCCTGGACCAGAGTCTTCAAAAGACCGGGCCTGGACTTAGCATACTATCAACCTTCAAATTGTCAGTCAAGCTTGCTACCACTAAGCCTTAATGGCTGAAGAGCAAGGCGTGAGGACACTTGACTCTTTTGTGCACCAGATATATGCTACTCAACACAAGGGTGTATCGATCGCTTTCAACTGTTTTGCTCCCGAACAGAATACCCATTTTGCCAAATGGTAATTCTGAACTAATTGCACTGTTACAGGATTTTTTAGACTCTCCCTATGTCTATTTCGTTATCTGTAATAAGTCCATCTGAAAGTTCGCTCTTCCCTTTCCCAACTTCTTTTCTGATGAAATAGACTTGTGGCAAGTCTAGGATTTTTTGAGAATTTGTACCTTTTCTTTTGTTTCCTTGCCAGTTTGCTTCCAGATAGAGTAATCTGAAAAATATTCCTATAGTGAATCCCTTTACCCCAACGACACACCCACATACATTTATGTGTCGAGTTTCCAGTCCCCCCTCGCTCCGGGCTACGTGGTCATCAGCCTGCCTGCGTCTTCTACTGCATCTACTGTTTCCATTGCTTTGAAATTGGAAACAGTACGGGATGCACTCAGGCTTCAATGGCATTTGAAAGACGTACGCGTATTTTCCACTCACCACAGGAACAGTTAAGTTGGCTAGTATTCAAGTTGGGTTAGACTTCAACTCTTTCTTTTTTTCATAGCATGGCAGTTTTTCACCAGATTTCGAAGACCAAGTCTCACCTACTTTGTCACCAGTCAGCAGTAGCAGTGAAGAAGTCAAAAGCAAAAAAGCTAAATTGTCCTATTCAGATGATGCATATTTCTTTTATAACGCAGGTAATTCGTTTACGATCTTGTTTGAGTAAACCTAACCCTCCTCTTTATTAGGCCCTCTCTCTCGTAAGTCCTTCGCCTCTAAGACAAAATCTTGAATAATCTCCCTCTCTATGAAGCCCCCTCCCATTTTGATTCCCAAAATACGGGATAAGAGAACTAAAAAGCCATTATTTATATCCTTGTCATTTGGCTTTGTGGCTAAGCCCCCTCTCAAATAAGTCCTCTCTCTTTGAAGTCTCTAGTGTTTCAGGCTCCCCTGTAGAGTCTCTCCCAGGGGGTTTATTTACCGTTTCTTATGTATGATAATAATAATTGATGATTATTTGAAGCCAGATCTCCATTTTGGAACAGTTGCCCGACGACTGGGTATCACAAGCTAGAGCTGAAATTTTAGCCATCCATTTTTTGTTTAACATCTATTTCATCCCAAAGTAAGAAATTTTTGGAGAGTTTTGTTTAAATTTTTTAAAACTTTGGAATTATTTGTGTCTAAGGCAAGTCTTATTAATCTTGGGTTTTTGATAGAAATCTGGACCATCCCATTAGTGTTCAATGTGTTCCTCATGAGACCTGCATCCCCTGGAACGAGAACAAATTTAGTTTCCTTTGCAGTGTGCTCTTAGGTCAACCTAGACTGATGACGATGAGTCCCTTGTATCCCTGCGGTAAACCTTGCTCAAGAGGGACTCATCATGAAACAGTGAAAAACTTGGCCCTATTTTCTTCAATCACCAATGGAATTGTGAAAGAATCACGGCTTCGAATCTCCATCCCGTGGGAGTGTTTTCAATTCTGTAATCGAATCGAAAATTCTATCTCATTTACACCTTAACAATGGTAATTCACAAATCTCGCAATCTGATTGGTACGTTAGGAACTGCGCAGTTTGGGCCTAAATAGGGCCAACTTTTTCAGAGTAATACTATGAGTCTATATTGCCCAAAGCGCCATCATCAAGTTAAAGAGCACAGGGCAACAAGAGACTCATCGTCATCAGTCTAAGGTCAAGCATGTTTAGTTTCAGTTTCAGTGAGGATGAGGCTAACCTAAGGTACTCTTTCGTTTCAAACTTACTGCCCTTGATGAATTTTAGTTTATTCTTCTTACTATTTCATATTTTAAATCGCATGTGGCTATTTCAGTATCAAGTATTTGCAACCTTCTCTTAACGACCTCTTCATTTTTCGTTTCCGATTTTCACGTTATCTTTCCTCGCTTCTCGATTTAGTTGGAAAAGAGAAGCCATTCGAATGGGACTTGTACTTGTCGATAGTTGGAAAGAAAGGTGCTCCCGAAGAAATATTTAAAGAGGTACATCATGTTTTAATCAATAGATATGCCTTTAATTATGACAAACTGGACAGCCGAAATATGACATTGATCGTTCGAGCAGTTATCGAAAGGTAATTCCAAAATATCTGATCATTGGTCTTATTGGCAGCATTAAAAAGCTCTGATTATTGGCAACGTTATTGTTTAAACTTTTGAAGCTATTATTGTTATCATTATATGAACTGAAGAAGGTTTTAATATCAAAACGTCTTTTTATAAACAGTCGTGTTTTTATATTCTTTTTTCAGTTTATTTTTATGGTGGTTTTAGTTAACATATTATTATCATTATTATGAACTTTATTTCAGTGTCAAAAATATTTAGCAAGAATGTACTAATTGAGGATTTTCTAACTAAAAATAAAATACAAAGAAAAGAATACATTAAAAATGTTACACGAAGATTTGAATTTAAATAATGCAAATAGCCTTGAATGTTACGATAAGACGTTTCGTGCATGATCCTTCATCAGTAATAACGAAGTAGAGAACGATCAGGTCGTTAGAATAGAAAAAGAACGATAGATAGAACAGGTAGCAAGTATATAGAATGTAGGTAGAATGCAGCAAAGAATGCGACGCAAGTATGCGACGCAAGAGAAGGATTCGAAAAGAGATGCTACTACACAAAGATGTTAGGATATAAACGAAAATCTTTTGTTAAGTCCGTGTGGCAAAAAGTCCCCAATTTGAAGTTTATCCTTTTCTCTAAAGTCTTTCTCTTTGTTGAATCTTTGTTGGCAAACAATAGTCCCAAAACTGCCATGTCATCGGTAGAATGTCCATATGAATAGAATTGTTTCGATACATTAAAAATGTTAGCTCATGGGTATTGAGAAGCGTTGAACGAATGCGCCACCCAGGGCCATGCATCGCCGCAATGTTGTCTGAAGTTGTTGTCGGAAGGTTCTCGTCAACTATAGCAATTTTGTTCAGAATTGTTTTATGATCTTCAAGTTTCCACATAAATAGAGATTGTTAGACTGCATTTTTCTGCATTTTTTCTGCATGAAGGTATTTTGATAAATAACCCTATAAAAAAATTAGTGCATAATCATAAGTTAAAGTTTGAGCGTTAAAGGCTTGAAAATTCTGTTCTTGTAGGAAGTTTGCGCTAGTACTGTAGAAATTTAATGGAAATTGCTCCATCATTCCGTGCGTGATCAAGTTGTGAACTCATATCACTGCTGGAATTATGCATTATAAGACCGCAGTGACCCCTATCCAAAATCGAGCCCAACGATGGTGTCTGTGAAGTTGAGAGACTTGGACTTCCTGCAATTATTTTATATCAGTTCTCTTATTTTTCCGTCAATTATTAAGTTGTAACTTTTGTTATAACTTCTGTTACTGGTAGATTGGCGCATCGGTGTAATCCCCTAACTCTGCAGCCAGAACACTCAGGCGGATTGGGTTCGATACCTTGTAGGGCCCCATCATTTGAACGTAATGACAAGGGGTTGCGGACACGATTAGTGGTTAGATACTTCTGCGATTCCATCGCTTGGAGCTAAACACCTTAACTTCACCTTCATTTTCAGGAGAATCCAGAATTCGAGGTTTTTCCAAAACCTGCATCTGGTTTTAAAGCCGGAATGAAACTTGAGGCAGTTGATCCAAAACATCCTTCATGCATCTGTGCAGTAAGTGTCGTTGAAACGCAAGGAGCAAGACTTCGACTCCATTTTGACGGTTGGTCTGAAAGTTATGATTTCTGGACAAATTCTGATTCACATTTGCTGTTCCCAGTCGGATTCTGTGAGAGGAATGGTCAAAAATTGCATCTGCCCAGAGGTATATATCAGTAGAGTATTTGAATTTTTCTCCACACGTTACAAACAGTTTTCTCGACTATCATCATGAGCGATAGGACACCCAGTGTGTAATGTTTTGCAGTTTGAATTTCATGTCAGAAGCAAGCCAACTTAACCTAGTGTTTAGTTGTGTTTTGAACTTATTTTTGCTTGGTATACAACCACCTCTCACTGTTTCATAATGCTGACATTTTCGGTTGTGAGCCACCTGAAGTGCAGATCCACCTTAATTGTAGAGCTCCAAACGTGAGGAACTACAATCCCAGGGATGGCACCTTTATCAGCCCAAATGGATAACTCGTTCTAAAACATGTAGAAAGTCATTTGTGCGGAGGAGGAATATTTAGTCCCGATTTAAGGCCTAATTTCGAAAATATTTTGATATTTTAGGTATTAATGAAGCTGATTTTAGTTGGGAGCGATATCTTGATGAAACAAAGTCAGAAGCTGCACCTGAGCATTTATTTCGAGAGGTAAGAGAAATATTCACTCAACTGATATCGTTATTCGTTTAACAACAACAACAAAAAGTACTAAAGTACGTAAGTAATAATAAGATCAGACTAACAAGATTGTTCCTAGGACACGATATTCCAACAGCATGAAATTCTAGCTCTAAACTTTCAAAAGTCGTTTAACTGGTTTGGAGAGGGATGGGTGGGAAACTCATACGTAGAAAGCCTGCTATCATTCTATGAAAATGCCACATTTCATGGGGCCTTATACTTGAATTCCTGCGTGGCATGCAGTAAGGACAATAATCCTCGATTCTCTTTCTGGAGCAAAGCTAGTCATTGCTTCTTTTTGTGATGTGAATACCATAAAAGCTCTTTTAAGCCCCATTTATATTTTGTCCTCCTCTCTAATAAGCCAAAGCCCCTCTCTAGCAAGTCCCTCCCCTCCGAACCGAAATTTTAAATAGGCTTCCTCTCTACTAAGCCCCCTCCCCACTTGTATCAAATTCCAGAAACTACCAGCGATTTCCCATATAGTTCGCTACACGAGATCCTATGTTAGTTTTGATTCTGTTTGCGATGGAGAATGTGTCGGATTTATGTATCTGACTCGTCAAATTGTATGGTAAATCTGCAAAATGTGGGG
The DNA here is from genome assembly GCA_964019985.1 of Aurelia sp. 4 Dawson et al 2005. Classification (NCBI taxonomy): domain Eukaryota; kingdom Metazoa; phylum Cnidaria; class Scyphozoa; order Semaeostomeae; family Ulmaridae; genus Aurelia; species Aurelia sp. 4 Dawson et al 2005. The sequence continues at coordinate 1,450,734 of OZ026495.1, forward strand.
CAAAAAAAACTCAGAGGGTATCATATAAATCCTTGTCATATGATTTTGTGAATAAATCCCCTTCTCTCTCTGATAAGCCCCCATCTTGAGTGTCCGAAATTGAATAAGTCCTCCGTGGGCTTAGTAGAGCTTTTGCAATAAATGTATTAGGTCCCGTTCACATTACACCGTTGTTGGATAAAAACGAAGATGCTTAGCTTTGTTTTTTGTCTTTGCGTTCACATTAGTCCACCCCAAAAACAGAGCTAAACGAAAACGCTTGCAAAAACGGGGCTAAATAAGAACAGAGCTAAACAGAAACGCAGAACTGTAATGTGAACACCCAGATACGGAGGAATTTAGAAGCGTTGATAACAAACAAAGACCGAAACATAATCAGGAAACAAAGACAACAAAGAACAGAGAGCAAAGAAAAAAACAAAAGGTGATCAGATCCGTTTTTGAGGACAAGTGTGAACACCGCACTCGAAGGATATCCGTTTTTGTTTATAAACGGAGTAATGTGAACAGGGAGGAAAAATAGCTCCGTTTTTAGTAGCAAAAACGGATCTAAATGAAAACGGAGTAATGTGAACGTGGCCTATCCACTAATTTCTCAGAAACAATTTGATGCGTCTATTCACGAGAACTGATTTTCATTTGCAGGTTCCTGAAACACGACATGGATTCAAAACAAATATGAAGCTGGAAGCCGTGGATAAAAAAAATCCGGATTTGACATGTGTTGCATCGATCAATAATGTGATTGGTGATTATTTATTGATCCATTTCGATGAATGGGATGATTCGTATGATTACTGGTGCAGAGAAACTTGTCCTTATTTACATCAAGTTGGATGGTGTATAGAAAATGGAATCAGGTTAACGCCTCCACAAGGTATGTCTCTATCAATTAATTAATCAATCAATCAGTCAATCATTTATTCATTCATTCATTCATTCATTCATTCATTCATTCATTCATTCATTCATTCAAGTAATAAATCTTCAGACCTTGCAGCGCTTCTGAAAAGTTCCGAATCAAATGATATTTTGATATAGACTTATGACCTGGAATTCCTTGCTTCCCTGTGCTTCTTTGACTTGATAATGGTGTTTTGGTCAACAGTGGCTCATTTTATTATTCTGTAAAACATGACCCTATTAAGGCCAAAGAATTGTGCACCGTTTGTGTTGCTACTGTGGAGGAGATGTAGATTCAATTATCTCAGTTTTTGCACAGTTACATACGTTAGGCTTCAACTTAGAGTTCGAGACCTTTTTTTGAGTCAATGACAAGCGGTTGCTGATTTTACGGCAGAGAAAAGGCAAAATAAGTGGTTGCTTCAAAAACAGCATTTCTGTTGTTCTCAAGCAATGTCAAAATCAAATCAGTTTCCAAAGAAATGGTTCTGGTGTCGTATTAAAATTTTTGGTAATTATTTTAAAGGGTTGGCAGTGTTTTCTATTCATGAGAGAGCACTTTCTATCCTTTAATAAAATGAGGTGAAAATTTTAATACGATGCCAGAGTCGTTTCTTCGAAAAGTTGCTTTATTTCAGTATTGCCGGAGAACAATGAAAGTGCTGGTTTTGAAGCAACCACTTCTTTGCCTTTTCTCTGCCATAAATCAGGAACCGCTTCTAAGATTGACTCATACAAGGTCTCAAACTCTGAGTTGAAGCCTGACCTATGCAACTGTGTAAATACCGAGATGATTGAATTTACAGCTCTATTAGCCACAATTTTTTGAGACACCCTGTACTCAAGGAAGCTCAGAGTTTGGGCCTTGATACTTTGAAGCAGAAATTTGCTTTTTCTTTCAGATGATCAAGTTGATACATTTAATTGGCAAGAATATTTGAGTCAAACAAGGACAATCGCTGTTCCACCAGAATGTCTAAAGAAGGTAAATTAATGTACCGCTTTCAATACGCGTGTTGATTTAATGTTATTGATTCAAGTGAATGCTACGATCTGTCTCGTCATTATTAAAAACTAGCAATGGTTAAAAACTTAGTGCCTCACATCACTGTTCAAACATTAAAAATGATTGATCAAATTTAGGCAATTTCTTTTTTCAGTGTGGCTGATTATTGCAACATTATGGTAGTGTTTAGAGGCTTTATTATTATTATTATTATTATTATTATTATTATTATTATTATTATTATTATTATTATTATTATTATTATTATTATTATTATTATTATTATTATTATTATTATCAATTTGCTTATCGTTGGATAATAAAGTACTATAACTAAAAGAACCTATCAATTTTATATGAACATAGGTATTTTGGGATATTTGTGTTGAGACCTGCCAATCTATGAAAAATAAAGGCTGATTTCCAGTCAGTGGAATTTTCCGAGCGGGCGGAAATTCTATTGTTTGTGAGAGAATATGACGCTGAGCAAACCTTTATTGTTAAGATTCGGCCCGCTCGGAAAGTTCTGCTGACTGGAAATCAGTCTTAAAGCAAGATACGCAAAAAGATAGATTTGAGAAATTTCGTGTAGGACATTATGAACTGGGCATTTCCTGCGACCACCCGGTTGCATGGTTAGATGGGTCCCGAGAAAATGAAATCGTGTTTTGAAACTCTGACTTTGTTACACTTTGTATTTGACAGAGGCCGCTAACGAAGTTCCAAGTCGATCAAAAATTGGAGGTTGTAGATCCGAGAAACCCGTCACTCGTCCGGGTTGGAACAATTGCATTAATTGAAGACTTCCAGTTGAAGATTCATTTTGATGGTTGGGATACAATGTATGATTTCTGGTTTGATTCCGAATCAAATGATTTGCATCCGGTCAGCTGGTGTGCGAAAACCGGACATCCTCTAGAACCTCCACCTAGTAAGTTGACTTTTGAGGTTGATGTAAATCACGCCTTGTCTTCTCTTTGGATATGTCTCTCCGAGTTTCAATAAAAATAAGAATATTCCCATACCCTCTCGTTCCAAGGGACCTTAACCTATTTAGGACCTTAGCCTATTTAAGCGAACTAAAACAAGGCCATTCAGTCATTGAGCTAGGAACAACAGAACCCAAACTCTTCCCACCACTTCTCCCTCAGTGACAGATATAATCCCTCCCTTTCAAAGCACAACTCCTTGCACCCTCCATTGCTTAGTAGTTTGAAAGGAAGAGAGCCAGATCCAGTGAAAATACGTAGGAATTGATTCTTCAAAGAAGTACTTTTGACTAGAATCCCGTTAACTTGAAAGTTGCATGGCGAGTAAATAAGAAAACGCTCCCCATTTTAAGTAAGTGCATGTTCAATCATCGACACAACTCTGAGTGAATTCCAAAAATCTACTAACAATGCAGCATCCCTGGAGAATCACGCTGTTGGGCTGTTTTATCTTCCTTAAGAAATTAACATAAACTAATGTCTTTACTGTGGACAGACAAGTTACAGATATTTTATCGAACTTCTCCATCGATTGATTGCAAGGTTTGAAGGTCCTGTTTTTTAAAAGATTGCTTGTAATTTCAGAATAAGATTTAGTTTGAATAAGACAGACCTACGAATCTACTTTTGAATGGCACTGTCTTGTGCTATTGGGACATGGACCACCTCCTTTCTGAGGCCGATATATTCGTTTTTGCTTTTGATATTCCATTCAAAGCACATTTACTGTATCTGAAATTGACATCAATACCATAGTCCTACAGTTGTTTAAGATATGGGGCTTTTTGACTTGCTTGATGGTATGTTATGAATTCTAACACATGCAATCGCCCTTGAAAATGTCGATACTATAATGCAATTTTCCTTTTGATAGCCTTCCTTGATGCACAAGACACTACACTTTGTCCTACCCCCGGTTGTCGAGGCATTGGTCACGTGAAAGGAGCAAAATACACTACACATCATAGCATATTTGGTTGCCCATACTCGCCGAACAATGTAACCAGAGGGTCACCTCTTGTTGATCGACTTGCAAATAACTCAATGGGAGAAGAATCTTCTATTGCAAGTCGTGTTTACAATTGCAAAGTTACAAGGAACGGAGAAGGTAAGGTCAAATCAGAATTGATTATAAACCACTTCTCTTTTACGCTAGTCTTTTCGAAACATATGTCCACATTTTTGCCACTTGTTAAAGCTACGCTCTCTCTCTTAAGGACTTGTTGCTAACGACGAGGCCTTGCACACTGTTGGTGCCCCATAATGCACTACGAAAGGAATTTCAGATTTTCTGAAAGTCTGCAAAGCTTAGCCTGTGTGCAGCCTCAACTCCTCCTCAGGAAACTTCTTTTCCTTTGAGGAGGAGTTAAGGCTGCGCACAGGTAAGCAAAGCTAGACTAGTGTTTTGTTTTCGATCGCCCCTTCCATTAAGAGTGACAAGTCAAGCTGCAATGAATGCAGGGAAGAAAATAGGTCGTCCAAGGTGCCCAGAAGAAAGCAAAGTGGTCCAAGCTTCTGGCCTTATAGGGGAGCTGTAAACTTTTAATGCCACTATTACCCAGCACGTGTTCGTGTTTTTTTCTCATACGCCTCCATATAATATGGGCAGCAGATGGAGGCAATGTATCCATATTAGTACTGCCCCTTGCTTCTTTCACGTGATATTTCATGCGACCACGTTCGAAAATGGGCTGATGAGATACCAGATTAGATATAGTCAGACTTAAGACTTAATTCCAGTTGCGCTTCTAGACCTGAACCACAGCAGGCAGCCTCGTTATGACATTTGACTTTTAGTTTGCATGTGATCACTTGAATTCTACCAATCACAGTGTGCTGCTTGAGGCTCTTCGTTAGCATCTTGTCAGCATATTTTGGGCTGTACTTACTTGGAAACAATACATTTAAGAAGCTTTCTTTTTAAATCGGCCTTCCTCTCCGAAAATAAATGCAAATTACGTACAACTTTTTGATACTGTATTTCAATTATATAATCACAGTTTTTGAAATGTTGACGTTCATATGCTTGAATGCATATACTGCAGTGTATCAATTTATTTTCCACTGGCAAACATTTTGATAATTTCGGGAAATATTTGAAAATATAACATTTATGATTTCTTCCAAGTTTCTACATGACCAATCAAATTTATTCATCAATGAAAAAAGCTTTGATTATTTATTTCAATGTTTATTTGTAGATGCATCTCCTGACTCAACAAACAAATCAGAGCTGATCAAACAGCAAAAGTATTACATTAGTTATTTCTACCGGGTGTCTCAAAAAAGTACCCCCTTTTGACTGGAAATAGGAACAAAGCGATAAGATACCATTACTCTCCGAGCAGTTAGCTAAATTCATCAATCTTCAACTTAGATTCACATACCTTGTATTTAAGAATCGTCTACGAAACACCAGAGATACAAACTTGCAAAGACAAAATTTACAGTGCACCCAAAACCAGAGGTTTTGTAAAAGGGCCTAGCCATGATTTGTATTATGGATCTTTTCCAAAGCACCTGTAAACTTTAACTTTCAGTCTTTCGCTTTTGAAAAGAATAAAAAAGACTCGTGGAAATCGTCCTGATTAAACAAATATAACAAAAATGTGGTAAGAATGATGAAGTCGTGCAACATCTCCCAAATGAGCATGCATGTGTTCCTTTTCTTCTTCTTTGACACTTGGAGTGGAATGCAATGCACGGATTGATTCCTCAAAGGAATAACTATTTGTAGAACAATTGAAGCATTTCAAGGTATAATTCTTTTCAATGGAGATAGCTAAAGGTCAAAGTCGAAATTCCTGTGCAACATGCCTGTGATAGCAAATCATGGCTAGGCCCTTTTACAAAACCTCTGGTTTCGGCTGCACTGTGAATTTTGACTTTGCAAGCTTGTATCTCCAGTGTTTGTTGGCCAATTTTTAAATGCAAGGTATGTGGACCTAAGTTGAAGATTGATGAATTTAGCTGTCCACGCGGAGAGTAATGGTATCTTATCGTTTCGTTCCTATTTCCAGTCAAAAGGGGGTACTTTTTTGAGACACCCGGTAGTTTATTTACTTTTCATCTATTTTTCGTTCCTGTTTTATTTCATTTTTATCTATTTAATTTCCAATTCTTTTTCGTTGGGGGACAAACTGCTGAACCTATTGTATTGATCCATTGTGTTTTAGCAAATATTTATTCGAAACCAGCTTTTCATTAAGATTTATCGAGAGCAACCTTAAATTTACCTTAATCTTGAACAAATATAGAGTACCATCACCTGAGCCACCACCTTTCATATAAAGCACCTATTATGAGCGATATGGTAGGGACTTAAACAATAATTTGCCATCAAAAGATTCTTTAGTTCATAGTGTTTACTGCATCACTTCTTCAACTTAATCTTTCCACCTTTTGAAGTACAGCCACAACTCAAAGAGCAACAGTAAAAATCGGCTTGAATAAATTATAACGCCGTGCATGGCCACGACTCATTTTACCGCAATCAGGCCAATCAACTACCGAAAGAACCTTGTGCTGTACTGTCAGAAAAGCTATTTACTAGAGTCACATTCCATATGTAATTAATATTCATTGAATTTTGATCGGATAGAAAATTACATTTTTTCGTTCCTCCCCAATGTTAACCTCTCATACTTTCTACCAGCATTACGTTATTCTAAAAATGCTCCTCTGCCATTTCCACGATATGTCACCAATGTCAGAAATTTGTTCCTAAAGCCAAAATATTATTTACCACATTTTTCTTTTCATAAAGTCATCCAGCGGGAAAGTGGGAGGTCCCTATTCACAACGTGAGACCGTTTTCACACAGTATGGCGGTTCAGGGCAATTTTTAGCTAATCGACTCGCTTTGGAATGGAAACCATGAAAAAACGGAGATCGACAACTCGTAGAACTTTTTGAATGTTTCATTCAAAAATGCTGAAAAATTTTACCTTTGCCAGTATTTTTACGATTTAAATCAATCAAAACAAAAACACTGGGATAGAATAAATCAAGAAATGAACGAATACTTCGCATAGCATTTTAAGTGCGCCGGAAAGGTTCTTATGACGGAAAGTTCTCATCATAAGAAGAAATTACGAGAAACAAGCTAATGCGAATATAAGGCAAAAATAATGCGTCAGTAATCCATTGTTGCTCTATATTTCCATTTATTAGTCCAAGACTATATTATTTCTGTAAGTTTATAAACTGGCCTTAAACTTGAAGAATGCGCTAGGGTGGCAGTTCAGGGCGAGGGTACTCTTGATCAACATTTCATTTTTGGAAGTTGCTGGCTTACCAACTTAAGTTAGTAAGCTATAATGTTTTTTTTTCTGCTGTAAATAGTTGGTTTGAGTTAGTATTTTTTTATAATTACTATTGTAAATACCAACTTTAAATATGGATTAAATCATATCAAAATCAAATCAAATTAGTAACACACGTTACCAGAATTGCAAATAGTATATCAAATTTTCGGATGGAGGAAGACAACAAGTTCTTCGCAAAAATTCATAAAATGCCGTCGTTGTTTGACTGCATCAAAATGTCTGTGACTAAAGAGTCATTGGATCCTAGGAAACTTTCCTTTCATTAAAGTAAATTTCAAGCCTTATTGTACTTGATTCTCACTTTGTAGGCTAATGTGTAATTATTTATTTCTATTGTAGACTTCTGAAGGGAATTGTCGGCAGGCCAGCAAAGAAGTGTTCAGATAAACCTTCCCCAAAAACGCCAAAATTATTCAACAAGTAAGTCAACGATTTTGCTAAATTTAAGTTCTTTTTTTAAAGTTGCGAAACCAAGCTCGAATCAAATGGAGATTGAATACATACATCCTCAAAATAATAAAGCTTCGGAGGCTGCCGAAGAGCCGCGAAAATTCTGAGAAAAGTAAAAAGAGTGTAAGTGTGTTTTTTTATGGTTTTTTGAAACTCATAATAGGTTTGAAACTACCTAAATACAGTTTACGTTATAACACACGGGATTTTATCAAATCATTGGCTAAAAACACCAATGAGGAAATTAAAGTTTCTGTTATCTGATTTCAGATTTGGAATGAAAGACAAAGCGAAAATCATCAAGCGTAAATACAGTTCAGCACATAGTCGTAAGTCCAAGACACATCATTTATTACAAGTTAAGCCTGGCTTCCATAGGATCGTAAAAGTCGGCGACGCGTCGCCGAGGTAGGCTCAGGGACACATTGGGGACAGTTGCGTTAAATGGAAACATTTGTTGGGTGAAGTCTCCGACGTCACAGATCAAACGGGGATAATACGGGGAAGGATCGAGAGAGCTGAGATGAGTTTAAAGCCTGGTTTCCATATGATCATAACAGTGATTGTTCCTATATTTCGCCAATGTGTCACAGTAGGTCGCCGACTGTTACGATCATATGGAAACCAGGCTTTAAAGTGATTCGGTCATCAGCTTAAGGTGCTGGAGGAAAATCTTAATGTCACAACCCTGACCTGACATCTAATGCCACACAGAATCTATTAAATTATCCATCAGTTTTTAATCGCCCGATATGTAGTTGTCTGTGGTTTAAAGGGAGTGGGTCACGTAATGTAAACAAACTTATTTCGAAACGACGATTTTGCAATATTTTTAATGGTACACATCACAGAGATTTTCTTTCACCTTCCTTAGAATAAAGGTGTTATTTTGAAGATGGACTCTTGAATTCTGAAGAGAAACAATCCAAACACTGATATGTTGTAGGTTTGCAGAGATATTTGTAGATTTTAGAAGTAACTTAATTGTGGATTCACCCCATCCACCTAAATAGGAGCAGAACACAATAGCCACTTGTGAGCAACATTATAGATTATAGAGATAACAGGTTTGTTTACGATTACGTAACAGGTTTGTTTATGGTTGCGTGACAGGTTTGTATTCTTACATTTGATCATTATTGTTCTCACATTCTCTTTTCCTTTCTCTTGCAGCGAACGGGTCAGTGGAACAAGGAATGGCAGCAAGCACCCCTGGTGAAAATGGCACAAAGCCACAAATGCGTACCAGCATGCCAATCATTAAAGTGATGAATAAGAGCCAAAATAAACTGAGGTTCGAAACAAGTCAAATAAAAAGTTGGTCAGTTCGAGATGTCGCTGAATTCATCAGATCAATTGGATTGGTTGAACATGCTATGCATTTTGAAGAACAGGTAAAGTCTTAGCTATTCGAATAGTTCAATATTAGAGAGTTCGCGAATCCAGGACGCCAACGCCTACCAGAACGTCATCTGATGTTTCACAAAGAAGGTATTTTTTCCGTATGCTACCTTTAATATGTCATCCAAAAGGCCAAAATAAGGCCTCCTGTATCATAGAGATGCTTGAAAACCATCTGTTTCGTTTGAAGATAAACCCTTGAAATGACTGAGTTTTACTTCGGAGGCTTAGGTCTGCATTACAGAACGACAGAAACAGGCTTTCCAAGTTGTGAAGTTGAGAAGGACAACTTACAGCCTCTCAAGGGAACAAATTCGAACGAAAAACAAGGAATCTTTTGAATCTAAAGTTCTGAAAAAGGCAACATTGCGTTGCAATTGCCGCTGCCGAAGTGGATTCGTAAACTCACTATTAGCTACCGGGTCCGATGCATTTGCATTCTACAGTAATCACAACAACAGAAAAGTTCGCACCAAAAACTGTGCACTTCAGTTTTCAGACCATGGGTGAAAGGAAACAAAATGATTGTTATCTAATAATATGTATACGCAAATCATACCTGTGTCTTTATCGTGGCTTGTTCCTGCCTTTCATGACTTTCGTCTGCATCTCTACCTCAGCTAAACTCGTTGAGTTAAATTTTTTTGGCTTAATTCAGTTTTTCTGTAAAATCGAGAAAACCGCAAACGAGGACAGTCTCATTTTTCCAGAGAAACTGAATTAGGCCCTAGCAAACTTCAATCAACGAGTTGAGCGGTCGTAGGGATGCAGAGGAAAGCCAGGAAAGACAGGAAGAAGCCACGATAAAGACAGGTATGATTTGCGTATACATCTTACAGGATAATCTTTTTGTTTCCTTTCATCCATGATCAGAGGGGTGAGTGGCCGAGTGGCTTATACAGTCTTCGTCAGGTGACTGAAGTTAAGCTTGGTCGAGTGAGGTCAAACTCCGGATGGGTGACCTCTGAGCCCTGACTTCGCAACTCACCTCGTCGTCCTTTGGAAGGGACGTTAAACTAGGGGTCCCATGCCTGGATGCGGCATGCACAGTGGTCCTAAATTGTCTTTCAGTAGGTAGAAATCCTGACAAGCCCACTCAAAACAAATTGATAACAAAAAACAAGAAACAGACAAATGTACGTTCAAGTTTTAAAACAAAATTAACAGAAATTTCGGATTAAGGATTGGGATGCCAAATGAAAGGTTGCTACATATTTCACATTATTTTGTTCAAGCCAAATTCAAGTTGTTATGTCAATATGTAAGTGGAGTCAGATCAGATACGGACATTTTTACTAAAAATACATTTACTTATGCTTAAAAATGAGCCAAATTCTCAAGCAATATTTGTCAAATACAAGTTGACAAAGCTTGATCCTTTGACCTAAGCAAGATTTTGCGACAAAAACTTCACAGGTTCAGATTCATCTGAAACAACAAATAAATTAAGTTAATAAATTAGATATAAAACAAATAAAGTACTTGTTTGTAATTAAAATAAGACGTCAATGAGTATTGTCTTGGTTTGCTCAAAGTCGAATCAAACTTGTCACCGTGCCCTGCAGTTAAAGGCACTGAGTCCATATAAAAAGCGCGCTCATGACCAATATCAACTTCTTTTCAATCATAAACAAAAGTTGCCATTTAATCCCCATTGGAATGAAACGAAAGAAATTCCTGAGGATAATGCAAGGATTAAGAAGTCTTTAGTCTCCACTGCTAATGACTTTAGCACTATTGTACGATAAGAAAGGGTTGTCAGCGATTTGTCAGCAAATATTCAGTACAGCGTTAATGCTCAAGTATTTATGTGGACTCAATTCCTTTAATTACAAGTTGAGAGTGTTCCAGGGAGCCTAATGCAAGAAAGGGATTCATAGTTACCAAATGTCTCTGCTTTGTTTATAAGAATTGCCGAACTAGTGAAATAGTAATCGCTGGAAGATTGGAATGTCAATTTCGACTCGCTTCGTTTCCTTTTCCGAAAATCGATAGAAATATAGCTAGGCTCTACTCAAATTGAAGTTTAGGAAATGATTACTTCATTCTTTGTAGCAAATTGATGGTCAAGCATTATTATTGTTGAGCCAAGCTGATATGATTCATCATCTGAAGATAAAACTCGGACCAGCGTTGAAGATTGCAAATGCTATAACCAAAGCAGCCTAAAGTCAAACGCAGCCAAGTGGATCAAATTTCTGTTGGTAAGATCTGCTCCATCGTATGCTGCCAGTGTGGTATTGGTAAAATGCAAAACCTGTCTATGCAATGCTACGCTGGTGTCAACGCTGTAGGAGACGTGATGTAAATAGTTGTGAAACGTTGCTCCCCAATCAAAGGTAGTGTGGGGGAAGAAATAGTACGAAATTGGTATGTAATATCTCTGTTTGCTTCAGAGTTTGCGAAAGTTTGTATGGAATAGGCCAACCACGGTATTTATAACGCAAATAATCTTAGTCTCCAAAGAATTTCTTTGGAAAGTCCACTGGGTATGGTTATATTAAAAACGTCATGGTTGGTCAAATATAAACAAACTTTGGCTTACATTGAAGCAAGGAGAGAGGTACTTACAGATTTTTACTATTCCACCATCCCCCCACTACCTTTATCTTAATGACTTATTTGGAAATCTGCTCCACATAAATTTCAAGTGATCCTAGAGCTCGTCCTAGCGTTGCAAGGTCGCAAACGATAGATAAGTCTGCCTGCAGCCTCAACACTTTCAACACTCCTCATGGACGTGCAAGTGAATGTGAGGGTTGCGAGCAGAACAGTTTATGTTATCATTGCACGATAATGGGCCATTGTAATACCATCAACTTATCCTTTAGAGGTGACAGACAAGAGTTTTCCACCATTATCGTAAATTCCTTGTATACATTGAAAGTTCTTTTTATATCTCTGCTGAGAGCATTGATATAAGTCACGATTAAACAGGTCCGAGACACGAGCCTTGTGGCGCACCACCGTTCTGTGAGGGGTCTGTGAGCTCCTCAGGTTTTGAATTCACTGCGTTAAAGTAGACATGCGAATTCAAACATTCATATATAAGTGGAATTGCCTAAAAAAGTTACGGATCATATTACTGGGGGCTGCAGGGTCTACTGGGGTAAAGTGGGTAGGTTGGGGGTAAAAACGGATAGTGTTGGTTGTTGGAAAAAGTAGACCCAGAACTGATAAATCAACATTAGCTATGTCAAGGAAAGCAGTTCGAGCGGTTCTAGCCAGAGAAAGATTTTGGCAAAATTTATCCGAGTTTTTCACCTTACCCATTTTACCCTCAAACATACCCATTTTACCCCGGTAGGCCCTTTCTGAGGATGAGATTTTATTTAGATTTGAAGTATCTTGGGACTACCTTCAAAACCTGATAATTTCATGGTTAGGTTTGTGGTGATTTAATACTTTTCCAACAATTATTTGAACATCTGCCTGTATAGTTTAATACTTAGTTTTCTATCTCTTATTGTACAGTATTTACTTAGTTAGGAAAGATTTGACTAGACTTATGACGTTGAGTCTCTTGTTTCCCCGTACTATTTGACTTGTTGATGGTGCTTCAGTCAAGAGAGACTCATAACATTACTCTTAAAACCTGGCCCTATTTAGGCCCAAACTTTGCAATTCCTAAAGTACCAATCACATTTCGAGATTTGGCAAAGAACAATGCTGTCGAATTTTCAATTCGAATGATGCAGTTAACTTGATGTCGAACGAAGTTGCTGCAGCAGGTAGATGAAGATTTCTGTGGTTTATCTTGGCCTTAAAAACATGGAAATGTAGCCCTGAAAGACTTATTTTGCACTCACCAGGTAAAATGACCTTCCTCCGTCAGATTTATACAAAGTTTCTATGATTAAGCGTCTGCTTAACGTGGTTTTATCACATTTCTTTCTGGGGAGTGACCGTTGAACAGAGCTACGACAGTCGTTCAAACTTGATTCGATCAATCGAATGCTGCAAATAGGGCCAGGTTTTTCTCAATTTCATCATGAGTCCCTGTTGAGCAAAGTTTATCGGAGGCATGCAAGAGACTCATCGTCATAAGTCTAAGATTTAACTATCTACCAAAATAATGATTGTAAATATAACATATGCATCATTAGATGAGCTAGAAATGTTCCTTCAAGTAGGAACCTTAAAAGGCAGAAAATTCATAGATATGGTCTCTGTGGAATTATTCCGCATAACTTTTGTATCGGAGAAACGTACTTGATTGTCATTTAAAGATCTTATTGCAGATGAGCCCTGTCGCTGATTTCTTAGATCCAAAGTCAATTTGGACTATTTCACTGCCCAACTTTTTTGAATGAAAATTTGTGGTATGGCCAAAGTTTTGCGACAGGTTAAAGGAAAAGTGATGTCTAGTAAGATCAAGTTTTTAGATTAACTGATGATTGACTGTGTGATTTCGATGTACGCAGCGTGCCAAACTGTAACACACATTTTGACAGCCAAAAAGTGTCCGATCTCTGAGCGTTAATTGTTAAAAGATTGCCCAGCCGAGTCCCAGTGACAAAAGGCCCTGGGGATGAGGTTGAGAACTGCTCGTTTTGCAATTTACCTGGTCTACTTATTCAACCTCTAGTTTGTTTATTAACGGTTAACAAGACCATCTTCCTATAGAGACATAACTAGTAATTTCTTCTCTAAATTGTCAATGTTTTGTTGAATGTTTGTTCTGAAATTGAGATCTAATTTTTTGTAGAAATAACCAATTAATTAATTGCAAGATGAGTGTTAAATATTGTGTTTTTATTTCCGTCCTCCTTTGACACATCTTTGCCTGAATTAAGGGCAAACATTTGTTACAGCAAGCAAGTGTTCCAAATTAAGAGAGTTCGAGCGCCCGTTTGAAGGCGTGGTGGCGCAATGGTGCAATCCTCTGACATTGCATCCACAACAGTCAGATAGAGTAGGCTCAATACACAGTAGAGCCCCACCACATTCGCGTCATAATAAGGGACCATGGGCTCAATTAGGTCTGCTGCTCTATTTCTGCGATCCTAGCGTTTGGCGCTGAAAAACATAACTTCACCGTGTACCGTGCAACTTTGGGTCCATGAGTCACCGATCAGCGACTTGCTCACACTGCCAGTTGTTGTTGTCGTTGTAACTTTATTTTTCATCATTTGATTACAGCTATATACAAATGTACAAGCAAACGAATCAAAATGGATGGATGCAAATAATATAAAAACAAAGCTGATAATTATTTCTTATACAATATTTACAACAAAAGGCAAGCATTTCAGGTGCATGTGGGACCATTCGATATAGTTATTAAGTTTTTTGGGGGCCGTCAAAATGCCCTTGCACCCTGAAAAGTTTGCAGCGGATCAAAACTATACACGGCTGCGGGGCAAGCGTGGTCCACTGGTCCGAATCCTTGGTAACAATGTAGCTCGATCATATGCTCCAGAAGAGAAACAGTCTGACACACATGATTATCATACACTGGGGCCACCCATCTCGAATCTTTTCAGTACTATGGAGCTAAAATCTAGAACTCGCTACCCCAGTCCTTTAGGGCCATTAAATCTTTATAGATGTTTTAAAATCAAACTGTAATTTCAAAAGAAATGTATCAAGGCTGACCGCCTCGTAGACTTCCCCTTTAATGTATGATTTAAGTTTGCTTTCGTCATTTCGTTATTGCTGCTGAACGTAGTGAAGCAGCTTTCTAGATAAGTTTCACAAGAAATCTCGGGGAATGGTAGGAGTATCACCATGGTTACCAGAGAACAAAAGGATAATCTGTAGACTAACCGATGCTTGTGATTGGATAAAAAAGCAAAGAAAAAGCAGCTAATGAGCAACAGCAACAACAACAGAATGGCAGTTTCACATTAATGATAGCACGTATTTCAACACAGGAAGTCCAACTTGCCAAATAGATATCGTTTTCAAGTCGTCTCCTCATTTGATGATCATTCGCTGCAGCACGAATGACTCATCAACCACTGATGTCTCTTTCAGGATGAAATTAACAGTCATCATTTACAATTTCAAAGCATATCTTATTACACTAAAATTAACCGCCTACCAAATTCAGAAAGCCGAAGTTAAGAAGCACATTAATTAAGCCTGAATGCTATGAAGTTGTGAAAAATGTGTACAATAACTTAAGGCGCACATTTGTCAAGTATATTCGAAAACTATGAAAGGGTAAATTCGATTTTCCAATGCTATGTTTTTAGTGCCTTTTCGACCTGATAGACAAATTCGCAAAGGCATAAAAGCACTTGAGGTAGAGGAAACTGATTCCGACGATGATATGGAAACAAATGATGATGTTGATGGTTTAATTTTTGAACTCGGAGCTACATGTGAGCTCAAGAAAAGAGAGACATGAGTGCAACATTTTTATCAAGTGCCAACATGATTACAAAGCGAGGATGGTGAGGAATGATTGTAAGCAGTCTGAGGAAGCTCATCAGAACTGCTATTGCAAGTAACTAAAAACTTGTCGTATCAAAAGTCCTTTAGGAGCAAGAAAACATTGCTGAAAAAACCTCTTACAGATGAAGTCTGGGCACATAAATTTTCACAAAAAAATGCCATTATCACAACAATGGCTTTTAGCAATATAATCTTAATTATTCAATAATTCTGCTTTGTGGTGGAAGATATTTCTCTCTTTGTGAGGAAGGAAAGCTTGTCCAAAAATTGCACCATATGGAATGAACGCTGAACATGTCAACATGAAGCAGGGGGCTCGAGCTTCCCAAACAATTTCGAAAGCAATGATGCCACGTCCCAAACATAAATTAGATTTTGTTCTCTATTGTAACAAATGGCTGGGTCAAGCAAAAGTTTCCCTGCTGAGCAACACTTCCTCTAACAATATCAACAGCTAGTTTTAGTGTAATTAGGTGAATCTTGTTTTCTTTCCGTACCTGACCCTGCTATTGTAAAACAGAACATTGTAAGACGAAGCGGTTTTCTCTTCGCACTGACCTCCTCCATACTCGATCTGAAGTTGAGGCTACTATATTACGTATTATAACATTAGTGAACTGTCGCTGTGTACTGCACTACCATTTTCACTACTGCTATATCGATGTAACAAGTAACTTGCAGAGATAGTAGTATCATGTACTCTAAAGCTTTCAGCAGCACTTACTTAACTTCATTAACAGCTAGTTACTTAAATATACTTTTTGTTTTACGTAAATCTGGTTGAAAACAAGCTATGCTTTGCTTATACGATAAAGGTATTGTAAGTACCCACATACAACTAAAGCCAATTTTGCACATAAGATGTCAGACAATAACGTCGGATTAATACTTGTTTCTTTTGGTGGATATTTTCACCTTAAAGGGTATGTTTCATCCAGCATTCCTTGCACGTATTGTCTCTTGGTTGGCCTTTGTTTGTCGCCAATGGACAATGAAAATGGCGACAAACAAAGGCAACCTTAGAGACGCACGTGCAAGGCATGCTGGATGAAACAGACCCTTTAATAGACTGACTTTTGACTATGATATTTTTGGTCTGACGAGAATTCGACAATATTTTGCCTTTGTCACCAGAAAGGTTTCAAAAATTGCTATCCAAAAAATTAGGACAATTGTTGAAGCAGTGCCAACTTTAGAAAAAAACATTTACTGTTCAGTGAGAAACAACCGAATATCCACTACAAAGATTCGATTTTTCCATAACTTAATCGAAACATCAGGCACTTTAAACTTTTGGCATACAGTCGAAAATATCTTATCATCCAAGGGCCAGTATTACAGCGGTTTAGTTTACTGTTTTCTACAACTTGCTAGGGTGACAACGTGATTTCTTGTATTCGTTCGTTTTAATCTGATGTTTCACTTTCAACCATATAACTATCGCTTAAGTTGGTTTCCCCTCAACAGAAGCGATGACAACAACAAAAAGAAGCGCAAGTTAGAGTGGGACTTATGTAATGAGTCAACAACGAACAGAGATCTGAAACTAAAAGGGTTTAACTCTGTATGTGCTAATCAGTTGACCAAGGTCTACCCTTCGTTGCCGAAAAGTAAACAGAAATTTAAAATTTGATTGCGAGAAATTTGGCCTAGCTTTTTCAGCCAGACTCTGTAATTTTGTAGATCAATAACCTAGCTAAAGATACGGCGAAAGAAAACCAACATTTTTCAAGTAGTTTTGGAGATAAGTCCACTTTTCTGAAATCAACAAAAAGTTGTGGAAAATAATTTTCAAAGCCAGCCTTACCAGCCTTACATTGCGATTCATACATCTTTCGGTTGCAAAGCTATGTAGAACAGCGCCCTTTTTACCGCTTTTCAGCAGACCGAATTAGTATTGAATAAATTAACTGTTTTCTAAGGAGAGTGGCTTTGCAAAAGGGCAACTGCTTCTCACTGGAGCGTAAAGCAGAGTTAGGACTCATGAGATGGGATGGGACTCAGAAAATGACAAATGATCTTCAGTATATTTCAAGTTCTTGATTCAAAGTGAAATTCAACAGAAGTGACTTTCAAGTAATGTTTTTTTTAAATTTACTTCAACTTCTTCTTTGGCCTCAAGTTATTGCAATGACCACACTTTCTCTTTCGGCAGTTCTTTGCCCTTGGATGAAGTCTGGCATAGCACCTGAAATTAGGAATGAAGAGAAATTTATAAGTTTGATGCTGAAATTGTCAAATCATAATAACCTACAGTGCCATTATTATGAGAAGCACAATCTCCTGTGAGCATTAGTTTGTAATGTAAAACTTTGCTAACAGATAAGACCAGAGCATCAACTAACTCTTGAGAGTTTGAGAGATGTCTCCAGATGTCACATTTGTCTTGTGGCATTTTTTGAGGCTATGATGCTTACAGTAGCAGCCTTGTGCACATTAACATATGAGAAGCCTTTAGATTACACATATCATTTAAGAACCTGCTTGTAAGAAACTCATATCTCAGATCCCTAAATATTAAGAAACTCCAGTACTGGGAAAATATATGACTCAAGAAAAGAATCCTTTACATATTTTACTTTATTTCTTCTTGCTTCTTGTATCATATTACCTGTAAGGTACTTCAGTAAAAAGATGCAGATGACTAAGCAAGCTCTGCTGTCAGCGAAAAAGATAGAGAATGTCAGAGAGGCCACATTGCCTCTGTCATCAAATGACATGGCACAAGAACAGACATACAGACTTGAATCATAAGAATTCTTGAGCCCTATTAAAAACTATTCTTTCAGAACAAGGATTCTTAGGCAGAAAAGCCATGATTATATGTGTAAGGCCTGTGCTGTAAACATCAATTTGTGAAGGGTATCAACTTTGAGCAGCTGTTAAACCCTTCCCAGCAGTAATTCTGTATCTTAAGACTGAAATTCTTGTTTGAATGTTACTGAAAACCTTTGTAACGCTTTTGTAAAGCTTTGTACGCTAAGATTTTGCACAACACAGTTTTCTATAAAACTTCCTTGTGGGAATTCATATATATAAACACAAGAGGTTTTCATTAGCATCAACCACAAAGGGACTTACTTCCTGCAAATCATCTTTTCACAATTGTATTTTTGAGCCAAAAGTCTTAAACTTGGTTCAATGACACCACCTCGGAGACGCAGAACCAAATGAAGAGTTGACTCCTTTTGGATGTTGTAATCCGAGAGAGTCCTGCCATCTTCCAGTTGCTTTCCGGCAAAAATCAATCTCTGTTGATCTGGTGGGATGCCTGGGAAGAAAAAGTTTCAGTTTCATATATTTTAAATTCCACTACATACAATTTATGTACTAACTAAACAGACAAATAACTAAAGTACACAAATATAAGATATAGAAAACTGATACATCAGAAAAATAATAATACTAGTAATAATAAATTGATAAAAAGATAAATTATATGGAGGGAATTACTTAAAGGAGGAGCTCTCTCAGTAGTCAGACTAATCGAGGAGAGAGCACCCCCTGTTTTTAATTGTATTTCACATAAAATTAATGACTTACATGGGGATTATATATTAGGGCGGATGGTGACCTTTTTGTGCCAAGTAAGATCAATTTTGATAATTATTTTCAAAGAGGAAGGCTTTGAGTTTACGACGAAAACTAATAGTAGAGGGTGATTTTTTTATATCCATGGGGATGTCATTCCAGCACTTAGCTCCAAAGTAACAAACTGATCGGAGACCATATTGAGAAGTATTTTTCTGAGTTAGAAAAATATCATTTTTAGTGGCTTGCCGTGTACAATGTTGATGAACGGATTGAACTAAATCAAAAAAAGAATGAAAACAAGAAGGAGAGATCTTATTTACACAATCATATACAAAAGAAAGCAGTTTCAATTGAAATAGATCACGAAGCTTTAGAATCTTTAAATCTGAAAAGAGAGGAGTAGAGGGAGAAGTAAAGTGTTCAAACACAATGGCCCTTATGACCCTTTTCTGCAGCAAAAATACTGGATTGATGTGAGTCTCATAGGTAAGACCCCAGACTAAAATTCCATATTGTAAAAACGGTGAAAATAAAGAGTTATAAAGACAGGGGTCTCAAAGAAAATACATGTAATTATGCTAACAAATGATTTTTGGTACAAAATTTTAAAATAGCCATAAAAAGTGGACTCATCATTAATGAAACCATGGACGCACAATAAAATTGCAACCTGTAGGGAAAACACTATCAACTCTTGTAAAAGAACAGCAATAATATAAGATAAATCTGTAACTAGAGAGAAAACTTTCAAACCTGCAAGAAATTCTAGTAATTATATACTTACCATCATTACTTCACCAAATTATTTCATCAGAACATGAAGTACAGAACTACATATTTTCACCTAAGCAGCCCTGTTTTGGAATTGTTCAAAATTTCTTTGGCTTGCATCATATAAAATTTCTGACCCCATATTCACATTCAGCAACTTAATTTTATTCTAATTGCAAATTTTCATGATCTTACAGTTAGTGAATCTAATTTTATGAGAATGACAAAATTTATAAGGGATAAGACACCAGAAAAACCGCAGAAAATATGGAGAACAATGAACATGTGAAGTGTAATATAGATTTAGTTACAGCTTGTGGATAAAGCTCTCCTTGCATAAATTTCACAGCGCCAAAAGTTTCCCAATCAATTTGGATGGTATTTAAGTAAGAGCCCCTGAAAATATGGCAATTTCCTTGCTAAATTAGTCTTGAATGTCTCTGAAAATTGATGTACAAGTAAAGTTGAAGAAGGCGCATTACAATGATTATCATTCTGTCAGCGAAACCATTCACCATCCAGTCATTCCAGACAGATAAAAAATGAGATAAATTCAAGTTCAAAGTGACATTTCCATAATTATTAGTGACATTTCCAGTGTGGATAATCCAATTACAAGAAATTGTTGTAAGACTGCCACATTTTTGTTGACATTTAAAAGCAGTACTCTGCTTAATCTCCAGAATAAAAACGTGTGAAAATGCAGGGCTTTCTTTATATGTACAAGGAAACATACAACAGACTAAAAGTGCATGATTACAATTCCTATGTGAAAAGTAACTTCAGGGAAGCCAAAGCATAAAAGTTTTTGCTAATACCTTCTTTATCCTGAATTTTGGCTTTGACATTGTCAATCGTATCACTTGGTTCCACCTCAAGGGTGATGGTTTTTCCTGTAAGAGTCTTTACAAAAATCTGCATTTTGATGTTTCAGTGAGCTCCTGTGGCAAAAAAATTTGTATATGACAAAATATACTGCAATGCAATTCTGTTGAATTCAGCTGAGGTGATAACTTTCTGACAACCAATTTTCAAAAGAGTATCATTTCTGGATGAGCAACATGCAGACAAAATACATATTTTCTTGAAAATTCTGGTATGCAAATTCTGAGAAAATGGTGTGGGATATACAAAATTGATAGGAATTTCAGAAATTTCTCCATGAAATGACTGAAAGCTTACCATAAGACAAAGTTCAGCTTGCAACAAGCTTGTGCAAGCTTGAAAGGAGCACGATTTTGGCTTGAAGGAGCTTGAGATGAGTTTGTTGACACACTTTTAGCCAGTTTGTACATATGATTAGAGCTTGATCAAGCTTGACAATAATCACATGTTAAAGTCATTCTCAAACATACTACAATCAAGCTTGATTGAGCTTACCTTCCTGTTCAAAATATACATGCTGCAAGCTAGCGCAAGCAGTACAAATTCTTACTCAAATCAAGCTCTCAAAAAACAAGTAAGTATCAAGTTTGAAGATGCTCCAATCCAAACAAATATACTTTACTTATCATTTTGCAAAAGGTTATTGGAAAATAGGTTGCCTGCTCTAAATAATAATACTTGATCTGCACAATATTATCAGTCCCTACTTATCAGTAAACACTTAGCAAACTTTCCAACCCTTAACTTTACTAAATATGGCGCAAGGGACAGGGTTTTGCAAAACATTTTTTTAGAATGTATTGCATAAAGTCTACTATCATCCAAATAACTTTTCAACACATATTTTTGGCCAACCTATCTTTTAGGATCTGCATCTTTCAAGGGCTCGTTTGCTCTTTAGCAGGCACACTTTAACATTTCCCCATGTATAGTATAGTATATCAATTTCAACCAATTTTGGATGGAAGAACCATCAGTACTTTGACACATACCTACTGAGCTAACAGGGGTTTGGGGGTGACAACCCGGAAAGATAATCAGCCAAAAGAACAAACTGAATACTGGCAACACCATTGGCAATGGTATAGTTTCAGTAAAAAGCATTGTTTATTTCAATTATTTTCAAACAAAAGATCTTTGTTCTAGCCAAAATTGCAGGCCATTGCACCCACTGGCCCTCCCAGTGTTCACCACTAGTTAAGCGGAGGTGGAGGAAGGGGTTCAGATCTAAACGAACAAAATCTGCTAATGGGGATGAAAATCTTTGGTTGACGACCTCTTACAGTAACACAAATGCCCTCTCAAGTTAATAATTAACAGCAATTAAGCCATTTCAAAAGGCTTGCCATTGCGATCATACAGCTTTGATTTGAAAAAATTAAACTCAGTGCCAGATTAAGGAGGGTCCCAAGTCCAGGGAAATGTCTGTCTTGTACGTGGGCAGTTCCATGACCGTCCACGGAAATTTTGAATTAAATTTGGTCACGGACAATTTCCAGCCAAAGACATGGTTCGTGGTGAACTTTAGTGTGTTATTTCCAAGGACAAACATGTTCTTTACCTTTAAACTGAACATGGAGTATTTTAGAAAGTGATAGTATGTCTGCAACTTTCTTACCAACACACATTGCAACTAATTCGTTGCAAATATTGTCGCTCTCTGGATGTTCTGCTCAGAACTGTACTGTACTTTATGTCATATCTTGCAAGCTGATATTGGCAAACATTCAAAACGCAAACTCTTGTTACTCAAAACAAAGCAACCTACTTGGTTACCATGACACATATATTAGATACCAACATGCTTCATGTGTTTGCACTTTTCACAGATTTGAGTAGAAAAACATGGGAGAAGCTGTTGCTATTCGAGTTATTAGCATCTTAGATATTATTGATGAAAGAAATTTGTACAAAAAGCTTTATCTTTGCAATAAGTCCGTACAACTATTGAAAACTTGAAGATCACAAGCCATTTTGACATGAAAGTCGAGTAGGGTGAGCAAGCCGATTCTTTGGAAGCCTTCATCAAAGGCCTTGGGAAATTGTCATTTTTTGGCGGAAATATGCAAATGAAAAGTGAAAAACTAACAACAAGAACAAATATCACATGCATCAACACATTTAATGAATAAGATTGAAATTCCATGGTCAATAATTGCTATCTATGACTTGCACCGTATCTGTAAGTCCACGGACGACCATGGACACAGCAGCTTGTCTGTAGATTGATGGTTTTCCATGGATTTTTCTGACTAAATTTTGCCACGGTTAAGTACACAGACGTCCAAAGTCAAGACACAGACATTTCCGTGGACTCGGGCCCTCCTCCAGATTGGAAAGTTTAACATGCTCATGCTTTTGTATTACTTGCACAGCCATCCATGCATTTGCAAAATTTATACGCATAGGACTGTATATTTACTTGTATAACTAAAGTTAATATGCTGATATGCACATGTCAATTCAAATTCAGGAATACTATCTACGCCATTTTCATCCCTGCTTGAAAATCCCCCACAGTTTTCAAACTTTCCAATCTGGGGCACCACAGACAAGAGTTTTCTCGCCAATTTTATAGGAGGTATAACATGACGGCGGTATTTAGGCCCTTATCAAAACTAGGGGCTAGGCATTAATGACAACTTCTTACCCCTTTAAAGCAAGCGAAAACGTTTAACTTGTGTGACTTCAAATCAGGTTGAGCTAAAATTAATTGGTTACAACATGGGGGCTTTATTGTGAGTGTTTCTGCGTTTAAATAGGAGAAAACTACGTATTTCTTACCGACACCACGAGGTGTTCTCTCACTGCTTTTTACAAGATGGAAGAGAATGACAATGTGCAGTCAAACTCGATCCAGCCCCCTACGCGGTCACGATACCCCGCGGATTATCTGCGTTTTTTGCGGTTTTCCTTCCTCCACCCCAGCTTGCTGAAATGAAAGTGAGGCAGTTTGGCCTGGCCTAACTGGCGGGAAGAAAGGAAACAGAAAGCAAGCAGTAAGCAGTCGAGGACAGGTCATCGCTCGTAAGTACATTGTTCATCACCATTCGCACAACAAAAAAGAACAATTTTGTTGAAACAGCATTGGAAACTCCATTTAGCATTTCTCACAGTTTTTGACCCTGCCACCTCCTCCATTCAAACAAAGCGTAAGCTCTGAAAGCAAGGATGCGCCCAACCAACAACAGCCAACAACCATCATCCAAGCGGCAAGTTTGCACTTTTGCGGACACGCTCTTAACATTTCCCAGTGATGTAATTTTCTACCGATTCTGCATGGCAAATGCATCAGTTGAAATATGTCCACGACCAATTGACTTTTAAACATAACAATTGTATTGACCCACCAATTGACTCAATTTACTCTTAATTTCAAAATGAAAAAATTGGATGTTTAGAGGCATAAGGGTATCGGCCGTAAATTCCGGACGGTTAAGGTTTGGAGGTCTATGGAGCCAAGACTTTCCTTCCAAATTGAAAAAAAAAATTATCACGCTCAACTTACATCATTTTGTGTTTCTTTTCTTAACAGTTGGCAACTTTTTGCATCTTCCTGTGATTTCTGTACCTCTTCTTTTCCGTTGGGTTGTTTAGGCCTAAATTCTTGCATGGCGGTATATTCCGGACGCAAAGTTGATCGTCGATTTGGCATGCAAAACGCTACGTTTTGTTGGCGATTCTTTTACATTTTATTCAGTTAGCTCTTGAAAGTTAATTTGTGTAGGTTTCATCGGCATCACTCTGTTTTGCCTGCATATCTGACAAGTTGAATATCGTTGACTCGTTTATCGCGAGAAGCAACGTTGACACCATCTTTTTGAACGCACACAGGAGCACTGATTGTTTATGAGAGATTTACTGTGAGCAGGAGTTTATTTCAAAAACTCAAGATAAGTGAAAAGATCGAGTAAGAGATGGAGAACATGAATGTAAAATGCAAGTTTGCTTTGCGAATGAAGGATTTTGTAAAACGGGTTTCATAAACCGATTGTCTGGCAAATACCACCGTCCGGAATTTACCGCCGATACCCTAGGACCTAAAAACATATGTCACTTCTGTGACTTAGGTAAAGCCGGAGTGCCTTTATGTTATGTGTGTTGAGAATCTTACACATGCAATTTTAAGAAAGACAAATAAACATTAGAGTCATTTGTTCTTGATTTAGTACCCAGGTGCTCATTCTTCATGTGTACTTTGCAAGCTTTCCAGTCTGGAGTACAGCAGTGTTGACAGGCTGGAAAGAGTGCATGATTTGGCCTAAACATAGATGTGATGTTTTGCTGTATATTTTAGGTCAAATAGTATTGTTGTATAAATTCTGAAAGCTGATACTTTTCTTCCTTAGCAAAATAGAAATGAACCAAAATGAAAGGGCCTGAGGAAAAAGAACAGCAAGCAGGATGCAGCCCAGAATGGCTTGTAGAAAAATCAAGGGATGCGTTAGCACTTGGTGATTTATATGCTGCAAAATCATGGATCTTGACTGCAAAGACATTATACCCTAAGGCATTTTCAGTGCAGGTGATTAAATGCATCATCCCATCACTGCTTAATTCAGTACCATGGAAAACTTTGCTTTTAAGACTCAAGTAGGGTGGTCCAAAACAAGAGAGAGAGAGAGAGATCTTATGAGAGAAGGTTGAATTTATGAAAATTCAGATTTCAAGGCTGCAAAATTAACAGTTTAAATGCTGACATGCATTGCAAATTATATAGAGAATTTCTTCAAAGGAATTTTTGGAGTTAGTTGGAAAGCAAAGCAATATGAACTTCAGTATAAGAACCACAGCAAGCATCATTCTAAAGCTTCAAAGTGAAAAAAGGACAAATCTAATGTATACTGATGTTTCCAGTTACAATCCATGTATGGCAAATTCAGTTGAATTATTAATAATAGTTTAGTTCAGTTCCTTTGATTTGGAAATTCCACTTTCATACCAATTCACAACTAAAAATATACCACTCAAAATTAAACAACAAAAGTGTTAAAAAATTTATAAAGTACAATTCTGAAGTACAATACCAAAAAAGGAGGGATTTGCATCTAGGGAATTAATTATAGGAGGAATTCACTCAATAGATAAACTGAATGAAGGGAGAGCACCTCCTTAGTTAGAAATGTTGTTTATGTTCTGAAAAATTGTGCATCGATTCAATTTGCAGAAATTCATCATCTAAAAGCTAAAGATCTTATGATTGATAGTTGATGGCAGAGAAGGTGCCTGGGAAGAAATGCTGGGGGGGGGCAAAATCTGTCAGAGTGCCAAATGCGAGCAAAATCTTTACAGACCACAACTTTCAAATTGGCTTAAAATGCATATACTAGCTAAAAACATAATGATAAAGTTACACCAGTGCTGACAGTGCATAGCAATTTTCAAAGGTTTAAGTGCCAGTTGGAGGCTCTGTGAAATTTTTGGAGGGGCTCCTGCCTCCTAAGCCCCCTGGTTGCACCATCCCTGGTTGATAGAAAGAAGTAAGGAGTAATTAGTGATTATTTGAAGTATATAACTTGTCTCATCTTAAGGAAAATAAAGAATGATACATGGACGGGTTTATAGCAAATTATTAAAATACTTTGCATAATCATTGATCTTATGTTTGGTTATTAAGAAGGACCTTTGAGATACAGTAGAAAAATTAGCAATTGCAATTTTTGGCCTCATACATTAGATTTAGGTAAGAAAATGCCTTAATTTTTGTTATTTCTTTTTAGTATGAAGCTTTCTTGATGGAGAAGAGAACTGGAAAATTGGGCACTTGTGGAAAATTGTTCTTTGAAATGTGAGCAGAATTCTTTCAGTCTATGACCATACTCTCCTCCGCAAGGTTTCTTTAACGTTGTTTTTAATG
Source organism: Aurelia sp. 4 Dawson et al 2005 (assembly GCA_964019985.1). Classification (NCBI taxonomy): domain Eukaryota; kingdom Metazoa; phylum Cnidaria; class Scyphozoa; order Semaeostomeae; family Ulmaridae; genus Aurelia; species Aurelia sp. 4 Dawson et al 2005. The sequence continues at coordinate 1,477,260 of OZ026495.1, forward strand.
TTGTTTCATGGTCCACGGTTCCGTGCTCAGTTATACCACTTATGCATCATCTATGGATCATCTATGACCATCATTGTACTTACACACTTCAATGTGACAAGAAGCTGCAAGAATTCTTATGGATCTTTAGGCAGGAAAACCATTATTTGCAAGTCCTGTACTGTATTGGCTGCTTTGAAAGTTAACTTTAAAGGTTACTGCTTTGGAAAATAAAAATTGTAGTTAATATTTGATCTGCAATGAGCATTTCTTTCAGATCTCATCTATCGATTTTAGATGTGAAAAAGCATTCAGAAAATTGTTATATTTCTCATGATTATGATTTGAAATGAAAGAACTGCTCAAACTTGCTAGGTCAGGATGTTCTACATTGATCATATGATTTTGATTTATAAATTTTGAATGTTATATATTTTAAAAGATTGGCATTAGTGACTGTAATCAAGTGATGTGAAGAAAAAATTGTTCAATTCAAGAATGGCACATGAGGCTTGAATTCTAACATAAGCACTGTTAAAATCTGGGTGTTTTTTTTTGTTACATGCTTAAATTTGTCCCTAGTATTGTCATTTTGCAGTTCTGATAGATGTTATTTTGATGTCACTGCAAAATATAATGTACATATAACTGAAAATTCATTCTCAGGATAAAGACTTTCCAAAAAGAAGAGCTCTTATGGAAGGAACTGAGAAAGTTGGTCCAAGCTCTTGAAGTTAGTGTCAATGACTTGGATGCAGAAACAATATTTTTAAAAGGTGAGTGTTTCGCTCTGAATTTTGTTCCTCTTACAAATATATTTCTGAGAAGTCACAAATTCCCCAAGAACAGCTACAGTGGGTTCAGGTCCAGTAGTGTCAATAAAGACCATAGTTTTGCTTTCTTTGGTTCTCTTTGATCTGGATTATGAAAATAGCAACTGTGTAATTTGATACGGATTATATCATTGCTGAAGTTGGCCTGCTATTGTTACAGTAGAAGTACATATATATAAAATCATGTTTCTTTTCTCTATTCTTACTGTCACAAAGTGCTGGATTTGAAAAAACTGAAAGTTCAAGTCACAGACATAGAGATAAGATCTCTTGTATAATAAAAATTTTTCTACCATAACAATAGCAGGCTGGTAGCAATGATAATGTCATCTGTATCAAATTACACAGCTGCTGTCTTCAGAATCTAGGTTACAGGGAACCAAAAATTCCAACAATACCATCTTTAAAGACACTCCTGGAACCCCCGTGGAAGAGCTAGTGACAAAGGAACTGCAGGAGCTGGTTGACTTTTTGCTTCAATACAGTATGTGTTGGCACACATCTTGTTGTGGATATGAACAGGCTAAGTTGTGGTCCTTGACGAATCCCTCAAAAGAGCTTCAGATCACATGCACAGTGATGATTAACTTTTAATGGTGCACCAGATGGTTGAGAACGAGGGAAGAAAAAAGCATGACAACATGAGCCCCAACCTTGATTTACTCACAACAAAGCTGAAACACAATGACTTAAGATAATGTGGTCAAATCTCACTTCAGCTCCTGGACAACATTTTATTCAAAAATCACCCTTTTCAAAATTGTTATTTCAAAGTTTCCAGGAAGAGCTTTCAGAAAAGCTTACTGATGAAATGTTTGCATTTTGTTTTTATCTGCCCAGACATGCCTGCAGCACTGAAGCCCCAGACTGCAGAGTATGGCAAGTGCACACCTGAGATTTTTTCCCTGAAATATCTCTGCACCCCTGAGAAGGGGCATGGCACACTAGAATTTGAGTGTGGCTCTATTGTTTGAAGCTTTCATTTTTCCCCAGTGATGACTGAATGAAGAACTTCAGACAACATGACCGAAAGTTTGGAATTTCTGATGAATTTGTAGACTTACTACAGTTGTTGTATCTGTCAATGTAAGCAGGCCTTTTTTGATAATTGAGATCTGGGACTCATTGTAATAAGTTTATGAATGCCCGTTGTATTCTGTGTACAATCAAATTTTAAGCCCCAAACTGTTGCTGCCGGAATACAGGACAGAGAAGCCTTTGAATTGGTATATTTTTCACAACAATTATTGCCTTTTTTGTTAGAATTTCTTACAAATGCAAATTCAAAATTTATTTACACACTTGCAGTGCACACTTTGATAAAATTGCAAACTTACACACTCAATATTTTGCTCATGCACACCCGAGATCTCATTGGAAACTGCCAGACTCTGCAGTCCGGCTGAAGCTTACACTAGTGGAATGATAAGGTTTTGGCATTTTGATAATCATGAAGTTCAAAGCTCTATAAAGCAAGTAAATCTAATCTAAGTATCAACAACTTTCCTTTTTCAGATATGTGTGAAAGTTTGCCTCTAAAGTACCAAAGAGAATTGTTGTTAAGATATGCAGGTATTTTATATTTCTACACATGCAAATAAATTAATATATTTCATCATGTAAATTGTTCTGCTCTCACTTTTAAACAACTGAAGAAAAATGCAAAATTATGTAAACAAGAGCTTAACCGACAAGTCTGGGGTGGCTTTGATTCATGCAACAAAGCAACAACTACTAGTGTGAATCCCTACCTTTACTTCACAACTCGACTCAAGCTTCCCAACGGCCATCAGTGCCTTGAACAATCTGAAAACTTAAGCCCCGCCATCTGGTCACTATGTTGCTATTTTCTTGCATGAGCACATGATAAAGAGGCCAGCAACGATTAAGAGGTGAGAAAGTAATAAAGCAGCCTTATTTTTGTTTGATTGCTAATTGCTATGATATCATTTCACTCGAATTGTTAATTTGAATACTTAATTTTACAAATGAAAGGTGACAAATAGTAGAAAAAAGTGTGATACATTATTGATAGCAATATCATCTTTAATTTTAGATATATTTTAGATGAAATATATGAATCTTGTATTTTCTTTTATTTTAGATTCTGATGAAGGTTTTTTAAATCAAACCGTTAGCGCACAAAAACAGTTTATTTTCTCTTATCTTTTATTTATTCTTATTAATACCAATGCAGACTTGTCTTTTAAATGCATTTGTGCTTTGAATAGAATAGACTTAAGCAGTTTTCCAATTACAAACAAGGGAGTACAGTAGAAAGCACATAAAAGAACCTGTTTTTATAAGAACCTTAAAGGATGTGCAAAGACCAGCATGCTTTGTGTGAATTTGGTGACTTGTTCTCCACAGCTTCCAGAAGAACTTCCAGACTTTACGAAATCCACAAAACAAAAACATGCAATTACAAAGGCTGCTGCTCTTTGTACTCCCTTTAAAGATGAAATTTAATCTTTTAAACCTCCTAAATGAGAAGCCCCAAAGGCTGAAATAGGGGGCCACTGAGGGGCGACTGTTTAAAATTGTATAGACCACCAAATCAAACTGTCTCCCTCGCTGTCAAATTTCAAATCAAAACTAAATGAAGGATTATAAAGCAAACTTCACATACTTCCTTTCATCAAGAACAAATTCCATTGATTTTCATTCTGTTGCAATTTAGTTTCCGTTTTGTTTTCGATAGGACTATTTAAAATAGGATTTTTCAATGTATTAACTAGTATTAGGAGTTTATTGATTAAGTAATTTTTCTTTTTGTTTTTGTTTTGTATTTTAACAAGGTACATTGTAAAACAGTTATTTCGTGTAACAGCCACTGAATGTTTTTACCCTGTATAAATAAGTTAAAATGAAATGAAGTTAAAATGAAAGTTGGAAAGGTTCTGATATACTAGGTTTCATATCTTCTAAATTCCTCAGAATTTTCAAGAATTCTTACATTCTGATCAGACTTCTTCAGTGGTACACAAAAGACTATCAGATTTTTAACCAGCATAGAGCTCAAACCTTTCAAAAAGGTGGGTGTAAAATTCTATTACATTTTTCTTTGAATTAAAGTGCTTGAAAGGAACTTCAAGTAATTCGCAATAAATTTGCCTTGGCAATTTCTTGATACCTTGACTACTTTCAAAATGGTGGCATTTATTAATTTTGAGGCTGTGACGTCATCAAATTTCTAAATCCTCAACCAGAAGAGCAACAGATTTCTGCTTGCAACCATGTTGTAGACCTTCATTAACTATGGTTATCTTAAAGATGGTATCAATTTCTCTCGATTAATTTAAGATTTACGATGATTTCAATTTATTCAAAATTTTCGATGAATTTTTGCAAAATAAGTCAAAATGCCGCCATTTTGAAAATAATCAATATATCAAAAAATTGCCACGGTAGATTTACAGCCAGTTACCCAAAGTTTCTTTCAAGCACATGAATTCAAAGAAAAATGTGATACAATTTTACACCCACCTTTTTAAAGACTTGAAAGATTTGAGCCGTATGCTTTTTTAACCAAGAATTCTAACCTTAAATTGCTCTCAATAATTCTCAAGAATTCTTCATCTTATTCATAAACTCGTCAGAATTCTTGTGCTGTAAAACAGTATTAACGTGTGCAAGGTACGTGATGTGCATAAGAAGTTTTTAAGAACCTTACAGGCTTGAGTATAGGACAACAGCCATTGAATTAAGAACCTTTTCCCTATTCAGGCTGCCCAAGAAAATACCAAGGCTCTTTTTTGCGGGTTTCTGCTGTAAAGGAGATTTTTTCTCCTCTTTGTAGTCACCGCAATCATACGACCCTCCGACGACCATTAAGCTTTCCTCTGACCTAACCCGATCCTCTCGATTCTGTATGACCCAGCTAAGAAATCTTATCGCAAATACAAGCAAACTCTAAACCAAGCTGTTGGACATCTTTATCGGTTACACGGTCGTAACAATAACGGCAATTGATCTTCGAAACAAAACTCATGCTTTTTGTGGAGCATCTGGACTTCAATAATCAAAATTTAATCCTCTTCCCAGCACTTGATTAGATGTCCGGCAATAGAAAAGTTTGCGAACACTGCAATTGTTATTTGATTGTGATCTTTCCCATTGAAAGACACTTTTTGCCCCAGCAAAAAAAATCTTCGGATCTTCTCAGGAGATTGTGTGTCTAGACATGGTTGGGTTCTTGCACACTCCACAGAATCACTACGAAGTCTGGTCTAACAGCTAGGACTTTGAAAAGCAGACTTTTAGTTTTGCCCATGTCATTTCTTTCAGTCATTTCTTGTTTGTTTGAAGAACTCGTTTTTGGCTAGTTGTACTCCTATTTCGATAGAAACAAACTGATATTCTCGAAAGTAGTCTGGTTTTTGGAGCCTTCACTCGGTCTTCACATGTCTTCATAGATGCACGAATGATCGGTACATTAACATCGATAGGGGTGAATATACGGCTGCCCTTTTTATTGATCTCAAAAAGGCTTTTGACACCGTCGATCCATGAGCCATAGGACACGAACTGAGTAGATTGGGCCTAAGCTAGGGGTACTCTCGTAGTGATTTGGCCGACGTAATTAAGTCAGTTTGCAATTAATATGTAATGATGTAATGAATACTCACTTTAGTTCTTCTCTGTCGTATCATGCCTAACCTTGCTAGTCCTGCAAAATACAGCCAGTAACGGAGCTCGATTCCCCTTCCACGACAAACATGGCGCCTTTCCTGTCGACGGTTTGTAAAATGTGTTTTCGCGCCTCTGCACTACGCTCCTCCGCACTCACCTTTTCAAAAATACGTGAAAGGTGAGTGCGGAGGCGCGAAAACACATTTTGCAAACCGTCGACAGGAAAGGCGCCATGTTTGTCGTGGAAGGGGAATCGAGCTCCGTTGCTGGCTGTATTTTGCAGGACTAGCAAGGTTAGGCATGATACGACAGAGAAGAACTAAAGTGAGTATTCATTACATCATTACATATTAATTGCAAACTGACTTAATTACGTCGGCCAAATCACTACGAGAGTACCCCAGCTTAGGCCCAATCTGCTCAGATCGTGTCCTATGGCTCATGGTCGATCACGAAATTTTGTTGGCAAAGCTAAATTTTTACGGTCTAGAAGGGAAGGAACTTATTTGGTTTAAGTCTTATCTCAAAAAAGGGGTCCATAGTGCAAGGTAAATGGTAAGGTTTCTAAAACAGGTCGTAAATTGTGGTGTACAACAAGGGTCATGCCTAGGGCCACTTCTATTCTTTGTTGCAGATATTCATATTCTTGGCAATTAATTCATTTTGTCTCAAAAATGTAGAAGTGACGATGGTTTCAAGTTTTACAAACTTTTTCTAGAATTTGTGAAGAGTAGCAAACCCCCTCATTCTGAATCTTGGCATTTTGGTTTATTTATTACAGAAATTTACGTTTACTTGCTGCAGTTGTTGCGGCTTAATGAAGACTGGGATTTGAATAAAGCAAGTCGCCAAAGTAGACTTAATACATAGTTATAGTTTCGCATTTCGACTAAAATATCGCTGCAACTACGACTCATATTCCAGAAACGGATTAGCCTCTAACCGATTCAACATGGCCTGAATCACCTGCTAGTTTTTCTAATAAACCACTGGGCCCAAAGCTTCACAAAAAGAAGTTTTTCTGGAACTGGTGTAACATGAAACAAGGTATCAGTTGTTAGACCAATGTCTTGCAAGCCATAACTGTAAAGCCCTCTTCCTTTAAGTCGTTTCTGTTAGTTTGGAGACGCAAGAGATCACTTTTCTCCCCTGAATCGCTGAAGTCTTTAATTTTTACAAGATTTTGACAAAGAAGGGTTTTTTGATTTAATCATTGTTGTACTTATTACAGATAACCAGCTGGATTTAATTGAACGTTGCAGAATCTCTTTAGTCGTCATGAAGAAGTTTCATGGTGGAACAAGACAATATGGCGTAAGTACTGTGGCCCATGAACTTTGACGAATTCTGACTTCCGATTTCTCCGACGACTTTGGACTTTTATCTCAAGTTCCGGCAAGTTCCTTCAAGTTCCGACTTTTTGATGACTTTTCTCACGGGTTTCGTCAAAGGGGTAATCTGCTTTGATATTTATTAACGTCAAAGAACATTACAACAAAAGACAAAAATAGCACAGGGAAGTGCAAACCCACAATAATAAGGATGAATAATACTCAACAAGGGCAAACGAATGATATTTATACCCCGCTCACACCTGTAAGTCAAACAAGCATCAACTACACGTAGATCAAGTACTGCGTTCTAATTGCTTTATGATCAATCCAAAGAATCGAGAGCTTTTAGTTAGGTGAACTTTAGCTTGGGTTAGGAAAAGACTTGTTTAACTTTGCCTGTTAGGCGCCGCACACAAATCGATTCTTGCTCGCAACACGTCCATGGGGCGTTTTCAAAATACCCCCCCCCCCTCCACCTAAATTGTCCAATTGAAAATCGATGTAATTTTTCCGATCGTGAGAAAATTTCATGCCGTTGTTCTGTTCCGTATCAAATGGGCCTAAGTCATTATGAAGGCGATGTGTGACGTGCTTTCGATGTCCAGTTACTGTCACTGCTGTCGAAATTCTCTCGCACTAACAAAATGTACAGCAAACGAAAGCTGTAAACTAAAGTTCCTTGCAGAAAATTCTGGAAAGAAGTATCGATGGAAAAAAATTTGAAAACGTCCGGTCCTTTTACCCCCTCCCCCAAACGTCCATTGGACGTTTTGCGTGAACGAAATCGACTTGTTTGCGGCGCTTTAGAAACAAATTTCTTGGCCAAGTTTCTTGGAAGGGAGTCTGTCACGCATCTAGTTGGCTTAATAGTTAGTGCTCAGTTGATAGATTTAATGGGCGTAAGTCATTGTTTTAATGATCTCTGTTGTTTCAGGTAAAGCTGACTGAATTACTTATCAAAGCAGAAAAGGAAGAGAAATTGACGACGCCTTTGAACATTTACAGAAAGATGTTAGGTAAGAATGTTAAAACATAAAGACGACTGCTTCGTTCCTTCGTTCAACTTCGTACCTTTAAGGCCCCGTCCCCCATCCGGATGTTTTTGAAAACGCATCTTTTTTGATCCGTTTTGGGTTAGCGCCCACACGGAGACGGCGTTTTCGGTCACTGAAAACGAAGCTATTCGAAAACGCTCTCCAGAGTGGATCTTGTTGAAAACGCCGTTTCCTGTTCTCGTGTGGACAGGTGAAAAGGTGAAAACGGAGCTTTTCGAAAACGCTGACGTCACAGTGTCGATTTTCAAGCCATCAGAGCATGCGCTCAGATCTTTGGAGATCACGCGAGGTCATTTTGTTTATCTGTTTTCGGATTTCGAATATCATAGCGTTTTCTTGTGGACGGGGATATTTTTGAAAAGGCTCCTCGTGTGAACGCGGATATTTTTTTATACGGATAAAAAAGATGCGTTTTCAAAAATATCCGGATACGTGTGGATGGGGCCTTAGCCTTGTAGATCTTTTTGTCGTTCGGCAATAGAACCAGAATAGAACAGTGTTTTGATAGGTTTGTAGAATTTTCGAATTTGCGTAACAGCCACAGAAGTTCTGGCGCCAACCTTTCGCATCAATGAATGTAAAAAATTAAATTAAATTTCAAACTTAAAAAAGAAATTTAAGTATAGGCAGGCTCGTTTATCGGATGATCTGGCCTGGCCTTTGGTTTTGGGCCTGACTTCAGCTGGGCCGGCCATTGAGATTAGGATGAGCTTTAGTGGCATGTGTTGGGAGATGGGGATGCTGCGGGGTCTGTTCTGGGGCTCTGTGTTCGATTTGGGGGGCTGGGCATGGAGCTGGGGGTCGGATGGATCCCTTGGTCATCTTAGAAACTTCCCTGCCAAATCCTTTTTATACTTTTCTACTCTGAATATATTGTGTAAATTGTATTTTAATAAACATATTTAGCTCTTTCCTTTCTTATTAAGTATTCACTTTTGTATCATTTTATTGATTACATCTTAAAATAGACAGCCCCTTGAAAAACAACTTTGTTGAAGGGTTACCCCCCCCCCCCTAAGTGATCGAAATGGAAATGAAAATGAACCTTCTTACTTTACAGAGAAATAGACCAGAAAATTCACATCTTTTGCATTTGCTCAGATATAAGTGGATTTTAAACGGTTACTGGTTGGTGGCTTGGATGAAGTCACGAAACGATTACCCCATTCACACCAGCAGGTAAATCCAGTTTAAACTAAGCCAGGTTAAATGGAGCTTTCTGATTGGACAATCCATCAAATAGAATCCATTTGATCGGATGAAATTTAACCTGATTTAGATAAAGCTGGTTGAACTATGGCGTTGTGAATGCGGTAAAATTGCTGAAGACAGAGTAGAAACTGCGAACGCATGCACAAAATTTCGTAACTTCGAGCCCCTAAGCTCCTTGCAGCAGATCCCAACATTAGGCAATACTTGATATTTTGTTCCTTGGGCCTTAAACTCTTGATTTAGCATTTCAAAAAGCTTATGTATCCAAACACTTCCTTATTTCAGATTGATCAATGACGTAATTTTATGCTGTTTCTGCTCTGTGCATACATACATACATACATACATACATACATACATACATACATACATACATACATACATACATACATACATACATACATACATACATACATACATACATACATACATACATACATACATACATACATACATACATACATACATACATACATACATACATACATACATACATACATACATACATACATACATACATACATACATACATACATACATACATACATACATACATACATACATACATACATACATACATACATACATACATACATACATACATACATACATACATACATACATACATAGTGATTTTATAATTAGGTTAATTTACTGACAGCTAAGCAAACTGATGTGGACCTCCTTTCTAAAGTAATACAGATAGAATCATATAACTAAAGTAAAGGCATTTGACCTATTTCTATTTTGTATTTATTAAAGTTAAAAATATATAAAATCGGAGTCGTTCTTTAAAAATTGCCCCGTTCCTTTGGTAAATAAAATGGCATTTATCTTCTTTCATTCATATTTTAGGAATTTTTAAATGTCTCAGTGGTTGAATTCTTTCACTGCAGAAAACAATGGACCAAGAAATAAATGGACTAATTGTTCGGAGAACAATAGACGATTCCGCAAAAGATGTATTTACAGATTTTTTTACCATTTGATGATGGAACCCATTTATGTAAAGTAGGTGGCACTTTGAAACGAACCAGGATTTATTTTTTTCATATCATTTGTTCTTTTCCTGCCCCCCTAGCCTTTAGATAAAGTTTACGTTTCCCAAAATCTCTTTTTGTTTTGCAGTTTGTGATGTTCTTCCCGTTATCCTAAAAAGTCAAGAAATACATGTTGATGGACTTGGAGTGAAACACAAGGTAACGCGACGAAACTAATACCAGGCTTTGACAAGAGTAATGGTTTATGCTGGGTGTGCCTGCCAAAAATGCCCCCCCCCCTTGTGTAAAACAACAAAAAATTGATCAAACCATTCGTCAAATCTCTTCTTGATTTATCCTGCCAAGGATCCAGTTGTCATTAAAGATGAAAAATATGAATCATGTTTGAAGCATGCCCTTTAAAGAGCCATTGTCTCCCAAGGCTTGAGGGCACACTGCAACTTCGGACTCCCTGAAAATCAGATTTAGTTTATGTCTGAGTGTAAAGAGCATATACTGACAACACCTGCCTTAGGATACTCCATCGTCGTTTGAAAAAATCATGACTAAGCATATTCATTGAAATTATAAACCTACTAACGTGAGTAACTGCAAGGCAAGCAGCTTTGTCGTTCTACAGCGTAAAGAATTCAAATGAGAGAAATCGCCTTTGCAGAAACAAATATGCTAGAATAAATTTCTGCCAAAGTAAATATACAGAGCCCATGCAGAGGCTCATAAGTGATAGGTACAGATAGCTGGCTAGATACTAGGTATATATCATTTTGTAGGACATTTGTTATGACGTTGCAGTGAAAGTGGTCTGTGAGTCACAAAAGAAGGCTCCTTGTATTAAATGTCGAAATGGCCGATTGTTTTTGAATCACTAGTTGTTTAGTTTCGATGCTTTCTTTTAGGCCAGCGTTGTTTATTTACCTGAGCAATTACTATTTACTTGGCTTGAACTATGTATTGAATTCTACGCAAGTTTAAGCATACATCAAAGTACGCTTAAGTACCGCCATTTTGGAAGAGCCTCGGATGGAGTTCTGGAACCCAATATGAGCCTTCTTGACCCCGATGGTGATATTGGTCAGAATCCATGGTTGTCATTACATGAGGTACTATTGCTGTTTGCAGTTAAGTGCAGCTGGTCAAATGTTTTGAAAATTAAAGACAAGTTAGATCCTGGGAAAAGCAGGTTTGTAGATTGGATCACGGGTAATTAGACACCGCAGTCATGTTTCAGTATATGTGCTACTGCGGAGAACATTGTTGTCTTTTGTGGAAGAAGTATCGGAGTCCATGGTAGCTCCTCCGTATTTAGACAGTAATATTTCCTCTGCAAGAGAACAAAACAGCGGCAGTGAAGCACAACTGTGGTGTGTAACCACCCATGACATTTTGCAATTTGAGTGGCTATTCGAAAACAATAGCAAACATAAATCATTTCTCGAAACTTCCATTTTATTCAAATTATGACAATACAATTTAGCCACCAAGCCACAACTTATGCCGTGTTACTGTATTGTTTTGGACAGAAGTCGCATTCATAGGGCTACCGTCAGTCATTGAATACGCCCTATACCTTCGAATAAGCCCTCACTGAAAAATATTTCTTGCGAAATAAGAGCCCCTACCCTCCGATAAGTACCCATGGGGGCTGAATATTTTTGTTGTTGATAAGTCTTGATAAAAACTGCTCGTTATTTTAGTGAATATCTTTTATTCTCTGTTTGACTGACATTCTTTATATTTTTTCTACGTTCTCAAGTCTAGATATTTCCGCGAAAACAATGTAACCCAATTTATCTGCTGTTTAAGCTCACTGACCAGCCCCGGTGGCAATATTTTTTTGCTCCCCCTAAATGAGCCACCACTTTCGAATAAGCCCCAATCCCAAAATTCTTTTTGCAGAGGAAGCCCACGTGGGCGTATTCGAGAACTTACGGTGCCTAGCCAACTGGAGATTGATAACGGCTGCTAATCTGTCCACTTTTTGGACAAATTTATGCACTCTGTACCAGGGTGCGAAGTTGACCCTCGGGAATGCTGTATGATGTAATTATTGAGTTATTACTGCCATTTTTCTTTTTTTGATTAAATGATTTTCCTGAGATCATGTAAGTTTTTCTTTTTGATGGCAAAATATACTTGCTTATTTAATACCATTTTTCAAAATTTCCTCAACATTTTCGTTGTTTTACAAGGAAATACCCTGGGTACCAGAGCCAAAAAAATAACAAAAAGAAAAAAATGAAGAACCACCTAACACCTCTCTCTTTCTCTTACCAATTTCCTTTCATTTAAATTTTGAGGCTCTGGTACCCAGGGTAACAAGGAAAATGCTTTTTTGACGAGCATCAATCTTCGTCTTGACAGAAGTATTAAAAGCAAATGGAGGGCAATCAGTAATGCAAAAGATGTGAAATCACCGTGGGGTATTTTCTACAGTATCCTGGAATTGTATCTCCATGCAGTTATTGAGTACTGCTCACTCATGGTCAGCTCACAGAAAGGTATGCCCTATTAAGATTTCAGTGAGTAGTGGGAAACAATAGACCTTTTTAGTTATTCTAAAAAAGAGTGTGGAGTGAGCGATACTTTTACACATTTTTATACACAAAGTTCTATTGAGTGGCGTTAGAGCTTCTAGCACAATTGTTCACATTCGAAAGTTCGACAGAATCTACAAAAATATCGTTCGATTCAGATTCTTTTTTAGACCAGCTAAAAGGCCTGTTGGATAGGATAGGATCAGATCAAATTAGATTCTTTGCCTGCCTCGAAATGCCATAAATTTCTCTTCCTTGACACTGGCATAGTTTGTCAACCATATTTTATTGCCTGCAGTTAACGGCAGAACTCCACCACAGGTGTCATCTAAGAATGTGTGGGCCTTGTTGCAATGCAGCTTCAAAACACAGACTTATTTGGCCAATTAGGCCGCTTTTAGGGCGCGGCCAATCTGATCGCTACTTTCTTATGGTCAAACCATGTGCCTATTCTTAGCGTTTCATTGGCTGATTAGATCAAGGTTTGATTTCTCGTAGCGAAGCGACGTTCGACTTGGCATTCGATGTTTTGTTCGACATTGGAAGAATAGATGACGCTCGAGCATTCTTCAGATTTTTCATAGGAATGTCTAGTCAATGTTTAAAAGCTGTTTTGTTGGGAATCATTGTATGAACAAAGCTAAGGAAATCAGATTTAAAAAATCGAACGAATACAAGGAACTACGCTGTGATTCTAAACCAGGGAGCGCCCCCCCCCCCTAACCACCTCCCCAGGGCCCCTTAAATACACAGAGTATAATAGATAGATAATTGTTTACTTTTTCCTAGGAAAAATCCATGCAAGCGAGAATGAATTTTTGTTGCTGGAGAGCATTGATCAATTGGGACAAAAACATATTGGCCAGCAGTCATTTGCCAGGTGCGTTTTTATTGCGCGGTGCACTTTTTGATATAGGGTTTCCAAAGACCAAGTGCACCGTTTGAATATATACTGTGAACAAAAATAAGTTTACAATCTTAAAGTCGTTAGTTGTACAATACGTTTGTGTGTTATTTTTTGCACTTCTCCACGGCTGTGTTGTATCTCATTGACTTCTGCACTGCACGGCATAATTCTTCGAATGGAAGAGTTTGATATGAAATAACTTGATGTTACTTCACACCAAATTCTCACATTCGAAGAATTATGCAGTGTACTGCCGAAGTCAATGAGATACAACACAGCCGCGGAGAAGCGCAACAAATAACACACAGAAGTATTATACAATTAACTATTTTAAGATTGTAAGCTTATTATCGTTCAGTTAACTGCCCGGGCTTCTTGTGATCAGACAAGTAGTTGCTGAATTTTGGAGAAACGAAGGTCAAAATCACTGGCAGTTTTAAAACCTTAATGGATATCTAGGCTCATGACGATGAGTCCCTTGTATCCTTGCGTGCGGTAGACCTTGCTCAACAGGGACTCATAATAAGACAGTGAAGAAGCAGGCCCTATTTTCTGCATTCGATCGATCGAATCATGATCGAACGACTGGTTTAGCTCGGTCACTCCTCGGAAAGAAAATGCGATGAAAACCACGTTCAGCAGACATTTAATCAACGAAACTTGGTATAAATCTGAAGAAGGATGTTCACTTCCCCTGGTGAGTGTAAAATGAGTCTTCCAAAGCTACATTCGTCAACTTCTTGCCGAAGTAACTTTGTTCAAAGTCTAGTCAACTGCATCATTCCAAATGAAAATTCGAGAGCGTTGCTGTTTACCAGATCTCGCGGTCTGATTGGTACTCTAGGAATGGCAGAGTTTGGGCCTAAATAAGCCAGGTTTTCAGAGTAATACTATGAGTCTTTGTTGACCGAAGTGCCATCATCAAGTCAACGAGCACAGGGAAATAAGAGACTCATCGTCGTAAGTCTAAATGTGTATCGTTGTAAATGAATTGTATATGTAAAGTCCGGGCAACGAGGCCAGATTTAATAAGACACTAGCGTCGGTTGCTTTGACTGTCCCCGATTAGCGTTTGCAATCAGCGATTAGCGATTGGCGTCGGAGACAAAGGAAATTGCAGCGACGATATCCCGTTTGCTACTGGCATTTTCAGATATTGTATGCCTTAAGCCTACCATAGTGATGCTTTGCACCACCTTTCACAGTGTGATATCACAGAAAAGTTATGGAACAGTAGCTGAAAGTGCGAAAAAAATAAATGGAATTTATTATCATTTATTATCATTATCGATTTCTTAACAGTTGGATAAGAGTAAAATAGCTGAAAGTAGTTAGCTAATTAATTCAAACTTAAAAACATTACAGAATACAAATACTACATAAAAATGGCGGATAAAATATTTACAAATCATCAAAATCAAACTGTATAAAACAGATATCTGAAAACGTGTATCATAAAAAGCCCAAATTCGGAATAAATGTGCGGCATAACCTGCATGGACAATTTTCTCCGTACCAATTTTTTATCTTTGTTTTAAACTGATAAAGGGATTCTGAATTGCGTATTGTTAGTGGTAAAGTTTGCCAAAGCTGCGGACCTTTAAATCTAATGCTGTCTGAGCCGTTGTTGACTGATCTCATTCTTGATTGAATAAATTCGTTATTGTTACCCGAATTGTAGTGAATCGTATTTTCACAGAAAATTTCCTGCATAAATGAGAGAGTTAGGTCATTTTTAGTTTTGCACATCTCAGTCATAAGTATTTGCAAGTTCTTTGTATGAATAGTGATTGCACAGTCCTTTTGTAATAGGTCACTAAAAGTCGATTCGGTATCCTTATTTTTTCTTGTTGATTTTTTGATTCACCTGCCTGTTGTGAAACATCCAGACTAAAGGGCAGTATTGAAATTGACTGGTAATGAATGCCCTCATCAAGATTCTTAGTTTATTATGATCCATATACGGGCATATGCGGGCAAGTGCGTAAAGTTTATTACTGGCTTTTTGGCAAAGTTTCGAGACGTGATGGTCAAAGGAGAGTTTGCTATCAATATGAACTCCAAGTAATTTCTCCTCAGAGCTATTAACGACTTCAGCATTTCCAATCTTAACAGCAACTAGATCATCGCATCTCAGCCCAATGACCAAAAAATGACATTTATCTGCATTTAATTTCATGAAGTTGCTGGCAAACCATTCTAATGCTACATTACAGTCATTTTCAAGCTTATGAGTTATGTTTCCAGGTTCTTATCGCAAGCATAGATTGTGGTATCATCTGCATAATTACAGATATCTGAGTTTTGAATAAAAATTAAGAGATCATTCATGTATATGTTAAACAACAGAGGGCCAAAGACTGACCCATGTAGGACACCTCGTGTTAGGTCTTTCCAATAACTGAAGGAGCCATTTACCTTGACTCTCTGTTGTCTGTTTGTAAGGTAACTGTTAATGAGTGACGTTTGAGTAGAAATTTCTAACAGCGATGTGATAAGTGAGAAGTGCAACAAGGTATAGTTATAGCTCAATATAGTTCAATGGGTGGATTTGATTCATAAACCGAAGAGGAGGCACTGCAATTCTCACTTATCGCAAATACAGAAACTATCTCCTTGTATGCGTGTTGCACAATGTTTTTTTATATCATTGTCAATTTAAAGCTAAACAGATGCAATACAATATTCTGTGCCGTCCATAGCAGAAATAGACATGACGTCATCTAGTTCTGGCTATGAACGGCTTTTAACAAATTCTTTAACAACAGTCAGAAAAAAGAAAAAAATATGAAGAAGAAAAAAGAGACCAAAAAAAAAACGTTTCATTGAGAGATAAAAAAATAAAGTATTTCTGATATAGGTAACACTTGAGTCGTTTATTTCTCGCGATCATAGTCAGTAGAACAGCTATGTGCATATTTAGGGCGTCAATAAAACGATTCTATACTCAATAATAAACGAAACACTTTATCATCTTCGAAAAGAATGTTTTCTTATAGGTTTTACTGTTGAAGTTTGATGAATTTTTAAACTGGAATACGTTTTTGACACCCTCGGTCAGGCTTGCGGTCAGGTGCGGTGTTTGAAGATTGCACCTGCATATAGATAATTATTATTACAAAAGGCCGAGTCGCTACGAACGTCACTGTTTCGGACATGGCGAGAGGAACGGATCGGAGAGTAACGGAGATTCTATGCGTGTGAATATAGACATTGAAGTGACACACCAAGAGAAGAAAGTCTTCAACGAGACCTGCAAATGGCGCAAGATTTGAACGCCTTACAACAAAGAACTGATTTTTGCAAATCAAGTTTAAGCAGTTAAAATTCAAACTTAGGAAAAATTGGATTTTCTATGGTATCAGGTGTCGCATCCATCGTGAGTGATTTCAGTAAGTTAATTATTGCTATGTCCAAAGAAAGTTAAGATCAGCAAGTATAATGATAAGCTAGCTGCAGTTCTTTCAGAAATTTCCCTATCTAGAGTATCACGATCTAAGTAGAAACGTTTTCAAGGACAGTTGAGAACGGACATTGAGTTTGGTTTCTCAAGTTTAAAAACTTCAGACACTTAGGTTAATTCAGGCACTTCTCTGGCCAGAGTGTCACGATTCTAGAGGGAAATAGCGTCTAGTCTCTCAAGTTGCAAGTGTAAGCAATCTGCTTTTAATTCAAGCATGTCCCTAGCAAAAGTATCACGATTTTAGAGAACGTTTTACAACGTCAATTTCCAAAGAAAAAGCTGTGTTAGTTATCAAGTTTAAAGAATGCAATCTACAGTGACTTCCGATGTTTTCCTGTCGATTGTTTCAGCAGTATTATTTCTCATCAGTATTTTCAGCAACCTCATAATCATTATTCATGCTTTAAGAAGAAAAGTTTTCAAAGACACTTGCCAATCAAGAATCATCATTTTAAATACAGCGGTCGTGGACTTGTTTGGTTCCTTCGATTGCCTCGCCTCTGCTTTTGGGTACTACAATCACGCATTCTTTACAAAGAACGATGTTCTATGCGAAATAGAAGGTCTTAGGCAAGGCTTCTTTAAATCACAGGCTCACAACGCTCTTCTCCTACTTGCAATGAATCGCTTTTACATGTTTGTAAAGCCTGGTATAGCTAGCCAAGAGTTTTCCAAATTCATGGCCACTTCATACATCATCTGTACATGGTTATACTCTTTGTGGTTGTTAATATTTGTGCGGCTTTCCGATCACCGCTCGGTCTACTCCCATCGCTTTGGTGCTTGTATACTAGAGGTAGATCCAACCACAGGACTCTGCTTGTTTACAGTACGTTTGCTTGTGATTTTTGGGATTGTCTACTGTTATGCAAGAGCCGTGTATTCGTTTAGAAAACGCCGCAAGGCCTTGGCAGTTAACATTGTAAGCCGTAGGGGTGTCAAGATTCAGGAACCAGCGAAAAGAAGTGAACCAGCGGAAACAGTGGAAAGAGCAGAACCAGTGGAACCAGCGGGTCCAATAGAACCAGTGGTACATGTGAAGCTTGTGTCAGGGGAATCAGAAGAACAAGTAGAAAGAACGGAAGCAAAGGAATCAGCTGATACAACAAAGCCAACGGAATGGATGGATTTGAAGCCAGTGGAACCAGTGGAAAGAGGAGGAAGAGTGGAACAAGTAGAAAGAGGGGAACACGTGGAAAGAGTGGAACCAGCGGAAAGAGCGGAACCAGTGGAAAGAGCGACACCAGTGAAAAGAACGGAAACAAGAGAACAAGCGGAGCAGATGGAGTTGAAGCCAGTGGAACCAGTGAAAAGCACGGAACCAATGAAACCAACGAAAGTCCTGGAACAAGCCCATCAGATCTCAAAGCCAGTTTTTCAGAGTGTCAGTACGGGAAACAGCACAGAACGCATACCTGAAGGGAAGGTGGAAATTAACAGTAAGGATGGTAGCTCATCTACTGCTGACTATGTGAATATGCGACAAGAAATCATGCTGCATACACTAGGAACTAACTGTCTGGATCTTCGTGGATCAGATGCATCTGGATCATTACAATTCATTTCTTCAAAAAATCGTCAAAAGAAAACGTTAATCAGGGTAGGTTTCTATCCTTTATAATAAATTGAAATAAAACTAACCTAAATACATTAATACTGTACCGCTCTTGGTGTAAGAAGACACAAGGTCATCTGACCTAAAAAAATTCGGGAAATTTACAGCAGTTTTTTGTCCTGGTCGCGTTTTATGAAGATAGGTAAGATTTAGAAAAATCTTCGCACATTTCTTCTGTCTTCTTCGCTTATTCACCGCCTGATTGGTCCGTGAAAATTAGGCTTTGAAGGTTTCCGGCCATAGGCCACGAGCAAAAATCGGTCAAAACGTTTTATTTGGTACCATTTGAATAGCGATAAAATTACAGCAAATGTTTTATGATGGAAATGCCCAAATGACTGCATAAAAAACTCAATGGTGGTTGTGAGACTGTTTTTGATTTATCACCAGTCGAGACCAGATTCTTGGAAGGGGCCACACCTAATCACAACAATATTGAATTCCCAAGCATGGCCCCCCGTATTGAAAGTTAGGGATTAACTCCCCCCTGGGCTTAGGAAAGTTGTTTCTTGATATCGTTTCTCATTAGCTGCTTCTTATAAACAAGGACACGCGTATTCCACTGCTTAGAATAAATAACCTCCAGCAACAGGCAAACACTTTTCGCTTCCCACGAGGATTAAACACTGATTTTTGCAAAAGTATCAGATATAAAGATTTTGATTCTTAACTCTCGAGAGGAACGACATGTGTTTGAAAGGTGAGTTTGTAGTTTGTAAAGATAGGAATCAGTTGTTTTGGCCGATTTTTGCTCGTATCCCATGGCTGGAAACCTTCTAAGCCTCATTTTCACAGACCAATCAGACGGCAAATAAGCGAAGAAGGCAGAAGAAACATGTGAAGATTTTTCTAAACTTTACTTACCTTCATAAAACGCAACGAGGACAAAATCTGCTGGAAATTTCCCAACTATTTTAAAGAAATCTACTCATCAGCTCGCCAGATGTTTGGGTATCCAGGTTTGGATGCCGGTTAAAATACCTCATGCTTTCGTGGAAATGTAGCGATTCCAATCAACAAAATCGGCTGAATCTTGTCTATGCTTCTTCACTCCACCTCAAGTCAGGTGATAAAACCACTCGATAAAACCGCTTCTCAATATTATAACTTATTTTGCTCCACGAAACTTGTGCCTTGAATGCAAACTGAAGTATAATACCGTAATTTCCCAAGAACATTTCCGATGCAAGAAAATTTAATTTTGGAAATTTCAGCCCTGGGCATCAGAGGCGCTTTGTCATGAGACTTGAAAAGTACCCAGAATTCAAATCACACACATCTAAAGTACGAGAACTTGCGATGCCTTTGACAAAGTTTCTTGTGTCGTTATTACCCCAAGAACGTTGCCCCTTTCGCAGGCGCGAATTGGTGCCCCTCCAAAATGAAAAACGCTCCTACTAGTCTGCGATGGCTAAATCTTTGACAACTGCGAAGCCCAAATAGAGTGGAACCACATCGGATTGGTGCAGTTACACGAGAGGGAATGAAGTGAATTTTACCAAAATTTTCAGTGCTCAGAAAATATAACGAAATCACGTAAAACGATTTCAGTCTTTTGGGAATTGAGTTAACGTTACTGATGTCCAGTGCCTCTAGCAGTCTCTTCGTACCAGATTTTTAAACATTTGAAGTTCTTTGTAAACTAGTCTGTTAACCCATGGGTGAGAAGGAACAAGATGTCTATTCTTCTATAAAATGGATGATTATTAGGGTCTAGTTAACAGGCTGCTTTAAACCCTTTAAACCTGTGTACAAGGCAAACTGCACACATTTTTATAAGAAACTAAGACTTTGGGCTTGGACTGAAACTTCCTTGAAATTATGAATACTCTGAGTTTCTTCAAGCCCCTTCAAGGCTTCAAAACAATCTTCATGTTCACTAGCTATGCCCTTGTGAACATTTCAAAACAATGCTTTTTCAAGTCTTTCCTATGTTTAGACATTACTCAAGACCCTTCCAAGTCACATGATACAGGAAATAGATGTTCACTTCATCTATTTTGCCTCTTGTTCCATTGTAGGTCGTAGCCTGTTTTTTTAGCCTCCACAAGCTTTCTTTCACAACTTTATTTTGCCTGCATTTGCTTCCCAATCCACCTCCGCACTAGTATCGCAGTTGTCTGGGGGTTACCTCGAAGTTTGGAGGGGGTTTAGAAGAATAGAACTTCGAAGAAACATGTTATTTTGATGTTTTGGCAACATAATCTTCTTTGTGATTTTAATCTTCTTTGTAATTTACTTGTAGAGCAACACAACTCTGGGATATCACGCGAGCCACGCTAATCTAGATATCGTCGCTCAGTCACGGCCACGCTCAGAAACTATCACGGCATTGACAACGCATACGACCAGTTTCATCCGTGTACCACCAAAAATGCCGCCTGCAGTGTTTCCAAGCAGAGCCACAATGCCTGTGAACAAAATTGAAGTGGAGCCAGAATACTGCATGACAAGAATAAGCAGTGTTGCGAATCTCAGAGCAGAAAGTATACTGGCAGTGCCGAAGGATTCAGACAAAAGTGAGGGTACTGCAAAAGCTACATGTGATCGTAACAACAACAACAACAACAACAACAACAACAACAACAAAGGAAACCTTATCTATGCAAGACCCGCAGCCAAATTGCCTCTTCGGGACAACCGCAAGCCTGTTGTTCGATCAGATCAAGCGACAAGAATGATAATAATCATCACTGCGTATTATTTTCTGAGTAGTTTACCTTCATTTTTCTCGCAGACGTCACCCGGTGAAGGCGACGTAGGCGTGACTTTGTTTTTACATCGTCTGGCTCTTCTGCTGTACACTACCAATTATGTCTTCAATGCTTTTGTGTATGTGATTGGCAGTAAAGAATTTCGGGAGCAAACTGTAAAATTATTCAAATGTAGTTGAACTGATAACTTGCAGTGGACAGAAGCTATGTCATTCCTGGGTGCACAAGACGTGGAATAAATTGTCTTTGGATGTCAAACAAACATCCTCTCTTGGCCTTGAAAAAGTTCGCACACGCCATTGTTTCTTTGGTTGCGTTTTATTCATTCACTCATTGAGAACGTAAAAGGCCACAGTGCAGCATAATGTGAAGGCGCTGTTCACTTTGCACCTGTCAGTATTACATTGAGGTTTCCCATTCAAATTCAAATCTGGAGGCCAAATTCCAATGCAATCCCGAGATGCAACACGAACAGTGACCTTACATTTTGGAATGGTTTAATCGAATGGTCTAATAGCCCTTTTGAATTAGGGTTGTTCCCTAGACTGATTACATATTCGAAGTTATCTCTGTTGACAGACTATTAGACGCGGGAAATGCGACTCATTGACATACATATTGAGAATTTGGACGACAATTTTCACCCTTGATTTCATGTCTTGATATGAAACCATAGCAACAGTTTGCCAAAGGGGGCCAAAGCTCAGTAATCTAGGCAGTGGCAGATAGGCCTAAGTTGCTGGTTCGAGCCTCCGATGCTAAAATGTCTCAAAATTCTCGTTTTCAGTGATATTGGCTATAAACAAAAGCCGCAAGTATTCATATGAATGTTTCCTCAATTGAAGATTACGCTAGAGATGGCGGCGAGGAACTTTTTGCCAAGATGCGTTGCGTTCGAACTAGGAATCTTTAACGAATCTATAGGGATTCGGTTGTAGAACGCAATGCATCTTGGTAAATGGTTCCTCCCCGCCATCTTTAGCGTAATCGTGTATCCAAGAATCAACAAACCGTTCACTTTGAACCAGGAGCTTCTCATTTTGAATGACAATCAGCTCCCCCCGTGAGCTTCACTGCAGCAACGAAGATTTCCAGCTGTCGAAGGTTACATGACCACGCCTAAGCCTCGTTTCTGAGCGCACAGATAAATCTGTGCCATCTGTGCCTTGTCGTCTCAATTTCTTTGTGAAAGTCCTTAATTCCCAGTTGAACAAAAAGTCCTACGCAATTAAAAGCTATATGTAAAAAGTGCGTTATAAGTGTTGTCGTTGTTGTTGCGATAATAGGGACTATGACTGCATACACACGATGCCGGTACATTTTGAAAACGGTAAAAAATTTGACGGATAGGGCTCAAGGGCTCCCGTTCACAAGAAAACGACACATTTTTGCCGGCAGATTTTGAAGACGATAGCTTTTGAAAAAAGAGCTCCAACCGACATTACTTGGACTTGCCCAAGTCTCTTCCGCGTACCAAAACTACGCGTTCTCTTTCGGGTTACTGTTTTTGTGGGTTTTAACACGGGAGATGTGGGTTTTAATACGGGAGAGACTTGGGCAAGTCCAGCATAACTTGAAAATGGCATCGCATGAAAACTCGAAAATGGTGAAAACGGAACAATTTTGCCGCTTTCAAAACGAAGTTGAATGATTCATAACGAGAAAAGGTCAATGTAGACTTATGACGATGAGTCCATTGTATCCCTGCCTTAAACCTTGCTCAACAGGGACTCATAATGCAACAATGGAAAAGCTGACACCGTTTTCTGCATTCGATCGATCGAATCTTGATCGAGCGACTGCTTTGGCTCTGTTCAACAGTCACTCCTCAAAGAGACAATATGATAGAAACCACGTTTAGCAGACAGTAGTAAATCAAGGAAACTTGGAATAAATCTAACGAAGAAAATTCACTTTACCTGGTGAGTGTATAATAAGTCTTTCAACGTACATTTTCCATGTTTTTAAGATCTAAACATACCAGAGAAAGCTTCAATTAACTGCTGCAGCAACATCGTTCAAAATCTAGTCAACTGCATCATTCGAATCTTTGCCAAATCTCGCATCCTTATTGTTACTCTACGAATCGCCGAGTTTGGGTAGGGCCAGGTTTTCAAAGTAATGTTGTTGGTCTCTGTTGACCTTAGCGCCATCAACAAGTCAAAGGAGCACAGGGAAACAAAGGACTCCAGGTCACAAGTTTAAGGTGGATGTACATTTCTTTTACATTAAATTCTTCGGGGGATTGCCGTGGGTTTGTTGCGTCCTTACCCGCGGTATCCTTGTCATGTCTGTTCTCTTCTCTTTGATCCCATACGATTAGGAGATTGTTCATGGGAGAGTCTGTAAACGTGAAGGGGTGTATGAAGTAACCAGTAAATGTAGCTTTTAATGACAGCGTTTATTAGCTTTAAGCGGTGATGACTGGTCTCAGGTATTTTGTGAAGGCGCTTTGTCAGCTCCATTAGCTTACCTCGTAATTTTCTATAAAGACTGGTGTTGTGGGAAAATTTGATATAAAATGAATGTATGGGAGAAAATTTTGTCTTAGTTTTTCGCCGCTTAATGGTGCTGCATGATAAAAAGTAACTCCTTTCTTTCTGCAAAAGTTGTTAAAAATGCCAAAGAGAGGCAATTGGACAACGGAAGAGAGGCAATTGGACAACGGAAGAGAGGCAATTGGACAACGGAGTTATGTAGAACAACTTTGCCGCCCCTGTTTGGCATGTCAAAACGAAGGGGTTTGAGGGTTATGTTTTAGGAATGAATTATCGAAAAGAGCATCTTAAACATGGTTACTATCAGAATTTCCGATGTTACAGTAGAGTCCAACATTGTATGCTCAGTCCATTGTGATGTTATGAAGTTTAGGTTATGACACAGTGCAGTCAAAATGTCATGAACTCTGCGCACAATGATCTTCGCGCGGATCCATTGTCCTTGGGACGAATAGTGGAAACTTTCCTACTCCTGACAGTGGGTCTGTGCGTTGGTTATGCTCTCAATCGCAAACATTCACAACTTTCCTGGTTATGTTATGCTAATGCAAACTGGATAAGCTGCTCAGCCACTCCCCCCAAATGTGGGGGCTGTCACTTGCCAAGATATATTCTTTCGTAAAATTTAGCACACCGAAAGTAATATCATAGAAAGCTCGATGTCTGTATGGAAGTGGGAAATGGAGTTCGCTGCTCCTATAATATTTCAAGTACAGGTATTCAAAAAATTTGTGCCCCGTTTGTGTGGCTACTGTGGAGGAGCATTAGATTCAGTCATCTCGGTTTTTGTGCAGTTGCATGGGTCAAGCTTCAACTTAGAGTTTGAGACCCTGTTTGAGTCAATCAGACACGTGGTTGCGGATTTATGGCAGAGAAAAGGCAAAATAGGTAGTTGCTTCGAAAACAAAAATTCTGTTTTAGAGGCAACCATAAATTTTGCCTTTTCCCTGCCATAATTCAGCAACCACGTGTCAGATTGAGTTTCAAATTCTAAGTTGAAGCCTGACCTATGCAACTTTGTAAAAACCTATCTCTATGGTAAAAATCTAGATGATTGAACCTACGGCTCCTCCACAGCAGCAGCGCAAACGGGGCACAAGTTTTTTGGACACCCTGTATTTGTATTTTCTCTTGCTCGGAAAACAGGACGCCCAAAAAGAAACGAAAACTCGAAGATGGATCGGTAAGTTTATTAAACTCAAATGTGATAAATTCAAATAACGTTTCATAGATCCAAAGAATTTCACATCACGTAGAAGCTCTGTTAACCCGCCACCCCTGGGGGCTTATTTAATATCGCAGGCTCCTGAGGGAAGGTTAGAGAGAGGGGGCTTATGACAGAGGGAGGCAAATTCACAAAGTGAAATGATATGGACCCAAGCCATGTCAAAATTAACATGCAAACTTGTTTATCTAAATAAACGAAAAGTCTTTTTTTCATATATATCAGTATAAAAATTTGCCATACATGCTACGTTCTACTATACTCTAATTACTACGAGGACGATACCATGAAGAGCAAAAGACAATGTCTACCCCATGGCCAACACATAAAGATATATAATTAAGTAGACAACTAAATAAACACCCACAAAAAGATACACATACGATACGATACTATAGATGGTGGAAACTGTTTCACACTGGCTGCCAGGTCAGCGACGTAGGCGAAAATTTCTGCCGTCGGCGAAAAGTCTTTGGTAACGTGTAGTAGTTGATACAAGTAGGAGGCTTCTTCAAACTCTCCCCTAAAGGGAGTGGCTCATTAAAGAGGGTCATTAAACAGCATTTACGGTAGATCCTTCAAGCACTTGACACGCATAATCCATACAATCAATATAATCCGTACTACAGCCATATGTTCAGTCTACATGGATGGGTCATTCATTCGCAAAACCTGAATGTATATAGAAATGCCATTGAGTTGGATACAACAAACCAAATCAAAGCACTGGTGATCAAGATGGCAGTGCGCAAGATTCAACAAATGCAAGAATTGTACCAGTCACCGTAGAAACTTATTCAAATCTTATACCATCCATCTGAACCACATACCAAATGGTTTTCAGGTAGATAAAGCAATCCTCTGTAGTTTTCTGCACTGCTCGTAGCTTCGGCTACATGGCTAGGCCAGTCACTAACATGCGGTAAAAGCTAATTTAAGGCCCCCTCTCTAATACCCTCTCTAATAAGCCCCTCCTCTCTGAGTCAAAATTTTAAATAAGCCCCCTACTTACATCAAATTCTATGCATGTTTATTTTGATGAGGTTTGGGATAAACGCTATGTCGAATTTATGTATTTGAGCGGTAAAATTTTATGTTGATCCCACAAAATATGGATTAAGGTACTAAAAGCTACCGAATACATCCTTGTGACTTGATTTTGGGAATAAGCCCCCCTCCCTAGTAAGCCCCCTCTGGAGTGGCCGAAATTTAATAAGCCCCCGGGGGACTTAATAGAGGTTTTACAGTATGTGAAAAAGAGCTAGAAAAACCATTAAAATTCTGTCAGGTGATCCTATCAATGTGTAACTTTGAATTTGCATTAATTGTGCTGGCGGAATGTAACTTTGTTTGTTAATTACATCTTTGATAACAGGCTAATTTGTATATTTTTCACTTCCCGAAAATGCCAAAAACTTATGTTCAATGATTGGAAAAGTTACAATTTAAAGACAAAAACCCCGTCTCTTTCTAAGCATTTTTCTCTTTCTCTCAAAAATTGAGATTTTTTGATCCAATGATTGTCTAACCAAAGTTCTCATGAAAATATTTGATACCACCAACAATTCTTTTTACAGGCTTCAAGCTCTTCTCTAGAATTCCAAGTGTCAGCCGAAGATGTTCATATCCAGTTCAGTTCGTGTAAGTCGTCAATTTTTCATCTTTTTGTTGTCGTTTTCTTGTCTGTCTTTATTGTTTGTTAATAGTTCGTTTGATCAAGTATTTTCAATCATCATCGTCATCATCACCATCATCATCATCATCATCACCACCAGTATCATCATCGTCGTCATCATCATCATCATCATCATCATCATCATCATCATTATCATCATCATCATCTTCACCATCACCATCATCATCATTATCATCATCATCATCATCATCTTCACCATCACCATCATTATCGTCATCATCATCATCATCAGCATCATCACCATCATCATCACCATCACCACCGTCATCATCATCATCATCATCATCATCATCATCAATCATCATCATCATCATCATCATCATCATCATCATCATCATCATCATCATCATCATCATCATCATCATCATACTGCGATGCCTTACATTATAAATGTAAGCAGCAACAAACTAACAAACAAACGTCAACGAAACTGGTCAGCCAAATTAAACGTTACAGGGACACATATAAGAATAAGCTGAACACTTACTGTAAATCATAGGTTTGTGCACATCCAGGCATATATCTACCAGGCTAACATTCATCTGACTAGAGAGTCCAAAATGTAATTGGCTTGAAAGGGGTTCGGTTCTAGGCGGCTATTGCGCCATTTTCGTCACAGTTTATGAACTTGTAGAATTGTAAGTTCGTTTTAAGGGGTTCAGCTAAGGTATGTCACAAAAGAGTCGATCCAGGGGCGCTATTGCGCTGGTATACGTGGAGAAATGTACCTCGCCTTCAATGAAATCAAGGGAGCAGTGTTTACTGATATGTCCATTTATTGAAGATACTATTTTGAATTCTCACATTTAAAGTCTCGATAAAGAGGTAACATGTCAGTCAGCTGTTGAGCCTCTGAGGTGAGCTTCAAATTTCAAATGAAACGAGTTTGAAGTGTGTAAACAGTTCATTTGAATATTTTGTCATCTTCTTTCTCTTTTCAGTGATTTCAGGACAAAACAATGATCTATCAGATATTTTGCAAGTTGCCATCGACTGCAAACATTTCTTAACTTCAAATCAGATGTTTGGGAGAGGTAAAGGATCCATTCTTCTTTCTCCTGTATGCACATATCATGACTAGAGTCTAGTCACTAGACCCATGCCTTTTTGTCCCTCTGCATTCTTTGATTTGCTGATATCACTTGGTCAATAGGGACTCATGATATTACTCTTAAAAAGTGGGCCCACTCTTTCAAAATGACGTAGACTAACAAGAGTTTTCGTACACTAAACCAGATCGCTTCAAACTCTGGTCTAAGGAGCTTGAACATTGAAAAGGAAACTTTTGTTACAAAGAACGATGCTTTCTTGGCCTACTTATCGAAAAATGTATACTTTTCAAGCAGTAATCTTCCTCTGTAGAAGCAAAATGGATCCATCGCAGCTGGGCCAACTCTAGGCCTCATCAGCCCCTTTTTGTATGCAACGACAACAACGGTCTAAATAGCGCCTTCCTAATCGTTGAACATTATTTGACTAGGAAATACGGAATTGCTCTACGCAGGCCAAAATTGGGCCCACTTTTTAAGAGTAATATTATGAGCCCCTGCCAAGGGATATCAGCAAATCAAAGAGCGCAGGGAAAGAGGGACGAAAAGACAGAAGTATTTGACGTACGGGGTGTTATATTCACTGTTTGAAACATTATACAGGATTATCTATGCAACCAATTTTATAAAATGTTGATTCCATCATGTTACTGAGCCTTCAATTTAATTTTGAAGATTTGCTCATACTTTTAGGCGTATCATTTCCTTCTGAAATTAGGAATTAGCTGAAAGTACCATGTCTTGATATGATATGCCCCCCCCCCTTGACAACTAATCAAAGAAACCTTAGAGGTAGGTCACTATGTGCATCCATTTGGGAATATCTGACAGAACCGAAAACCCTTTGAACATGTCCCTTTACTAATGCCAGCTGAGGGGCACTTTACTCGTTTGGAAAAGCAGTCGAGACTTTCCAGAAAGAAGAATTTTTCCCGTTTTTCCCTGTAGTTTTATGAGAACAAAACGATCTAGGCCAAAAGCGTACGGAATCTTTAGGGATGAAATGATCCTCGCTTCGACAGGCCTGTCTTAGTTGCAAGTCGCACACAAAGCACTCATTATCTCCAAGGACCTTAATAGCTAAAACAATATGTCGATTGTTTGGAAGCAGTTTCCCGTCAATTGATAAACAGGCAATTGACATGCTTATTCATCCTTGCGAGGAAACTTAAAGGCGCAGGGTCACGTAATGTAAACAAACTTCTTTCGAAACGACGATTTTGCAGTATTTTTGATGGGCCATATCACAGTAATTTTCCACTACTTTTCTCAAAATGAATGTGTTATTTTGAAGATGGACTCTTGTACTTCGTAGAGAAACAAACGAAAAAATCATATGTTGTTCGATTGCAGAGATGTTGGTGGATTTTTAGAAGTAACTTTAGTGTGGGTTCACCCCATCCACCAAAATCTGTACAGAACACAATGGCCACGTGCGGGCAACAATATAGATTCTAGAGATAACAGGTTTGTTTACGGTTACGTGACCCTGCGCCTTTAGACAAACAACGCTGTATTTTGCAATACTTGTTTTTTTTATAAGAAACTGGTTCATAAGAAACTAGTACAAAGAAGGCCAAAATTTTAAGAAACTCTAGTACTATGTCTGAGAAGTGCTAAGAAACTTTTCAAAGTTAAAAGCATGGATTTTATAGCGAATAGATCTTTGAACCTTCATTCTTGAGCAACATTATCTAACCATTTGTGTTTTCAACATAACAGAATACTGTTTATTCCTTTATGATGTTTTAAATATCAAGAAACATATCTGCCGCTGTGTTAGCGACCATATTGCTAATTCTGCATTCAGAAAAGTAAGAAACCAATTAAGAAACTTTTAGTACTAAAATCGACAAAATTTCATGTGAAATTAAGAAACTTTTAGTTCTATGGCCTGATCCTAGTTTCTTATAAAAAAACGTGTAATGGCTTCAATGCTTGAGCTTTGCATCAAAAAGAACTTATCAAAACATTTTTTTCCTGTTTGTGAGGTGCCCCCGTCCATTCCCACTTGTGCAGTCACATATCATGATGTCCGTCCTTTTTGTAGTTTTAATCCAATCAAATTCACTTCCGTTGCTCGTCTCGCAAAGCAGGATGGGAGGAGATATGAAACCAAGACGGGGGCTCGCTGGAAACACTCTTTTCCCCATACCCATAACAATGGTACACTCCGTGACCAAAAATGGCTCGTTCGGAGTTAATTAGGTACCCGGGATTAGGTATAGACTTTTTTGATTATGAACAGCATTGATGGGGAAGCATGATTATGTTTACGGTTTGTAGACAGCAAGTCGTGATGTAAAAGTCATTGAAACATGAATCAGATTGAGCCATCCACGTATAGTACTAGAAATAGCTATCGCTAACTAATGCCCACGCTTCATCGCTTCAGTGGAAGCCTGAATCACATTGGGAAAACGTTGCAACGGCTGCTAAAAACTTTGTTTTGAAATGTTCACGAGACCACAGACAGCGAAAAATACTCTCGCACGGTGGAAGACCAAGCTCCTCGTTTGATTCAGCAGGGAAATACTAATACCTAGAATTTTGGTTTGGCCTAACTTAACCTACCTGCTCAATTTGCAGCTAGAACACAGGCGGACTTCCTGCCAGGACTTTCTCATTCAAGCCTGCATGGTAAACAAATCCCCAATCAAAATGTCAAAGCCATTTACACATCAACAATTTCCAAACAACGAAATCCTTAAGCATGTGTGGCAATTCAAGAAAACGGAAGTTTTGTGAAGACGCAGACAAACGCTTGTTCGTCGACCAGTACAATATCGATTGTCATAAAATCGATTGTCATTGAGCTCCAGATATCATAAAACATTAGAACAAAGAACTGAATTGTTTTACGTCATGATACAAAGTGGTGGAAATTTTTGCTGACACATTTTCGTACTTAACTTTCAAACAGGCTTACTTTCCCGCGGCAGATTACAAACCCACGATTCCGCGTGGGCAATTAAGCAAAACTCCGCGGGGTGCTCTCATTATGGCCTGACAGGGGGTCCAGTCTGGGTTAGGTAGGGCCAAAGCAAAGATTTTGAAAAATACCTTCAAATGGTAGTATCTCTTTTAAAGAAGCTCTCCAAAAATGGTAGTTCATGGAAAAAGAATTTGATCATTTGATAGCACCTAGAAGTGAACATGTTCTACGGTTTTTGATCTGTTTCTATCAAGAAAACTTAAAAAATCATTGACGGTTATGGCTACCTAGACAATATTGCCATGCGGAGGAGCATTCTGAGTTCAAATCTTATCATTGCCATGAATCGTAGAATATTCCCCAAATGGTAGTATATATTTGACAAATAGGGTCATGTGATAGTCATCTGGTAACACCCTCAAGCTGAACCCCCCCCCCCATTGGGCCATAATGGGAGTGCCGCCGGGGGCAAAGCTCACAGAAGCTTTTTTGCGAGTTTTCATTTGAGATTATGTTGATGCGTTGTGAGTTATGAAGAGATACAATTTTGGGGATTTGTGGGTGTGTTTGATTGGTACGAATTCTGAAAACGGTAGACGTGGCAGACTCGAAATTCGTGTTTAATTGACTCCCAAATTCAGAAAAAAGCAGGTTTGGCAGTTTGGAAGGCCTGCTGAACATTCTGCTCCGAAAGGCAGCAGGTTTAGCAGACTTCGGAGAGAGGTTTGGCGGACTTCAGAGAGAGGTTTGGCTCCTCTTCATTTCGAAACTCTGAAAGTGAGGCAAATTTGCTTGCTTTGCTACGGTAATCGTCTACTTTAAGTGTTCTGTGTAAGGAGATTCCTTGCAATTTTATCAATGTTTCAGACCTTTTTTCAGTCATTTTGGAACCATAAGATTTTTATAAAGTTGAATTTACCGATACTTCTAGTTGCTGGGAAGACAGCGAGAAAAATCATAGAAATATCTGAATCTTTCTGCTTCTAGCTAGGAATTGAATCATTCAAGCCTATGAATTACTGTAAAGTCCCGCCTTTAAGATGCCCATTTGACAAAAACAGCCTAAATGGATTCTTATGTAAAAATGTACTTCTTCCAAACAGGGTGTGTCTAATGGTATAAGAAACTCTTGTATATTTCAAACATCTGTCACTATCGTTGAGAAAGCATTTTTTTAACGGACAGTCAACTTTTGTATAAGAAACGAAGAATTTGAACCAGTACTGAATGTTTCTTGAGACATTCCTGAGACATCACTGAGACATATTGGAGATATTTCAACTATTTAAGCGGAATGATACTATTATGTACCATTGTAAAGAAACTGAGCATAAATCTGCCTTGTTAGTTACTCGTAGAGAGGTACCTTATCCAGCAAAATCAGGCCTGAGTTTCTTACAATGCAGTTTCTTAAAGCACATATGTCATGAACCTGATTGGTTCACAAGATACAATTCTCTCTATAGTTTATTAAAAAGTGCAGGATCGAGGCTGAATTTTATTGCAATGAAAATTCGTGAAGAAGAAATGAACGGTTACAAAACAATGCAATACCACCCCACATTTCTATGTTGTATTAACCAATTGCTAATGTGACATATGTCCTTTAAAGGCGGGACTTCACTGTACTCTCGATGGTATCAATTTTCGAAAGTGGGAACATTTTTCTGACTCACCCAGTATATTCAATCAAGCGTGGAACAAGTTCACCCTGCAGCGTATCCATTGTTTGGAATTTTACTTTTGTATTTTGAAAGTGATGTAGGATAGTTAAGTTCCATAAATGCGTAAATTTTGAAGAAATATTCTTTAACGTTTCTGTTGGCTTTTCCGCAGTTATGCGCATGTTTCTGGAAATTAATTAATTTGAAAATACCTTTCTCCATGTTTGCTTTCATTCAGAATACACAAGAATAATGTCACAGTGGTGTGTTCAAGACTGGAAATGGATGGAGATTTTAAAAGTCGATTCATTACTATATCAGGTTTGAAATTTGCCTATATTTTCCAATTTGCTGATTACTTGGTAAAAGAAAAAGTGCACTTGTCCATTAAGCCTAAACGCTTGGAAGAATAGACGATTTTGAGAGTTGAAAAAATACTGGAGAGAGCGGTTTGTTCTGGTAAATGGCGAACACAAATGTGGCGAATAGCTATCATGGAGCTTCTGCAAATTATAATTTTCCTTCTGCTCAATTGTAGGTTTTAAATTCATCGTTGAAATTAAGAGGCTAAAATTGCCAACAAGGTAACAGAAAAGTAGACTGATTGCATCTTAAAAGTTATCACTATTGAAAGGCTGCCGGACACTTCTAACTACGACTCATAATCATACGCCATTTTTGAAAGAATGATGCGTGCCTCGTTTTGATGAGAGCTTAGTCAAAAAACACTAACACAGTAACACAACACAAACACACTCGTATTTTTCAAAAGACGATTACACTAAAGATGGCTGCGAGGAACTTTTTGCGAAGATGCATTATTTTCGAATAACGAGTCTATAGGAATTCGATTACAGAACGCAATACATCTTAGTGGTAGAAAGTTCCTTGCAGCCATCTTTAGCGTAATCGTCTAATGAAACACATTGATTTGAAAACTGCAATTTGAAAATCAGTGAATACTTAGCGAAAGCAAAAAAATATTACCTACTTAAAACGTTTGACATCTTCGCCAACCGTTTTCATGTTATTCTCAATTGTAAGACTTTGTTCTGTCAAGCTAAGTTCCTTGAAACTCTGCTCTGAGCTTCGAGTTTCCGTTGGTCGACAGCAATCAATCGAATTTGCAAGCAGCCTCATTCCAAAGGGCGTTCAAAAGTGCAGCAAAAAAGTCATCCCCAGTCCAAAAAAATTGCCGTAATATTATGAGTCTAAGGATGAGTGGTCTTGGTTTGGTGTACTAGTCTCGTTTTGAATAGCGATTCCTGGGACTCAGCGTAATCAGTCAAGCAGAAAAGGTGTCAAATGACTAGTATGCCTCGTTGCGAAAGGGAGACCTCACCTCAAACTGTTGGTGTCCCCAGTTTACCAGAGAAAACGGCTCACCCGTGTCTCCTTTTAATTGTTTGAATGGTCTAGTATGGATAAGAACTGAAATACAAGGAAATAAAACATCACAAGTGCCGGAGGCAAAATGCCAACGTGTAGTTATAACCCATTTGATTGAACTACGCTAAAATTTTAGACCTGGAAATCTTTGTTAGGCCTTGTTAAGGAACGTTTTGGTATGGCTACTGGCAAGAGGAGTTGATGAGCTATTTTCCTTACAGCGGAAGTATAAGGAAGTGATTGAAGCTCTCAGAGAACAGCAAGCAAATGAAGTTAGCAAAGGAGCATCTTCGAATTTGGTTTGTTTCATTTTACATTGCCTCAAATTTTTGCAGTTTTTCAAATGATAAGCTTTCCACTCTTTATATCCACTTCTGCGGCAGAGAACAGGGCCAAATCTTATAAAACAAAAGTTTGAAAATTCCGAAGAGACAATGTAATTTGCCTTTCTGAAGGATACTTTTCTCCAGTCAAATCGAACTGAACAAGGAAAGCAAAACATTATTGTTAGCTTCGTTGAAGATGTGAAGTCTGTTCTTGAGTCTGTCGGATCGTTTCCTCTTAAACAGGACTCTATCGTTTGTTTACAAAATCCATCCTTGCTGATTGAAGATGTAAGAGGGAAACAATCATATGATGGTGACACGTTTTCTTTGTAGCATCTTGCAAAACAATATACACAACTTGCTGTATCGCTTTACTGCACTGGACAACACAAGGTAACCATGAAGCTTTATGACAATCCTGTTTCGTTTTCTGACGTTATTTCGAATAACGGGGGGACGGGGGGGGGGCTGGAAGCAAGGAAGCCTATCCTATTCCATTTGCTGCCGAGTTATTGGATTTGAATAAGGCAAAAGGCCTAACTAAGGATGCCAGGCTTTAGAAATCGAAATTCTCGAGTAAATGTGACAGAACAACTTGGTTTCCACACAGAAATAGTATCTTGTGGCAATTCAACTTTATTGACTACTTTTGTGTGGTGCGAGTCCATAACCCCCAAAATTTCAAAGCGTTTCATGTGTCGTTCAATTCTTTCCCTGACCACCCCCTGGGACACCTCTGGGTATTTGCAGATAAAATATTGTCTGGGCCCCGAGCGTTTGACTGTCAATTTTTCCCCACCCCTTGGGGCATTTGACAATACTAAGGGCTTTTGCCTGCGGCTTTCGGGCATTTGAGCGAGGAATTTGAATTTGGCGCCATCCAAACATAATCTGCAACACATGTGCGCAGCCAACAGTGTTAGGTACGGTTGTCAAACAATCCTACGATTGGCCCGACAACTCAGAACAAAAGAATTTTGGGCGTCTCCAGGCAACATTTTGATCTATGTCACTTTTTCACCCAGCATTGAAAGTGACAATGTTGGGTGACTTAACGTGATGGTCAAACGATCCAAAATTTCACTCAACATAATGTTCGGTGAGATACTAGATCGTTGGACCGGAGCTCTACAAGATAACGATGCCACTTGGATGACCCCCCCCCGGGGGGGGGGGCAAGTGGCTATGCCTACCCCGAGATAAAATATTGTCATAAAAGAGATGAAAACAAATACTTATACTCCCTGACAATTGCTAGGTAGGTAGGTATTTATATTTAACGTGGCTAGCCCGCGAAAGTCTGAGAGACTTATTTCCAGCAGGGGCCACGGATGTTTTACCATCACTCCGCCGCAGCTACCTGCCACAGCTACCAGATTTCACTCACATAGCTCTGGTCGACCCGGGCTAGTGTAACGGACAGCGACCAAACTGTCCAGCGTGGGATTCGAACCTACGGCCGTTCTGACCTTTGGCTTACGAGTCAGACGCCTTAACCACTCGGCCACACGCTCACTCATGCTACAAATGAGTTACAATCTTGGGTGGCTTGTGAAGGGATAGAGTAAGGAATTTAAGGCTAATTCAAATTGCAAGAATATATCTATTCAGAGAAATGGGAAAATTTTAGTCACCATGCAATAGGATTCGTGATAATGCTTCATTTGCAAGATTTGCATCTCCTGGTAGTCATACAAATGCATACATGTATTTTTTATCAGAAACTGTTTATAAAAAACTCAACTCTCAAATCGCCAAAAATTTAGAAACTCCTGTACTTGGAAAATATAACTTAAGAAATGATTTATTTTGATAAAGGAAATCCTTCACATATTTTTTCTATGTTTTCACTTGTTTCCTGTATCATATTACTCAGATGTTTAAAGATTGGAGAGGCTTCAAAAAATCTTGCTTTGCAATGTACACGAGGGCAAAGGCTGTTGATATAAAATTTACAATTTAAATCATGTTTTTTCCCAGGAGAAACAAACAGCTGATCTAATTTCTCTTGACAACCATGAACAAGAAGCATATAAAAGTTATTTAGAAAAGTTATAATTTTGCTTCTTTTGTATCCGTGAAACTGTTGCTTTGTCAGTCCATAGCATTGATTTTAGTACAAGGGAATTTTTGTTCAAATCGTAGGAAGCCTGTCAGATGGCCATCGATGCGATTTATTCGATCTGTGAGACAGATGGCACTGAAGTTAGGTCAAAGGAATTCAAATCTGCTCTCTCAAAAGGAAATATCGACGGTAAGAGAACTGTCATAGTTATGCCCAGTTGCCCAATCCTTTCCGACACACCCAGACGTCCAACGTTTTCAGAATAAGCTCTTTCTAACTTGCATAAAAGTATCTCTCTTCCACAATGAAATATCGCGGCCAGATGCCCAGCCCTTTCTGACGCACTCAAACGCCCATCGTTGTCAATAAGCTCTTTCTATGCTGCACTAAAGTATCTTTCTTTCCCAATGAAATATCGTGAAGTTAAGGGAACGCAAGAGAGAAGCGCTTTCAGCTGCTTAAAACTAAGATGTCCTGTTTTGTTGAAATTATTTCTTTGTTGGTTGCGAAAAGAATTCATATTCAAAAGTAGTTATCGAAGGTGAGGGTGATTCAAAGAGTGCGCCCAGTTTCCTTTGCTTTTCTGACAAACAGGTCTACCTTTTTGTGTTGAAATATTTATACCAGGTGAGACAGAAAATTTATATTTGTCAGAAAGCTCTCAAAGTATTCATCAAATTTCTGTAATTTGTCAGCAAATTTTATCATGGATTTAATTTTGTTTGAAGAAGTTTGAGATGAAGCATTTTGATAAAAATTGCTCGTAATTTTTGAACGATACGACTGATTTTGACAAACCAAACTTTTTTATCAATTAGATGCGTTAGTCGACATGCAAGATGACCTGAAAGACTTTACGAGCTGGATAATAAATTCTTTGTTCCATTGTTTAGTTGAAAGGCGTAGCCAACTTTTGAGACTCTACGTGGTCACTTTAAAAGCAATAATTGTTATCCGAAAAGCCAGGGTGAAAGAAAATTTCGAATTTATCATTTTTCATGTCGAGTGAAATAAGCGCCATGTTTTTCCTATCAACATTTTTTAGACGAATTAAGCGAACTAACCCTAACCCTAACCCTAGGTCCCAGATCAGCAACTAAGAGATGGATTTGAAGTCGTCGGGGAAATCTAATATTAACAGAATAACTGATCCCTGCAGCTCTTCATTCCAGTTTCATACTCCTAAGTAAATTTGTATTTTCACTTTTATTCCATCTTGATTGTTTTCAAAATGATGGCATTTCCATTTTTTTTGTAGAAATTCATCGAAAAATGTCAAAAAAATGAAATCATTGTAAAATCCTGAATTACTTGAGGAAAATTTAGAGAATCTTCAAGGAAACGACAGTTTATGAAGGTCTTCGATGTGATGGAAAGCAGAAGTCCGTAGCTCTTCTGGTTAAGGATTTAAAAATTTTATTACGTCACAGCTTCTGAATTAATAGGTTCTTATAACAGCAAGACGGGGACGTCTTTGTAAACGCAGCTACTTTTTTATGTCTTTACAGCATTCTAAGTTTCCAGGCTTTGCCCTTCCAGAAAGCTACTCACAGAGCTACTCACAGACAGACAAACCCCTAAGAACTGTTTGCATTGTCGCGTTTACATCATTTGTGGCAGCCTAATAAATTCCGCCATTTTGAAATTAATGAAGATATAAAAAAAATGCCACGGCAGATTTTACAGCAGACTACCCATAGATACCCAAAGTTCCTTTGAAGCACTTTAATGCCATGAGTATATGGGAACGGCTGGCTCACTTGCCGAGGTGGAATTTACATTGGTATTATAGGTGAAAAGTAGCTATTGTGACACGTGGATAATGGGCAATTGCGCATGCTCTATTGTGGATTTTCAGCCCGCTTACTGGGCTGGCTCGCTTTGATGCGATTTTATGGAGACGAGGAAGCCAGGTTGATCAAAGCGAGCCAGCTTGCTTACCGGGCTGGCTCTCTTCCGTGTAATTGCAACTGACATTTTGATGTGGAATAGACCATGCAAGTGAGCAAGCTCGCCTCATATAATCACTGCTGTTCAGTGTGAGGAAGCTGTGGTGAAACAAGATTGAGGGCGTTGCAAAAACTACAAAATCGGGCTGCAAGGATTGTCTCCAATAGCAGTTACGATAAATCTGCTACCCTTTTGATGAAGTCATGAAGAACCTTAAATGGCTTACTGTCACCGATATGATTAAAAGTGAAACAGCTACGATGACGTATAAGCAATAACTGGTCTTACACCTTGCTACCTTTCTGATTTGTTGACAAAAAATACTGACCGAGACATTGATATTAACTTGCGAAATGCGGCAAACGATCTTTACATCCCCAGAATGACAACTAGCAAAGGACAAAAAGCGATATCTTATCGTGGCGCTGAAACTTGGAATCAACTTTCGTCGGATATAAAAGAAGCAAATTCGCTTAATTCGTTTAAATGCAAACTAAAACACCACTTGCAGCCTACTGTTTGAGTGTAATATTTCCTTCCATTCACCAATTTTGATTTTACTCCTTATTTTTATCATATGTACTTTGGTTTGACTTCTCATATACTTACAATGCCTGCCAAAAGTCTTGGAACAACTCTGCTAATAATGCCTTGTTTTGCGATTTCCTCTTCTCCCCCTCAGAACAATGTTGTTTTGTGGTAATGAAATAGGGATGGCAGGATGATCCGCAACTCTGCTATAATACTAGGACAATAACCTTCCCAATTTCATTTCATTTCACTTCATTTTAAATTCTTTATACAGGGTAAAGTCTACAATAACAATTGATTTACAAGCTGCCCTGTTAAAAACCTAATTACAATAGTTACATAAGCAAATAAATAGACAAATAGAAGACCCTAAAAATACGCTAATAAAAAAGAAAATTGAATTTGGAACAGAAACGGTTACATCCTGCCAAAGTGGCGTCATAATAAGGACTCATTTTCATAATTTGTGCTTGAAAGCCAAAAATGGCCTTGCTTGTTTTGCCTCATTGCTAAGGTTGTTCCAAATACGTGCTCCTCTAAATTCGAAGCATTTCTGTCCTGAAAACGTTTTGAACAGAGGAATACGTAGATCGGTATTAGAATTGCGTAGCATCCTACTTTGAGTATCAGAAAGCCTATGAAATAGCACTTATAAGTGATTGGGAGCCTCATTGTGGAGAGCCTTGTAAACAATCGACTTTGTTTCGGGGGTGTGGGGGTATTTAAACTCAACCGCTATGGTTAGAAATGTGGATTATCAAGAAATGGCCTAAATGTTCCAAGGACTTTTCGTGGGCATTCTATGTTATCTTAGCAATGTATTATTAATTTTGTAAGTTTTTAACACGGCCCCCTGTAAAGCAGTCTTAGATTGATGGGGCCACCGTGTATAAATAATTTAAAATGAAAATGGAAATGAAAGGAAATGTAATTGATTTTTACAGCCACACTTTTATTGATATGAGCTATGCCATGCTGTTCATAACATCTGCCTTCTGGAAATTTGGTATGATCTCTATCTCGTCCTGTGGTCACCCGGTAGATGTTAGGGTGTTACCAGTGTATACGAATCTGCTGAATGGTTTGAGAGCTACACAGCTACAGAGGCTTTAAACTTCCATATAATCTTCGATTCAGCTGCAATGTACAGCCCAAAACCATGCTAATCTTTACTGAAATGACTGACATCGGAATATTTTGCAAAATAATATCTGCTATCATTTGCATGAGGAGTGGGGGCGTGTGGGAGTAACAAAGCAATTACTTTACTTTATTAACGAAAATTGTTCTTGCTTCTTTCAGGTCGTTTCCTTCAAATTTTGCCCTGCAGTCAACATGAAATTACGGAATATTGTATTGAGCTGCTCATTTTAACTTTGAAGGTATATTATGCTCATTTTCAGTACTGGATGACCCAAAACAGTGAAAATTTTTTGTTTTTTGTGATTTCTTTGTCGTATCAAGGGAGAACGACGAGCTCATTTCCTTTTGATTCAGGGAGTATTCTTTTGGGCATCAATTCTTATCTGTTTTACTTAGAATAATGTATGAGATTGTTGGCCATTCTAACTTTAATCAGACCAGCTGCTGAAACACGACAGCTGCTATTTTGTGACAATTTTGGCAGCTCAATTTTACAAGTTCTGGAGGTTATCAATTTGAGTTTTGCTGTAATATCCCAATACTGAGCAACAAAAGCGAAGGTGGGGTTCATTACAATTCCTCTGCACATTTTACTGACCGTGTTCTGTGGGAGAAATTTCTTTGCATACTTCAGAAAGCCTAAGACTCGAGAGACTTTGGTTCTCGTACACTGTATATGCTCATCCCCAGGGGCGCATCTAAGGGAGGGGTTGTGGGGGTTACAACCCCTGCTCTTTTTGGCAAAGAAGGAAATTTTGCCCTGTTCTCGTCAGGCCAGTCGATTAGATTGTTGAACGTTTTGTTTGAATAGTCAATGTCAGCATAGACTTAAACCAGATAGATGTCTTTTTACGTTAGCTGCTGACTGAATTTGTTCACTTAAATTAGATTATAATAATATAATAATAAAAGCACTTATATTGCGCCATATATCCGCAGGGCTCATAGGCGCATTACAATTAAAAACACTAAGACTAATTAAAATATGATTAAAAA
The DNA here is from genome assembly GCA_964019985.1 of Aurelia sp. 4 Dawson et al 2005. Classification (NCBI taxonomy): domain Eukaryota; kingdom Metazoa; phylum Cnidaria; class Scyphozoa; order Semaeostomeae; family Ulmaridae; genus Aurelia; species Aurelia sp. 4 Dawson et al 2005. The sequence continues at coordinate 1,518,006 of OZ026495.1, forward strand.
TACAAAAGTTTACAACGTTTCATTAAAAATCCAAGTTAAGCAATTCATTCATTAAAATACTGTTCAAATAAATGGGTCTTCAAACGAGATTTAAAAGTTTCAACTGTGTTACAAGCTCTAACCGAATAGGGGAGTCTGTTCCAAAGGAAAGGGGCAACATTTACAAAAGCACGATCACCAGCCGTTGCTAATCTGGTCTTCCCTACTTCTAGTAATAGTTCATCACATGCAGATCTAGTGCAACGAGAAGCCTTACGCAATTTTAATAATTCTTTAAGATATTTTGGTGCTAGATCTTTTAAACATTTAAAGGTTAACATTAGTATTTTGTATTGTATTCTACTTGTTACAGGCAACCAATGAAGTAGCTTCAACACCGGTGTTATGTGACTGCGTTTACGTTCGCCCGTTAACATTCTTGCAGCAGCATTCTGTATCTTCTGTAGCTTTTGTAATTCGCATGATGGTAATCCATATAACAAAGAATTGTTACAGTCAAGTCTTGACATGACAAAGGCGTGAATAGCTTTCTCCGCAGCCTCCTTGGTAAGGTATCTTCGAGCAAGGCTAATGTTGTGCAGATGATATCTAGCTGATTTGCACAATGCGTTCACGTGTGATTTCAGTGTCAAATTCGTATCAAAAACAGCGCCAAGATTTCTCGCTTTTTCACTGGGTTCAATGACACTACCTCCAACATTAATGGATATGTTTGAGAGTTTCTTGCATTGTTTATGGGTGCCAACAATCAGCATTTCAGTTTTGTCACCATTAAGCTTAAGCCTGTTTATCAGCATCCACGCTTCAATATCTTTGATACACTCTTCGATTCTTGATATAGAGAAACTTATGCAGTCAATATTAGGTGTGAATGACATGTAAATTTGTGTATCATCAGCATAAATGTGAAACTGCAGTCCTTTTTTACGCAGAATGTCTCCTAATGGCAATGTATAAACCAGAAACAACAATGGTCCCAATACTGAACCTTGAGGAACACCACAGGACAGAGTCATTTTCTTCGATGTTACATTTTTTACTTTAACAGTTTGAGAACGATCTGTTAGATAAGACTCAAACCATTTTAACGCATCTCCCACTACACCGCATCTTTCATTAAGTCGTTTCAGGAGCAAACGATGATTTACAGTATCAAAAGCAGCTGAAAGGTCGAGTAATACAAGAATGGAAACCCTTTGATTGTCCATAGCCACAAGTAAATCATTTTGGACTTTTAATAAAGCAGTCTCAGTACTATGACCTTCCTGGTATGCTGATTGCAAAGGTTCAAATAAGTCGTTCTGTTTCATGTGCTCAACCATTTGATTTGCAACTGCCCTTTCAATCATTTTAGAAGCATAAGGTTATTGTTTGACTCCCTTGAGGAAAACTTACACATATCATGCGACTGCCCTGAATGTCTCACTTGGAAATCCTACATCTTATGCCCAATTTCTACCACAAAGCCCCTGCCCTTGAAATATCCTAGTTGCGCGCCTGATCCCAAACAAGATCACTGTCCAGCTTAATACCGAGGTAGTTAGTCCTCTCGACGGTTTCTAACTGTGTACTGACTTCATTGAAAATTCTCTTGAGGTTTGAACGGGATCCATCGCCATTGTTTAACCATAAGCGAAAGAGATTTCCCCACCTGTCCGGAAATGTGTTCATATGGGAAAAGACTTCCTGGGCTAGGCGGGAGCTTTGTAGGGTCAAAGCGAGATCTCGGCAGGCTGGAAAATGTTTTCTTATGTGAATGCTTGTGATATTTTGTGTGGGAAAGCTATTTGATGTGCACTATGATCCATTAGCCCTTTTTATCATTTTTAATTCAAAGGACTAAGATTCAAATCTTATTTAAATTTTAAACTTGTGACTTGAGCCACAACCTGGGGCCCATGTGCTGCAAACATTTTCAACATTACTCAACTGGGAGCGAAGATATTGATTTTCAACGCTAGACCGGTAGAGGCATATCACTGCTTTGACAGCAAACTACAATTCCTTGTATCTCACCTCGGACTTAACCGATCTTTCTTATTTTAGTCTTGGTCTGATCCTCTGAATGTGTGCTTCAAGGCAGTGTTAAGCGTGCTAAAATATTTTCCTTCTTATGACCGTTTTTGGACTATTTTCTAAAAAGTTTCTGTCTGCAAATATCAATCGTAAAATTGAAAGCTAAATACAACAAATGTATGTTGCGCTATGCTTTTCAAAATAATTTCAACAATTAGAGACACCTTTCTATCAAGTTTCTACCACAGGGCTGGTGCCATCCATCTTTGGATTATGTTCCATCCTTAAAAAACGTCAGAACAGGAGTAAAATGGTTTGAAAGGCCCTGAAGGGTTAGGGTTAGGATGTATTATTTGGTGTATAGGGCACATGCTTGGCGTGTAATTTCCCTTTGCTGGCCTTTTTGCTTCTATTTTCATGGCCCATAACAATTTTTACAACACAGAGGTGAAATATGCAAAGCATTCTCGTTGAATCAGATTCTTTAAGTTCTGTCATATTGCTTACCAACTTGTTTGCATTCTCTTGTTTGCAGGAAAAACTTGGAAACGTTGACATTCGTCCGGACAGTGACAAAATTGGTCCATTGTATGATGTTCGACAAGACAACATCATTGGCCATCTCATTGTTTTGTTGCAATATAATTGGCCAAAAGGAGAAGCATTGTTCGAGCAACTTGTCAAGACAGTAACAACGCTTGGAGGTTTGCGATATGAGAGATTCTTTTCTTATGTTACTAGTATCCTTTCATCAGTTATTCACATCTTGTATTTGACAAGCCTGAACGAGAAAATCACTGATTTTTGGTTGGCATACCTTCACGCTGAAAATAATTGGAAATCGCAGAGAAGTCACATCCAGATCCGCATAAAAGAGTCTGTGATATTCTGTAACAGCCAGAAATGGCTCCGATACATTCATGCGGTGGTTCTACAAAGGTTCTACAATCCCGGACAAAACTCATGAGACACTCTGCTTTTTGCAGGAGATTTTGAGTTGAGAGCCCTCCACCCCCTCTAACTGCAATGTTAGAAGCCGATGGAAATGTCATAGATGAGTTTGCAAGTGTGTTTTCATCAATCTACCAACATTGCAAGGGGGAGGGGGCATTTAGCAGTGACAGGTAATAGTTTAATGGCAGGAAAGGCATCTTTTGACGGAAAAATCATTTGTCTCAACGAGTTTTTTCCAGGATTGTAGGTGCTTGATTGGCCAAAAACACCAGCCTGGAGGGGTCCTTTAATCCACAATATCTTCATGCAAGTTTTTTGCTTTATCACAGCAAAATCGGGAAGTCTACAAAAGTTCAAGAAAACAAAAATCGTAGAAAAATCCGAGTCGTAGAAAAATCCGAGTCCTAACAGAGAAAAACAAACATTGAAATCGTAAGAATTCGTTCAAAATATCCTTCAAAAATTTCTTACAAAAAACTTGATAATCAAACCATGAATGTACTGTTTACGGAATTATGCTTGCAGAGCCATGAAAGCAATCTGTAAACTTTAAAGCCAGATGTCAAAAAAGGATTCAAGCTTGTTGTCAAAATTTTCTTCGTAACTTTTGATGCATTCATTCTTTTGGAAGTCAGTAGCTAGCCAAGATCAATTTCTTAATTTCTCTCCGAAGATGCTTACAGAGACTTTCTACAGTAGAACATTGACAAGAGGACAGAAACGAAAATCATTCTAGACTATATCAGGAAAAGCATGCAATTTTTATTAAACAAAGAAATACGGTAGAAGTTTGATACTTTACATATAATTCAGATATTGACATTTTGGAAGAATTTTCGTATCTCAACACATTGGAAAAAGTTCAATTGGAACTACAAGATATGAATCCTGGCGAGTTAAGGTAAGTTATTAAAAAATCAATTCTATAAATCTTAATATTCTATAGATGGTAATATGTATTATTATTATTATTATTATGTCATTCATAGTTGAGTTATTTGCAGTTGAGATATTTCCACTCTTCTCATGATTTTTGAATACCTTGTTTGTTTGTTTCGGTAACTTGTCAAAATTTTTCAAGTCTTTTGTGGTACTAGCTTTAGAAATGTTTTTGCAAAGTGAAGTGATTGAAAATGATATTTCTCGAAAGCTTTTTAGCGTCATGAGCTGGAGATGTCACGCACCTCGAACTTCTACCGTTTTCAAACCAGTTCTAATGAATACGAAAAAAAAATTTTGGAAATTAAGTCTACCGAAAACAAAGCGACCAGGCTTGTGTTTCATTCGTAATTTCAAAGCTACCCAATTCTGAAAACATTAGAACTCATAGATTTGGAAATATATTTTTCAACCTGACACAAAATTTTGATGCGGTGGGTTGCGAATTCACCACCAGGGTTTGCTATTGAAAGCGAGAATCTCTCCAAAGTCTACCACACCATCTGTATTTTGGAACAACAACCAAAGAGGCCTTCCAACCCTATCAGACCTACCGTTTTGAGAATTTCGGAGTCAATCAAACTCAAATCCCGCGTCTACCAAGTCGACTGTTTTCAGAATTGGTACCAACAAAAGAATCGATGGTCTTAAAAAGTTAATTGAAGCAGAGTCTGATTGAACCCTGTTAAGTGTCCCTTTTCGAAAGAGTTGTATCAAAGAAAGGATTTTCGTCCCTACCATAAGAATCGTCAGGGAGACTCCCTTACATTTTCTTTTTTCAAAGCAGTTCTTAGATATTTTCATATCCTTTCTCTTTTTAGTCGAAAGACTGTGACGAGAGGAGTAAACAGAGAGAACAAAGAAGATTTCAAATCATTAATGGATGCTCAAATCTCAAGGGACGAAGAACCAATACAAAATATCATATTGAGATTTCTTAAAGATGAACAGCAAAATTTATTTCCTTTATGAGGTTTGAAAAAATGAGGAAAAAATTACTAAGGACTTTATTTTAGTTTTTTCCTTTTTCTTGCATCGTACTATGTGATACAGTGCATCTTTTAGTAAGATAGCACGGGCAGATTTTGTGATACAATAGCATAGGTTGCTTTGGTTAGTACCTCAATTCAAAGCGATTAGCGAATGCAGGCAAAAGAAGTTTTCTTAATCAGTAATTCAAAACAAACACGGCCGCAGAAGTTGCCCCGAAACCAGTAGTGCAACTCTCACTTGGTGTTGGCGAATGGAAGTTTTCAAGAGAAGTTATGTGCTTAAGACGAAAGAAGAACGGTAAATCTAAAATTTTGTATTGCGGATTTGGTTTACGTGATGCAGAACCCGAGCAGAGGGCATCAAAGTTCTTGCATATTTATTGCTCGAATGTAAGCAGTTGCTCCTCAGGTCCTAAGTCAAAAGACAAAGTCCGCCAGACAGAACTATGGATTTACCCTTCTTCTTCTTTCGCTATAAGCACATAACTTCTCTTAAAAAGGTCCCTTCGCCCGCACCAAGCGAGAGTTTGCCGTACTGGTTTCAGGGCAACTTTGCAGCTATGTTTGCTTTGAGTTATTTGTTAAGTGAATTTCTTTTGTCTGCGTTCGCTAATCGCTTTGAACTGAGGTGTGAACCAAAGCAACTGATGCTATTGTGTATTACAAAATCTTTCCTTGTTAGGATGTGTATAATATTGCAAAAAACTACCGAATAGGTAAACGACTGGTACTTTCTTCCAAGATTTTTGAACCTGCGAAGTCAACCAATTTCTGACGGTACGTAGGTAGGTAGGTATTTATATTTAACGTGGCTAGCCCGCGAAAGTCTGAGAGACTTATTTCCAGCAGGGGCCACGGATGTTTTACCATCACTCCGCCGCAGCTACCTGCCACAGCTACCAGATTTCCCTCACATGGCTCTGGTCGACCCGGGCTAGTGTAACGGACAGCGACCAAACTGTCCAGCGTGCGATTCGAACCTACGGCCGTTTTGACCTTTGGCTTACGAGTCAGACGCCTTAACCACTCGGCCACACGCTCACTGACGGGTTGTTAGAAATCGAATAGATTTTAATTTTACACAAGTCTACCGTTTTTAGCAGAGCTCAAAGGCTAAAAAATTACACCATGTGCAACCCATATATGCCATGCATGATAGGAAACATGATTTCCGTCTGGGATCATTCCAATTGTCGGTTGTTTTTCAGCCGAATTCTGCCGAAAAAAATTTTTATGCGGTTGAAGTTGTCTAATATTGCTGGATGATTAATCGAATATCTCTGCACTTCATATTTTTGGTATAAATCGGCAAAATGTTTTATCATCAAAATGTTTGTATTCATCAAAAAGGTGTTCGGCTGTTCTTCTCACAGCTTCCGTCTTTTTAAGAGATTTCACGGTGCCGATGGATCGATAGAGCCTTCAAGGAGTATATCTGTGATGCCCCTAATAATCACGATTTAGGTTTTTGCTCCTAGAATGGTGAAAAATTAGATTTTTAGTTTTTTGATAGCACGATGTATTGAATCGTCGAATTACTATACGGCCAATGGCCAATGATACTTGGTTGTAAACCGGAAGTGCTGGAAAGCGGAAGTGCTTAAGTGCCACATAGCGAAATTTGAAGAGAGGCCAAAACAACAGGGACGAAACCGCGGGAAAATTTCGAACATTAGGCCCATCGAAGTCGGATTTTCCAGACCACACACCACAGCTACAACGATGGAGAACTGCAAAGAACTATCAATAGAGACTGTAGAAATGCATACTGGTGGAGAACCTTTGCGAATAATCATTGCAGGTTATCCAAATATCGAAGGCAAAACAATCCTTGATAAACGAAGATACATCAAGCAAAATTTGGATCACCTGAGAAAATTTCTGATGTTTGAACCTCGAGGACATTTTGATCAATATGGAGCGCTTCTTGTCGAAGCCGATGTCCCAGAAGCAGATCTTGCGGTGATTTTCATGCATAATGAAGGATACAGTACAATGTGTGGACATGCAGTCATTGCTTTGGGAAGATTTGCTGTTGATTATGGTTATGTAAAGGTACCAAAAGGTAGGGAATTGCAACGAAGACGCAACGGATATCGTGCACTTATATTGCACTCGGAATCTATTGTATCGAGAACAATAGCTATACCAAAGCAGGCAGTGTCCTGTTAGGAAATCTGAACTTCTCCTAGATCGTCCTTCAAGAATCTCCAGTCTGTCGCAAATGTGATGTCATGTGAAACAAAACAGTTCATTAATTAAAAAATAGTTTTGCAAATCTTTGCAATGTTTTCGCAAATCTCAAGTGACATCTTATTTGAGACAGAACTTATAGGTAGCAGTGGTGGTTTGCATGTTTTCCCAAGGGAGATACACTTGCACTAAAATACTCTAAAGACTTTAAATTCTCAAAACAATCTCAAGTGACTTTTTGTTGAAAAAAATCTTTCAAGTAATTGTAAAAGTTGCCAAAGATATTTGTTCTTCAAAAATGTCCACCCTTGATGAAAATGCTATTTTTTAGAATGCTCCATCTTAGAGAAGACAATAGAATAATAAAGTAGTTGTTTGGGGGAGGTTGGACCTGCAAACCAGATATCTCATTGCAAAGTACCATACTTGTCAAAGTGGCCACTCGCTGGTGTGCAAGTGTATCCTCTTGTTGTAAACAGAACAGCTAAAGCTGGTTTCTATCAAATCACTGATTGTCATAAAGTGTCCCCCAAAGTGTCGCAGAATCTCAGCATGCTGCATTTTAGTCTCTGCAACAGAGTCTTCCTATTGGTCGCAGAGTCTTGCAGGATTTTGGCGCCATGTTTCAATGATAATAATGTCATGTGCCCACAGCTAAAATGACATCACATTACTCTGTTGTTCTGTTAATGCAACTGGTTGCAGAACATTAGAACAGGTGTTTCCATAGCTGTGGGAGAGTGCCACAAAGTGTCACAGAAATAAAAGATTTTCTTTTGCAAGCGAAATTCTGCAACACTGTGTGACACTTGCAACACTTTGCAAAACTTTGTGATTTAATCAAAACCATACTCAACAGCCATTGCACAGTCTTATTGAATCTACTGTATTCATTTGCAATGGATTGTTATTCTGGCAGAAGTGCTATTTTAGGTATACTTCAGTCAACATGACCATTACTTGTTAGCAGCAACGCTCCAAAAGATCCTCAATCCACTGCTTTCAGGTTCAATTTTGTCAACTTTTTCCACAGATTCATCAATTTGTCAAGTCAATATCCAATGTCCCTGCGGTCTTGTGAGAGCTGAAGTCAAAATAAACAATGGAAAATCTGCAGCAGTCAGTTTCATCAGCGTCCCAGCATTTGCTTTTGCCACTGACATTGAAATCCAAACTGAAAAATATGGATCTATCATGCTAGATATTGGTTATGGAGGAGCTTTTTATGCTTTGGTGTGCGCAGAAAAATTGAACCTTGATGTGAAATTATCACCTGTAAGAGATTTAATTGATGCTGCTGATTTGATAAGTACTGCTGTGAAGGAGCATGTCAAAATAATCCACCCAGAGCAAGAAGATCTGTCATTTTTATATGGAACAATAATAACAGATGGCAATGATAAATTCGGTGCAGAAGCAACTTCTAATTTATGTGTTTTTGCAGATAGACAGGTAAGATGATTAATGAATCACAGCTTCAGTCAGCAAGGGTAAAGTTTGCTGAAAAAAAACCGAGCAATGTCTCAACCTCAAAAGCATATTCATGCATTCAACAAATCTGACCATAATGTTTTGCCTTCTCTCTTCACTTTTAATTATGTGAACTTAGAGGTATGAAGTCTATTTTTCAGGAACGCCAATTTGCTTTGTATTTTTTTAATCCTGGATCTTTTGTTTCACAAAATTTGCCTTGCTGCTTCAGTCACTTTTATTTGCTGGAAGTGACGGTGAAGTTGTGGTTTTTATCACCAAGTTCTGGGATCACAGAAGTACCTAAGCGCTAATGAAGTCTGCTACCCTTTGTCATGATGCTCAAGTGGTGTGACCCAGGCTTCAAACCCACTCCACCTGATTGCTCTGACTGCAAAGTCAGAGGATTACACCAATGCGTCACAATACCTTCTAAAGTCTATACCACTGGACAAGTAAAGAGATATGTTGACCTCGATTTGAAAATTACCCAAACCTGCTTTTTGTGACAACGTGAAAGCTACTAAAACCAGGGAGGATAGATGTTTACAGAAACTGCTTTCATCTCAAGGCAAAGGCTGCAAATCCTGGCACAATTAGAAATCTACACTTCTGATTTTGAGGCAAATACATTTACAAAATCATGCCATGCTTTGTTTAGAGAACTGCACACATTTGGGATTTTGAATGAAAGTAAAATCTTTATTTAAGGAGAAGTGACATAGTTTCCAGTTTATTTGCTTAAATTTATATTCTTTTAGAGGTTCATTTCTATTTAACTGCAGTTGAGAAAGGTGTGAGGAAATTCTTCAAAGTATGCATTTTACCAATTGGTTGATGACTGATTTGTTTCTATTCACTTTCCAGGTTGATAGATGTCCAACAGGATCAGGGGTCACAGCCAGAATAGCTGTACAATATGCAAAGAAACAAATTTCATTAAATACTGAGAGAACTTTTGAAAATTGTCAAGTTCATTCAACATTTGTCGGCAAGGTATTGATTGAACTGCATTTAGACTTTTGCTTGCCTTTCCTCTTTGACAGATAGTGTAGAAAGCTCTTTCATTGCCCCTGTCTTGTACCATCTACACCCCTTTCTAAGCTAGGATTCTAAACAGGCCCCTCTTTACGGATTCCTCCGTCCTTTATCAGAAACATTTTGAAAGCTCTAAACTGATTCCAGCCATCAACTGAAGTGGGGGTAAAAATTGGTCCGTATTTCTGGACTATACAAAGTAAATGTTCCATTGAGCAATGTCTTGGAAAGCTATCATTGATAGTCTCGTAGTTTGACTTTATGGATAAGCCCCCCTTTCCATCTTTAGTAGTCCCAATCTCTTAACCTCTGCTTCTAGAATCTTCAAAATCAAGTAAACCTCGGGAGGTTTAATGGATCTTTTGAAGCTGTATTTTTTCTCTCTAACTTATCATCCTCAGGCTATAGAGGAGACGAAATGTGGCAAATTTGAAGCAGTCAGAGTTCAAGTGAAAGGACAGGCTCATTATACTGGAAAGTCAACATTCATTTTTGAAGAAGATGATCCACTAAAAAATGGATTTTTATTGAGGTAGAAAACTTGAAAAAAGTTAATTTAGAACTATTTGAGAATAGAACTTTAAACTAATACGCTAGGAAAAGATTTATATGTAGGCAAGCAAAGTGCATAAAAGTTTAAAAAACCTAGTTTATCACTGATAATCCCACTTTTTGATTGAAAAACAAGGTTTTAACTGATAAAGTAGGTCTTTTGATCAATCTTAAAATTCCTTATTTAAGGCAAAGAGTAAGGCTTTTGTGCTTTGCTTTTTCGGGAAATTTGGATATCCCTATCATGGGCGAAAAATATATTTTGGCAGAAAGTAAGGCCATAGGGTTTGCATATTTATAGCCTTTGCATTTTAAGTAGAGTTGGCCGATCTTCAATTTAGGCCAGAAAGTAAAGCTGTAGGCTTTCTCTAGAATACACCGATCTGGAAAATCTCTATTTTAGGCCAAAAAGCAAGGCTATAGGCTTTGTTTTTTCGGTAAGATAGGCCGATCTGGAAAATCTCAATTTTAGGCCAAAAAGCAAGGCTACAGACTTTATTTTTTCGGTAAAACAGGCCGATCTTGAAAATCTCTATTTCAGGCCAAAAAGTAAGGCTATAGCCTTTGTTTTTTCGCTAAAATAGGCCGATCTGGAAAATCTCTATTTCAGGCCAAAAAGTACGGCTATAGGCTTTGTTTTTTCGCTAAAATAGGCCGATCTTGTCAATCTCTATTTTAGGCCAAAAAAAGCAAGGCCATAGGCTTTGTTTTTTCGGTAAAATAGGCCGATCTTGTCAATCTCAATTTTAGGCCAAAAAGGAAGACTATAGACTTTGTTTTTTCGGTAAAATAGGCTGATCTTGAAAATCTCAATTTTAGGCCAAAAAGCAAGGCTACAGACTTTATTTTTTCGGTAAAACAGGCCGATCTGGAAAATCTCTATTTCAGGCCAAAAAGTAAGGCTATAGGCTTTGTTTTTTCGGTAAAATAGGCCGATCTGGAAAATCTCTATTTCAGGCCAAAGGCTTTGTCTTTTCGGTACAATAGGCCGATCTGGAAAATCTCTATTTCAGGCAAAAAAGTAAGGCTATAGGCTTTGTTTTTTTGGTGAAATAGGCCGATCTGGAAAATCTCTATTTTAGGCCAAAAAGTAAGGCTATAGGCTTTGTTTTTTCGGTAAAATAGGCCGATCTGGAAAATCTCTATTTCAGGCCAAAAGGCTTTGTCTTTTCGGTACAATAGGCCGATCTGGAAAATCTCTATTTCAGGCAAAAAAGTAAGGCTATAGGCTTTGTTTTTTTGGTGAAATAGGCCGATCTGGAAAATCTCTATTTCAGGCCAAAAAGTAAGGCTATAGGCTTTGTTTTTTCGGTAAAATAGGCCGATCTTGAAAGTCTTAGGCTTTGTCTTTTCGATAAAATGGCCGATCTTGAAAATCTCTTTTTCAGGCCAAAAAGTAAGGCTATAGGCTTTGTTTTTTCGGTAAAACAGACCGATCTTGAAAATCTCTATTTCAGGCCAAAAAGCAAGGCTATAGGCTTTGTCTTTTCGATAAAATGGACGATCTGGAAAATCTCTATTTCAGGCCAAAAAGTAAGGCTATAGGCTTTGTTTTTTCGGTAAAACAGACCGATCTTGAAAGTCTCTATTTTAGGCCAAAAAGCAAGGCTATAGGCTTTGTTTTTTCGGTAAAACAGACCGATCTTGAAAATCTCTATTTCAGGCCAAAAAGCAAGGCTGTAGGCTTTGTTTTTTCGGTAAAACAGACCGATCTTGAAAATCTCTATTTCAGGCCAAAAAGCAAGGCTATAGGCTTTGTCTTTTCGATAAAATGGCCGATCTTGAAAATCTCTATTTCAGGCCAAAAAGTAAGGCTATAGGCTTTGTTTTTTCGGTAAAACAGACCGATCTTGAAAATCTCTATTTCAGGCCAAAAAGCAAGGCTATAGGCTTTGTCTTTTCGATAAAATGGACGATCTGGAAAATCTCTATTTCAGGCCAAAAGTAAGGCTATAGGCTTTGTTTTTTCGGTAAAACAGACCGATCTTGAAAGTCTCTATTTCAGGCCAAAAAGAAAGGCTATAGGCTTTGTTTTTTCGGTAAAACAGACCGATCTTGAAAATCTCTATTTCAGGCCAAAAAGAAAGGCTATAGGCTTTGTCTTTTCGATAAAATGGCCGATCTTGAAAATCTCTATTTCAGGCCAAAAAGTAAGGCTATAGGCTTTGTTTTTTCGGTAAAACAGACCGATCTTGCAAATCTCTATTTTAGACCAAAAAGCAAGGCTATAGGCTTTGTTTTTTCGGTAAAACAGACCGATCTTGAAAATCTCTATTTCAGGCCAAAAAGAAAGGCTATAGGCTTTGTCTTTTCGATAAAATGGCCGATCTGGAAAATCTCTATTTCAGGCCAAAAAGTAAGGCTATAGGCTTTGTTTTGTCGGTAAAACAGACCGATCTTGAAAATCTCTATTTCAGGCCAAAAAGCAAGGCTATAGGCTTTGTTTTTTTGGTAAAATGGCCGATCTTGAAAATCTCTTTTTCAGGCCAAAAAGTAAGGCTATAGGCTTTGTTTTTTCGGTAAAATAGGCCGATCTTGAAAATCTCTTTTTCAGGCCAAAAAGTAAGGCTATAGGCTTTGTTTTTTTGGTAAAATGGCCGATCTTGAAAATCTCTTTTTCAGGCCAAAAAGTAAGGCTATAGGCTTTGTTTTTTTGGTAAAATGGCCGATCTTGTCAATCTCTATTTCAGGCCAAAAAGTAAGGCTATAGGCTTTGTTTTTTCGGTAAAACAGACCGATCTTGAAAATCTCAATTTTAGACCAAAAAGCAAGGCTATAGGCTTTGTTTTTTCGGTAAAACAGACCGATCTTGAAAATCTCTATTTCAGGCCAAAAAGCAAGGCTATAGGCTTTGTTTTTTTGGTAAAATAGGCCGATCTTGTCAATCTCTATTTGAGGCCAAGAAGTAAAGCTATAGGCTTTGTTTTTTCGGTAAAATAGGCCGATCTTGAAAATCTCTATTTCAGGCCAAAAGGCTTTGTTTTGTCGGTAAAACAGACCGATCTTGAAAATCTCTATTTTAGACCAAAAAGCAAGGCTATAGGCTTTGTTTTTTCGGTAAAACAGACCGATCTTGAAAATCTCTATTTCAGGCCAAAAAGTAAGGCTATAGGCTTTGTTTTTTCGGTAAAATAGCCTGATCTTATCAATCTCTATTTCAGGCCAAAAAGCAAGGCTATAGGCTTTGTTTTTTCGGTAAAATAGGCCGATCTTATCAATCTCTATTTTAGGCCAAAAAGCAAGGCTATAGGCTTTGTCTTTTCGGTAAAACAGACCGATCTTGAAAATCTCTATTTCAGGCCAAAAAGCAAGGCTGTAGGCTTTGTCTTTTCGGTAAAACAGACCGATCTGGAAAATCTCTATTTCAGGCCAAAAAGTAAGGCTGTAGGCTTTGTCTTTTCGGTAAAATAGGCCGATCTAGAAAATCTCTATTTTAGGCCAAAAAGCAAGACTATAGACTTTGTTTTTTCGGTAAAATAGGCTGATCTTGAAAATCTCAATTTTAGGCCAAAAAGAAAGGCTACAGACTTTATTTTTTCGGTAAAACAGGCCGATCTGGAAAATCTCTTTTTCAGGCCAAAAAGTAAGGCTATAGGCTTTGTTTTTTCGGTAAAATAGGCCGATCTTGAAAATCTCTTTTTCAGGCCAAAAAGTAAGGCTATAGGCTTTGTTTTTTTGGTAAAATGGCCGATCTTGAAAATCTCTTTTTCAGGCCAAAAAGTAAGGCTATAGGCTTTGTTTTTTTGGTAAAATGGCCGATCTTGTCAATCTCTATTTCAGGCCAAAAAGTAAGGCTATAGGCTTTGTTTTTTCGGTAAAACAGACCGATCTTGAAAATCTCAATTTTAGACCAAAAAGCAAGGCCATAGGCTTTGTTTTTTCGGTAAAACAGACCGATCTTGAAAATCTCTATTTCAGGCCAAAAAGCAAGGCTATAGGCTTTGTTTTTTTGGTAAAATAGGCCGATCTTGTCAATCTCTATTTGAGGCCAAGAAGTAAAGCTATAGGCTTTGTTTTTTCGGTAAAATAGGCCGATCTTGAAAATCTCTATTTCAGGCCAAAAGGCTTTGTCTTTTCGGTACAATAGGCCGATCTGGAAAATCTCTATTTCAGGCCAAAAAGTAAGGCTATAGGCTTTGTTTTGTCGGTAAAACAGACCGATCTTGAAAATCTCTATTTTAGACCAAAAAGCAAGGCTATAGGCTTTGTTTTTTCGGTAAAACAGACCGATCTTGAAAATCTCTATTTCAGGCCAAAAAGTAAGGCTATAGGCTTTGTTTTTTCGGTAAAATAGCCTGATCTTATCAATCTCTATTTCAGGCCAAAAAGCAAGGCTATAGGCTTTGTTTTTTCGGTAAAATAGGCCGATCTTATCAATCTCTATTTTAGGCCAAAAAGCAAGGCTATAGGCTTTGTCTTTTCGGTAAAACAGACCGATCTTGAAAATCTCTATTTCAGGCCAAAAAGCAAGGCTGTAGGCTTTGTCTTTTCGGTAAAACAGACCGATCTGGAAAATCTCTATTTCAGGCCAAAAAGTAAGGCTATAGCCTTTGTTTTTTCGGTAAAATAGGCCGATCTAGAAAATCTCTATTTTAGGCCAAAAAGTAAGGCTATAGGCTTTGTTTACAGCCCAAAAAGTACAGTTTAAATGAAACTTCTGAACAGACCTTTTAGCTAATCTACATAAGATCTTAGATGAGCTATACATATTCGATCGAGTGGCGTTAGAGCTTCTATCACTATTGTTCACATTCGAAAATTCTACGAAATGTACCACAATGTCGTTCGAGTCAGATTCTTTTCCGAACAGCTAGAAAGTTCTTTAACTAATCGCAAGATATGGCAGTGGAAAGGAAACTAGTTTGAAAAGGAAACAACAGATGTCTATGAAATTCGCACTTCATAAAAACATATTAAAAAACTGCGAAGTGAATTTGTTTATGCAAATCAAAATATAAATATTCAAGCTACAAGCCTAAGTCACTGTCACTGTCAAAATCATCACCTGCTGAAAATTTAGAGATGGTAGTTTGATCAGCTTTGAATCTTGTAAGGCTTGACTGCTTTTGTAAAGATGGTTTTGATGAACCTGCTGAAGAGAAAGAACATCGAATACTGGGTGTCCAAAAAAGCACTCTCATTAAAAAAATTAACAAAATTTGATTTACCAACACTATCATAACCATGGGTGACAGGAAACCAGATGTTTATTCTTGAATAAAATATATACGCGAATGTGTCTTTATCGTTGTTTCTGTCTGCCTTTCCTCACTTTCCTTTGCAGCCCTACCTCAGCTTAACTCGTTGATTCAAGTTTGCAATGGCCTAATTCAGTTCTCTATAAAAGTGAGGCTGTCCCCGCTTGCGATTTTGCACCACTGAACCACAAAACCGAAAGTGAGGTAAATGAGCTATGTTTAAAAGTTATCACAAGATCAAAATTCTTGGTGGGTGCAGGTGCAATGGTACAAAGAAAAACAAGTGAATGGAGTAAAGTATAAGCACTTTGATGCGAATTGAAATAAGCACAAATTTTCGAGCATAGCCCATGATCAAACCTTGTTTCTAGTTACCGTGTGAAACTGACACGTTTTTGTGACATAATAACTCTGTATTAAATGAATATCTACAAATGCCTTGTTTAATAGCGGACATTTACAATTAAGATTTTACCTGGCCTAAATTGGCCTCTCTCTGCTGAGTTTATGAAGAATTTGTTTTAAAAAGTTCTTTTGAGTAGCTTCTCAGTACGTCCAAATAATGACAACAATAATTGAGTAACACCTTGAAGCTGCTTGCCATATCCAGCGCTTTGAGAGTGCGAGCGCTGCAACCAAATAACATGCACAGTTGATAAAACTTCGTGATCAATCAAATCACAGCTTCCGATCTTCGGATCTTCATTTTGTCATTTTTATCAAGGCTTCATAACGGGCTATGCTCGAGATGTCGTGCTTATCTCCATTCGCACTTCCTCATCGCAATCAGAAGATCAGCCATGACCCATGACAAGAAAAGTAATTTCGTCTTTAATGCTCTTCCAAAAAAAGAAGAAACTTCAACATCAGCCTGATGAACTTTGGCTATTTTCCAAAGAGGAGAACATTTTTTGGATACCCAGAATTAAAAATAGCACATTGTTACTGCAATGTAGGGCTTGTTTAATTGGTAATTCGAAACCTACCAAATTCTGAAAACAGTAGACTTCACAGAGGCAGAAACACAGTGCCCAGTCCTGGCGAAAACGAAGTTTACAGTTGAAAAATACGACTATGAGTCCGGTGCTTGGCAACAAAGATTGAACTGACTCAATTACCATAGGAGCACTAGCAAATTTGCCTCGTTCTCAGAGTTTCGCAAATAAAAATGAGAATCTCTCCAAAGTCTGCAAAACCTTCCGCCTGTTGAAGCAGAAGGTTCGGCAGGCCTTCCAAACCTGCCAGACCTGCCGTTTTCAGAATTTGGTAGTCAATCAAACACAAATTTGGAATCTTCCAAGTCTACCGTTTCGGAACTGGCACCAATCAAACACACTCTTGGGGAAGGATCTCTTGAGGTAAGTTTGTCATAATGCTCGTTTAACACTACTAGAATTGACCTTTCGCCTCGAAAGGACAGATCTTGGTCCCCCGAGTAAAAATTTACTTCCTTGGAAGAAAATCTACCGCTGCCAGGACATAATCAAAAACCTATTTCATATGCTTTCAACTAATTAAGAGAATATTACTCTCTTCTCACAACCAAAAAGAATTCACTTACCATAGCTTGTTCCAGGCGTCTCTTTTCTGCAAAATAGAGAGGACAAAACTGTAGACAGTGAAATCACTTCTGTAGATATTCATCGAACAATTGTGAGTATTTAGGTTTACGCCATGCATGCAAGCGAAGGCATGAGGTCTTCAAGAATTCTTCTTAAATCGCCTTCAGACGAGCAACTTGATGATGAAACTAATACATGAAGCATGTCTTTGTTAGTGCTGCAACAGAATGTGGTTTTAGGCCAAACTGCTCCCAGTCATTCGAATACAACTCCGTTGTTTTGCTGTGTCTTGGTGCTCCTACACAGAAGAAAAATTTTCAATCAGCAAAGCCATTTGCAGTTGAAAACTTTCTTCTGTGAGGGCGCACTAAGACACATAAGTACAGGAGAGTTGTATTCGAATAATCGAGAGCAGTTTGGCCTAAAACCACGTTCTGTTGCAGCATGATTGCAGACACAGTTGAAGACGGTACAGAGAAGAAAACAAGCATCAAAGCAAGGTACATGAATATTTAATCCAAACATCGGTGTCCTAGCACCCTTGGTAAAGCGTCAGTAGGATATTCGGTTTCAGATTTTACAGATTGGTCGCACAGCTGCTCCCACTGCCCCTGCGCAATTTTCCAAATAGTGGATACGTCCTTCTAACTCACCCAGTGGATGCAATCTTGCACGGTGGTTTGAAATAGGAAACATTACACCAGGACAAAATTCAATCAATATTTCCAGTCCTTTTCCCTGACTTTTAAGCAATGGCTGCCATACATCAAAGCAAAATTTTGCTGAGTTATAATAATCATAAATATAACGTCATTTCACTTTCATTTTATAATATTTAAACACGTAAAAAGTTTCAGTATAAGCTAAATACTGTTTTCCAAACTGACGTGTTAAAAGCAAAATTAATAGATATATATTTACACAATAATGAAAAAAAAACATATAGCCCTAATACAATCATTACTAGCAAAACAAAAAAAAAGAAAACAAGACAAAAGAAAGTATTAGCTTTGGCTTAGTGTATCAATATCATCTTTTGATAGCCGTTTGAAGGCATTGAGGGAGGATGCCACTTTAGTTTCCCTACTCAAGCTGTTCCATAGTCTGGCCCCTCGATACGAAAACGACTTTTGACCAGCGCTAGTTTGTAAAGTTGCAGTTTTAGATCGGTATCAGTTGAACGAAGTACACGACCGTTGCTGTCTGAACACCTTGTGAACAGATTTCGCATCTATTCGGAAGCAAGCTCATTCAAAGATTTATACATCATTGTTGCTGTTTCCTTTTGAATAAGGTTGGAAAACGTTATACCAGATTAAAAAGAATAATGATAAGTGTCTTACTTACAAAATGTCACGTGACTTACCAAGGCACTTTCAGCAATGAGAGTTGCGAGAAATTCAAAATAAATCGATTTCAAGAGCTGCGAGGCTGCACAAAACATTTACAAATCTAAGCAAAAAGACAAGCGAAATTTTGAAAAGGAGTAGTGGCCGACGCAGGAGTACTGACCATTGTATCAAGGTTTGAAAGCATGATGATATCCGACGCAATTTCGCCGATAATAATAACCATAATGTTATACTAAATTAAAAGGAATAATGATAACATCTTACTTAGGCCTGGTAAGTTCTTTATAATCTTCATCATCCAGTGAAGACAGACCAAAATCATCATCATCATCATTATCGTCGTCATCATCGTCAAAATCTTCCTGCAATTTAAGTGGGGATACAATTTGTTTGTTTGTTTGTTTGTTTGTCATCTTATTTCAATTCAATTTTACTATAGCTTCTACTCATGTTAACTTATTTTATAATTTATGCTAACAATCAAAGCTGATAAGTATCGATGCGATATTCTTTACTGTCACTGTCACAGGTCAGGTATCTTTTTGTGTACACGCACATACATATTCAAAGAACTCATTCAAAATCTGTTAACAACATTCTACTGAATGCTGTACCAGGTATGAAAAATATAAATACGAGAATATGAAATATCATACATATATGAGAAAATTGATTAAGTGTTTCTTTCCTTCTTTAGCTACCCTAAAACAACTGATCCGCTAAGAGCAGTTACCTTGAATAGAATTTTACGACAACTTAGCTAAAACTTTTGCCTACCATAGATGGTTTGAAAGCAGCACCTTCAGTGCTTTTCATAGTATCATGCAAGTCTACTGAACCAGTTGGCTTCTTTATTCCTTCTCTAGCATTTAAGCTTGCCTCTAAACTTGCAGCTAGCCCACGAACCTGCAACGTGAAACAAACGAGTAACATTGAAGCAGTAAAATACACCATCAACAGGAAGAACATTTCAAGGGCTGCTTTGCAAAAAATTTAAAGTCTTAAGGCCTTGAAATTGTACATATTTCATATTTCGATAACTTCAAAAGCTATTGTTCACCAAAATATTGCTTATTTAGTCATTCGATTTCTATGAGTCAGGCTCAAGTAACCAAGGCTCAAAATAGTTCATTTTTAGGAACCTTAAACGAAGAATAAAAGGCTACTTTGAACTTCTCAGTTAAAGAAAGCTTGGAGAGCAACAAAATTAATATTCATTCGATCAATTTTCTCACATTGCCTAGCAAATTCAATATTTCTAAGTTATAGTATTCCACAACCTAAAATTTTTTTAAGTCACAAGGGAGAATCTAGTATTTAGATACACAAGAAAGAGCAATATATCAAAACTGACCTTTTCTCCTCTCGGTTGTGGCTTTGGGCTTGTCGCTGTTGGTGGTGATGGCTTTAAAATATATAAAATTGTAAATAAACAACACTGAAACTAGGAAAGCGTAATATGCGACATCAACAAAACAGGATAGTTATTTTGGGAAATTGAACATTGTTTGTAAGCATTGTTAGGAATTGTAAAGCTGTATCCAGGAAGTTTAACTTATCAATAATCGGTAAAAGATAGCGCGTGCTCCTCCGTAAAAATTTAGTTCCATTAGGCTTTTGAAGCTCCAATCAAGGAAATGATGAGGGCTCTCTCCTCCGCAATGTTCCTTTAGAAACTTGAATACATTCGCTTTTTGAAACTCTTCAAAACTTAAAATTTTTACTTACAATATCAATTTGTCTTCCAGGTTTTGAAACCGTCACTTTTGGTAAAAGTGCAGACCCACCAGGTGGCGTTGGGCTTTGGTCACTGTAAAAAAATAATCCAAAATTTTTAATTTCATGTTCACAGTACTGAAGGCAATGCACATGACTACGAGAGCTATAGAGGAAATATTGCGTGATATTTTTTATCACAAATAAATGATCGGCTCCACACCTTTTCCAAAGTTTCAAACATGAACGGATGTCATCTGGATAAGAACTAATTTCTAACGTTGTTGTTTTGAAGATTCCAGTAACTTCCCGTAATTTCTCGCACCTCATTTGTTCAGGGGTTAAAATGTTTTCCCATATTTCCCGTCGCCATGAGATACATATGGCGCTACACATTTTCATTCCACGGCTGAGTTGAAAGTGTGTTGTCATGCTCATCGCGTAATAAACCAAGCACTAACCTAGCATATTCCGGGGTTAAATATTCCACGCAAAAAATAACCCTGACCTAGAAAGATATATTCTACCCGATCACAGACGATGGAAACACAAAATCTTTTTATTCGCGGATATTTTCACGTGGCATGTAATTTGAAACACTATATTCATTCAGTACCTGGAAACCTCTGAATCCCAGCGTGAATTTTCACTGACGTCATCAAAAAGCTCAGAATTAATATCAGATTCTCTTTCTTGTTTCAAAGTTGACGTTCCTCCTTGACCCCCGGATACTGGTTTCAATTCTTCGATATCTTGATCAGATTTATTCAATTTTGGCGTCTTCGGCGACGGAGGTTCATCAAAAGATTCGTTTATGAAACTGGATGGTCTGCTATCTGTTTCCCTACAAAGAGAGTCGTGATATTTAGTAATCATGAGTTAGACCGGCCTAAATCAGAAAGGAAATAACTCAGAATAACTCAGGTCCCTCGCTAAGTTTGTAAAATTAGGCTTTTAATATCATGGTTTTTATCATGGGGGAAGGAGACTGCTGTGTTAGCCGCCACCAAAATATCATAAAGAATTGCTTCCATATTGTGTATGTTTGCTGTCTTTTGTTTGTAGTAAAAAAGCATGGATTGAAACTTGCCACAAAGAGAACAAACATGGAGAAGAGGAAATACGTAATATTGTAAGTTTAAGTTGGTATATTGAAGCATTTCTTTATGATATCTCGATGGAAGCCAACACAGCAGTCTCCTACCACCCGTGGTTTTATGTTGTAATCATTCTGTTTCCTTTGCAACTATACAGGGTGTCTCAAAAAAAATTGTTCGACGTTTGATTAAATACTAAAAATTAACGATACGCTGAGTGGGCACGTGGTCAAGTGGGGCACATGGTCAAGTGACCCTTTTCCTGAGATTTTAAATTAAATTTTGACACAAGAATCTTGCAAATCCGCTAAAATTTCATGGAGTTACAAGCCTTTGAAGTTCAAGTTTGTGCAAAAATTGAAACCAGAGGTCTCGAAATGGCATTTTAGGTAAATTGCATATCGACCATCGTTTCTGCTATTTCTGAATTATTTCAGCGCGAACCAAATGGGATTTGAACAGGTTTTCGATAGCCTAACTTTCAAGCATAAGGATGCTTTGAGGAAATAGATTCAGGCTCTCATTGATTACGTCTTGAACCACTGTTTTTTGGACATATGCAGTGGCAAGCAAATTTTGACTATGATCACAAGGATTAAATTATTTTGAAGTCCCATTTGGCTTGCTCTGATATCAACGAGAGGTATGACATAAAATAAACTTCTTTTACCTCGGTCTTCGAGGTTTTTTGTATTATAAGTAATCTGGGGGTATCTGGTTTCAGATATCGCATATTTTAGATCTTTCAATGCTCGCAATTAAGTGAATTTTCAACCGATTTGCAAAATTCAGGTCTCTAAAATTATTTCACAATCTTAGAGACAGTGCTACCTTCCCATGAGTCTGTTTATGTTATCGTTATCTTTTAATATTTAGTCAAATGTCGAACAATTTTTGGAGACACCCTGTATATTGTAATTAATGTCTTTAAGTGAAGGGTCCCTTGTAAAACAATTCCGGCTGAAGGGCGACCCTCCTTAATTGCATCAAAATATCAATATAAAACAGTAGATACAGTTTCGTTAACTCATTCAGTTCAAAGAAATATGTCAAGATTTTTATACCAATTAATCTAAAAGATTTAAGCCTATTCTTATCACTCGTGCCGTAAAAAGCTCTATTAAGCCCCCGTCTCTATTAATACGGGGTAAGTGGCCGAGTGGCTTATACAGTTTTTGTCAGGTAACTGAAGTTAAGCTAGGTCGAGTGCGGGCAAACTCCGGGTGGGTGACCTCGGAGGCCTGACCTCAACTTATCTCGTCGTCCTTCGGAAGGGACATTAAACTAGGGGTCCAATGCCTGGATGCAGCATGCACAATGGGCCTTAATCATCTTTCAGTAGCTAGAAGTCCTTACAAGTCCACTCAAAACAAATTGAAAAACAGAAGCCTCCCCCCTGAGCCAAAATTCTAAATAAGCCCCCTCTCTATTAAGCTCCCCCCACTTATATCAAATTCCAGAAATTACCGACGATTTTCCATATATTTCGCTAGACAAGATTGGATGTAAGTTTTAATAGTGTTTAGGATGGAGCATGTGTCAAATTTATGCATTTGACTTATACCATTGTTATGTTGAATCCACAAAATATGGGGTAAAAGAACTGAAACGCTATCATTTGATTGCTATTTGATTTTGTGAAAAAGCCCCCTTCTCTAATAAGCCCTCCTCATGAGCGTCCGAAACTGAATAAGCCTCCGGGGGCTTAATAAAGCTTTTACAGTATAAACAAGAACAGAAATAAGCAAAATCAGTAACAGCGAGCTTTATTTAAAGAGTTTTACTTTGTTTCTTTACTTCACATTTGATGCAAGAAAGAAAACGACCTACTTGGTTTTTTCTTTTTTCCTTGGACTCAACTTTCCGAATTTTGCTGCATTCTTTAATTTGCTAACAGCAGACTTGAATTTGCTTTTTGCTGATTTCTCTGTTGGAAAATACTCAAAATGTTATCTACTTTTTCGAAGTAAACACAAACAAACGAACAAGACTACCAATCTGAGGGTTCATGCCTCGAGTTAAATTACAGTGCCTGCCAAAAATCTTGGAACACCTTCCTAATTTTGCCTTGTTTTGCCATTTCCCTTTCCCTTCGTCAGAGCAACGTTGTTTTGTGACGATAAAAATGGTATGATAATAATTTAAAAATATTTTTTTCCAAACACTAAATGCAAACAGATAGAGTTGAAAAGTGGAGTAGCGTGTGCGAAACAGGCAACTTCTACTGAGGGACAATGTATGACCAATAATAATTTCATCAATTTGGAGTTTCCCATTTCTTAACACAACATTTTCTTTTTAAAGCTAACATGACATGCCATGAAAGATGGCGAGAAAATATATTGCTCTATGGTAAAGATGATTCATGTCTGAGAAATTGACCTAAAGATTCTCTTCGGAATGAAGTCGTTCGGTGTTCTACTTAAGCAATCAAAAAGCATAAAAGGTTCAAAAATTTGCACCTGGTGTTTTTTGGCTGTCGGCAGCATAAATACCAAGTTTCTCTCTCGCTAATGCGTCAACCTCTTCATGTATCCTGGAAAATGAAATGAGAGTATTTGAAAATTGGAAAGATCAAGAGGTTTTTAATTAGACTCGATTACATGTTGCAGTTTCGCTTTTGCCTGAACCGATAACGTTACAGCTACGATTAATTCCCTGCGCTTGTAGAAACGGTAAAGCTCCGTACTGATTCTATATGAAACCATTCCACTACTCTGTCTACAAATTATCATTATTATATTATCACTATTATCAATGTATTCAAAGTAGGCATATACAAAGGTAGCTCTAAAATAAATGCTAATTCAAGCCTACTACAAAGAAAAATTTTTAAAAAATAATGAAATAAAAAGAAAACGGATTTATGATACAGAATAATTAGGTATAAATACATATGTACAGATATTTACAATTTCTTTTTTACAATATTTGCAGAATCTGCAGTGTTTCCCTTTCTTTCAAAGGAATTTATCCGCTCTAGAACCCAACCTGAGCCACGAAAGGTCTACATAGCCTACAGTTGCATTCCTCTCCCTTCCAAGTTTTTATTCTCCTTTTAAAGCTGGAGAGGGTATCAAAAAGTTCAACAATATAAAACGATAGCATGGAGGTCAAATCTTTTAAAAAGGTGGGTGTAAAATTCTATTACATTTTTCTTTGAATTAAAGTGTTTGAAAGGAACTTCAGGTAATTCGCAATAAATTTGCCGTGGCAATTTCTTGATACCTTGACTACTTTCAAAATGGTGGCATTTATTGATTTTGAGGCTGTGACGTCATCAAATTTCTAAATCCTTAACCAGAAGAGCAACAGATTTCCGCTTGCAACCATGTTGTAGACCTTCAGAAAGAGACTATGGTTATCTTGAAGATTGTATCAATTTCTCTCGATTAATTTAAGATTTACGATGATTTTAATTTCTTCAAAATTTTCGATGAATTTTTGCAAAATAAGTCAAAATGCCGCCAAATTGAAAATAATCAATGTATCAAAAATTGCCATCGTAGATTTACAGCAAATTATCAAAAGTTTCTTTCAAGCACATTAATTCAAAGAAAAATGTGATACAATTTTACACTCATCTTTTTAAAGATTGAAAGATTTGAGCCGTATGCTATAAAACGATACAAAAAGTTCGATTGAGTGGTGTTGGAGCATCTATCACCACGCTAACAAACCTATACGCAATACTATGGTGGATACCCCATACAGAGGCAGGGTAAAATGCTCGATATGGTGGATACGCCATACGGCGGCGGGCGGCGGGGTATTGTGCTTGATGTGGCTATTAAATGAATGATTTTTGAGTTATTACATACCTTTTTCTACTGGCTAGCTCATTTGGACGTCTCTGTTGACAAAAATCAAACGTGTACAAAAAATTGAAAATCGAGGAACTTTTGTTGAAAGTAGAAATGTATGATGTAATAAGTTATGGAAGTTAAAAAATCCTGGTGAAACGTCAATGGTTAGATCTGCAACACAATTAAGCCCGTGAAAAATTTCGGAATCATTTCTATCCCATAGAAATAATTAGCGTCTTACCACTGTTGATGGCCAAGGTGCTCCTTCAAATAGGTACCGTTTGGAGGGCTCATAAAATGTAATTGATCTTAAAGAGAATCCTAGGAGGATCTTGAAGCTGCAAAACCTAGAATTACTTCAATCCTTGCACGTTCTATGTTATTTTAGAAGCAATCAAATCCTTCATTCATATTGCATGAAGAAAGTTACAAGAACCGGGTGAGTCAATAAAAAAGACCGGTGCTTGAAAAAATTTGTGCTTCCTGAATATCAAAACAGTGATATTGAAAACAATTCTGTTTTGTTCCCAATATATCCAACTCTATTGAGTCATGTAACCGGCTTTGATCGGCAATTCCTTGCCGTTGAAATGGCAAATTTCCTACAGAAAGCCCTTTTCGAAAACTCCAAAAAACGAGTGACACAAAAAGAAAGATCTCACTTTGTTCTCCTTCCTACCAATGATGACACTGTGATGTGTTTATGTATTTTGTACTCTTGGGAGAATGATTTTCCCTGGATAAGTTATTCATACTTAAGGAAAGACTTAAGTAAAACTGTCCGTTTTAAATAGATTTTTAAATAGAAGTATTTAAATAGATTTGGGGTGAACACTTGAAGAGCAGGGGGAGGGGCGCGCTTGACAGAAGAAACAAATTAATATACCATTGCTATGTTCGCGACCTCATTTTCATGCAGCTTCATTTTCGATGAATATTGATCCGTTGGCATTTCTGTAGCATCCTTTAGGTAAATAAAAGCTATTTACATTCCATGCAAAAAGAAATCAAAAGAAAACAACAAACAACACTCTGCAATTCCTCATTTGACCTCTTCTGAAAGATCGAAAGAGAGGGCGGATCTTCGACATCGGAGTTTAAAGCGGTAAATTTATTTACCCCACTAAATGAAATAGACTTCTGTCTCCATCCTTCCTGGAGCGAGATCCCTTGTAAGACAATCAAATCATTATCTTTGACTATGAGCAAATCTCTGAGGTTTTGAATGTTTACATCTAGTTACTTATGTGGCTTTCATTTTTCTTTAGTTTATCTAAAATAGCTGATAGGGTTTCTTGTGTCTAAATGTGGTTAAAATGATAAATGAATGAATAAATAAACAAATCATGATGTAAAAATATAAAAAATCTAACCTGGTCAATCCCTCTTCGTTCTAAATTTGCATTCAAAATCTCGACCGCTTCTTCTCGACAAGATTCCAACATCTCTCTGCTGTGATTATATCGAGCTACAGAGGATAAAATCAAACAAAACTCTCAGAGAAAAATATGATATAAAAACAGGGCAGTCTGGAAACAAGTATTTTGTAGCTATATGCTTAATCCTGTGTCTACTGTAGAAGCTCTGCTAAGCCCCTTGGGGGCTTATCTGATCTCGGGCACTCCAAAGGGGGCTTATTAGAGAGGAGGGATTATTCAAAAAAAAAACAAATGACCGGGAAATATGTGACAGCTTTTCAGTTCGTTCTCCTCATACTTTGCGGATTACATAAATGTAATAATATGTAAGTACGTAAATTCGACTCAGTTCTTTCCCAAACCACATCAAAATTAGCATGTCAACTTGTTCAGCAAAATAAATGGAAAGTCTTCCGGAACAACTGAATTTGATATAAGTGAGGGAGGGCGTTAATGAGAAGGGGGCGTATTCAAAAATTGATTCAGCAGGAAAGGGGCTTATTAGAGAGGGGGCTTAACACAGACGGGGGCTTAACAGGGCTTTTACGGTATCTGTGAATAATATAGAATGAGATGAAGTGAACAAAATACACACTCAAATAAAAACTTTGTTTACATCGTCAAATATTGCGCATGCAACGGCAAATGCCGATCAGCGAAAGTCTTAAATTTAGCCCTTCCTTCTATCTCTAAAACCTAAACATCTCCAATTGTCCTAAATAAATCTTATTTTTCGAAATGATTAAATCCTTTCCAAGAACTTCAAAGTCAGCTCAGCATTTCAAGCTCATCGATTTATAAAAATTTACCGCATATTTCAAAATAGTTTCCAAAAAATAAACCAGCTTTCGGAGACTACTGTAGATAAAATTTCACGCCTCGTTTATCCTTTTCGTGCCTTATCTGCAGATTTGCTCGGATATGTGTCAGATCAAATTTTATCTGGTGAATCATACAAATTCCTGTTTGAAAAAGCCCTGCTCCTTGGATATCAACACAAAACTAGTGGAAACGGGAAGTTGTGGCGCAGTGGTATAATCCTCTGAGTTCGCAGCGACAGAGCAGAAACTGCGTAAAATGACGTCATCGACCAATCTGAGATGAGGAAGTGTTTGAATAGATAAACTTTTTGAAATGATAAATCAACAGTTTAAGGCCCTACGAAGAAAATATCAAGTGCCGTCTAATTTCAGAATCTGTTGCAGGGAGCTAGGGAGGCTCAAAGTTACAAGTTTTCGCACATGCATGCACAGTTTCTGCTCTGTCGTTCGCAGCCACAACAGTTAGGGGAAAGCAGCCAGGATAAACGGTCACAGATTTGATTAGGTCTTCTATACCTATTACGATCCCAGTGCTTGGCGATAAAAACCACAAATTCATCTTCACCTGCACTATTCCATATAATGGTGGACATTTTCAAATAAATCTTGAAATTCACCAGCATGAAAGCGGTCAGGTCACTCTTTTCCCTACATTTGGAAATTTTGTATTTGCAGGATTCTTCCCCAAGCCAAATTCCTGAAGCGTGTCAGACCGATCCTTATCAAACGAAACCTGGCTCCGCACTTCCATCCTTTCTTTTTTTAAAATGATGGAATGGTGGAACAAGAAACTGAGGGAAAGAAAATGCTCAATATTTGCAGCAGAGGGAAGGGTTTGATGCAAATAAAACTGCTGACAATTTAACAGCTTACCGACAGCTAATGGGTTGTTTGGGAATGGAAAAAACTTGCCAGTCTGCATAAGTGTAGATCCTTGGGTAGAGCCCTAAAAAAGAGAGCTAAATTATTATCTTTTCATGAAAATTTTGAAGCAAGCATACGTGTTTTTCAGTCGGGGGGCCTGGCGTAATGTCTATTACCTCTATGTTCAGATTGAATGACTGGAATGCATCAGTTCTAGCAGTGGACTCGGAATACTTCTGAAGAAAGCCATAGTTTAAGAGTTCCTAAAATACGGCATCAAGAATAAGTATTTCGCTATTTTGGCTTACGTTTCAGAAATTTGATGATATTACATTTTCAAATGAGTTGACATGACAGATGCTTAAGATTTGGTGCAGAGAGGGATGAAACTTCTTTAGCTCTCAATGTTTTCATGGTGAAATTTCACCCGTACCTCAAATGTACGTATCAATTTTAAATATCACTTAAAATAATTCCTGGAAGGGTAGACTTGTCCCAAGTGCATTTCGTCAGACAAAAAATTGGGAAAGGGAAAAGTTTCGCTTGTAATTTTCACATAGACTTATTACACATGACGAAATAGACTTGGGGCAAGTCTACCGGAAGGGAAGATCATGTGTCCATTTCCGCTGTAAATAGCACGATGTATCGTAAGTTTAGTTTTCTGCTTAATGTTTCTAAACTTTATTGATTATATAAAAAAGGGAAGATCTTCGATTGACCAGTGTATGTGTATCAAAAATCTGTTTACTCACCAATGATTCACGTGTAACCTGTCAAACAACCCGGAAACTACCAAAAATAGACGCTTATGGTGTCGGGGGGGGGGGCCTTTGACCAAGATACCAAGATATATCGCGGTATAGAATTACTGTTGATTGCATTATGAATGTAATGCATCTTGGTAAATACTCCCAGGCGGAACCTTTACCGCCACATCAATAGACCTTTTAGCTATTCAGCAAAAGAGCCTGGATCGAGCGTTATTTTTATACATTTTTATACACGAGATTCGATCGAGTGGCGTTAGAGCTTTTATCACTATTGTGCACATTCGAAAATTCTACAAAATGTAGCAACGTATCGTTCGATTGAGATTCTTTTTCAGAACAGCTAAAACGTCTATTCAACCACCAGAAAGAGCGCATGCTAGCGCCTGTCAAAATGGGAGGCGGGATGATGTCATGGTACACAAAGTGTTTAAATTTTTTGTCTTGCATTACCGTCTTTTTTTCCATCATGTGTATTTGTTTCCTTTCTTCTGATTGTTGTTTGAGGATTTGTTAAGTGCCGTTCATAGCAAGAACCAGATGACGTCACGTCTATTTTTGCTATGGACGGCACAGAATATTGCATAGTATTTGTTTAGTTTTAAATTGTCATTGAAAAAAAAACCTTTACTGTAATCATTTATCATGTCATTAAATGATGAGAAGGTAAGAATTTCAGGGAAATGTTAGCCTGCGTGCAGACTCAAACCTCAACGAAGGAGGAAACATCGTGCTATTTCCTCCTTCGTTGAGGTTTGAGTCTGCACGCAGGCTAGGGAAATGTAAGATGCAAAACGTTTTGAATATCACTTACCCATTGAGAAGTGCTACCCATTGTTCCCCTGCAAGGAAAATACCAAATTCAATATAAGACAGTTCCTTTCGATCCATCTCTTTAGCAAGAATATAAAGTATTATAGGGAGACGTGAAAACGGGCTGGTCAGCTTGTCTGTGGCAAAGGGATCGCAGCAAAGTATGTTGATAAGATAAAATGTACAAACTTAATCTGTTTTATTTGATCAAGTATTTCTTAAATAAGCTTCAAAAGATGATATTGCTACACTAAGCCAGAGCTAATACTTTCTATTGTCTTGTTTTCTTTTCTTTGTTTCGTTAGTAATGATTGTATTAGGGCTATATGTTTTTTTCATTATTATATAAATACATATCTATTAATTTTGCTTTTAACACGTCAGTTTGAAAACAGTATTTAGCTTATACTGAAACTTTTACGTGTTTAAATATTATATGAAAAATGAAGAAAAATGAAAATGAGATTCGCGATTACGCAAAATCGCTCATCGAGAAAAATCTAATTGAGTTTATTCGCGGATATTTCATGTGATATCTAACTTGAGACAGAATTTGGGCCTTGACAGATATATTAGAAGAAAGTGGTCCCGGAGAAGATATTGGAGACAAGGAAACAGCATCATCAAAAAAATTCTCTGGTTGATCCTAAAGGGTAATAAGATCAATTCAACCATCACTGATAAGTCGAAAGGGGTTGGAAAAAAAGACATGCAACAAAAAGTTTGGCATTGCCGGAGAAACACAGAAGCACTGTTTTTGAAGCAACCAATTATTTTGCCTTTCCTCTATCAAAAATCAGCAACCAGTTGTCAGATTGACTCAAAAATGATTTCAAATTCAAACTTGAAGCCCGACCCATACAACTGTCCTGGCAACACAAAATTGTTACATGGTATCGTGATGAGAATGTTCTGCAGGTTACAGATGATTTAAGTCTTTTAAAGGCTTGAAGCCATCATCGTACACCTTTATAAAGATAAAAACAAAGAACCATTTCACTTACAGCCTTCCATCAGATTCATCATAAGTAACGTCGTCTTCCTCCTCCGCAGATTCTTCCAGAGATCTTTCTATATCAATTTTCTTCTCTTCGATCCCTGTGTCTTCATTCTTTGTGGCCCCTACGATGTCTTCACGGCTTCTATCAAGAAAGGTCCGCATGTACTTGACTGGAACCAATTCTCTTTTTCTGAATGTATCATTCAAACTAAGGCACTATATTTGCAATACAATGCACCATCGATAGCCAAAAAAGACAAAGGGTTACAGACTTCTTCGGAACTTACAATACGTTAACAGGATCAAGAAAAGAATGCATATAAATATATATAATATATAAAGCAAAAGAAGTTCAAATGTTTCTCAAAATACAGGGTGTTCCAAAAAAAAATGTGCCCCGCTTGTGTGGCTACTGTGGAGGAGCTGTTGCTTCAACAATCTCGGATTTCACACAGTTGCATAGGTCAAGCTTCAACTTAGAGTTTGAGGCCTTGTTTGAGCCAATCTGACAGATGGTTGCTAATTTATGGTGGAGAAAAGGCAAAATTAATGGTTTATTTTAAAAACAGCACTTCTGTTGTTTTCCAGCAATGTCAAAATAAAGTAAGTTTTCAAAGAAAGGGTTCTAGTGTCATATCAAACTTTTTGCTAACTCTTTCAAAAGGCTTGCAGTGTCCTCCGTTCACAAAAGCACTTTATACCCATTAAAAATGTAATGAAAATTTCAGCAAAATTTCAATACGATACCAGAACCCTTTCTTTGAAAACTTACTTACTTTGGCATTGCTGGAGGACAATAGAAGTGCTCTTTTGAAGTTACCACTAATTTTGCCCCTTCTCTACCATAAATCAGCAACCAAGTGCCAGATTGACTCATACAAGGTCTCAAACTCTAAGATGAAGCCTGACCTATGTAACAGTGCAAAAACCAAGACAGTCAAAGCTACAGCTCCTCCGCAGCAGCCACAAAAACGGGGCACAATATTTTTAAAACACTCTACATGTCAGAAGATCCACAGCACAAGAATCTTCACATCTGAATCGGTGCTTGATAACTGTGATCTTTTCCAATTCTGAAAACGGTAGAGTTAGTAACTCGGAATTCCTGTCTCATTGACCACGAAAGCCTAAAAACATTAGGATTGGTAGTTTTGGGTGGCCTTCCCCTCTAAAAGGCAGTAGGTTTGGCAGGCGTCGCAGTGACAGGCGAATTCACGATGGTGAATACACACATACTGTCTTGCAGATTTTATGTTCGATTGGAAAATATTTTTCATCTACTTTAACTTAAACATTTTCACAATTTGGCAGATTTAGGGTTTTCCGCCAAATACATCCTTAAATGGCACCAAGCACTGCTTGCTTCTGAAAGCAGATCTGATATTGAATAAGAAATCTAACTGAGGCTTCACGTTCGTAAAGAACAGTGAAGAAACAAGGATACTTGCGATCTGTGATAAGATAAAAAGAGACAAAAAAAAACAATTAACGCCATTTGAGCTATATACCTTGCAATAGCAACTGCTAAATTCTTCTTTGCATCTTCAGTGCCTGTGTAACTTGAAACCGATACATCGTCACCTATAAAAGGGGGAAATGGAGAATTAGCAAATGTTCCGCGGAGATTAACCAAAGTTTCAGTCAAGACTAAAAATACTAGAAGTATAAATTGAAATATAGAGAAATATATTGATGATAGAATTAGAACTATAAGCGCTTATCGTGTGAAAATGCATCCTTTATGTGGAATATTTTCCAGCGAAAGGAGCTTACGTATAATCTAAGGTCAGGTTCACTATTGATGCTACCTCAAGCAAAAACGACAAAAGTACACGCATTGCTGTCATGACTTATGTTTCTAGGCCTTCAAGAAGAGAAATTCGAAACGTAAGAAACTTGAGCCTAAAAATGACAAGTATCAGATATATAAGAAACATTTAAGATAAGGTGTGAAAAAAAGGTTTCTTAAATGCGGGCCTCACTGTTGTAAATAGTTAGAGCCTCTTGTGTAGGAATTGTCTGTTGAAGATATTGAATGCATGCCTTCGTGATTTGGCTTGTAATCTTGTACGTGGCAACAGGCAAAATACTAGTCTGGAATCTTAAGACATACCGGAGTCGAGTTCAGATTCATTTAAAGTGCTTTGGAAGGACACTGATTTTGTCAAATCTGCAATAACGAAGGAAATATAGAATCGTCAAAATTATGTACAATAGAAACCCGCATAAAAAACCTTGGTTTTCATGGGTAGGCTGAATGGGTTCTTAATTAAATGGCTGTCATTCTACATTCCATCCTGCAACGTTCTAAAAAAGGTTCTTATATACAGTACACACGCATTGGACACATTAATAATGTTCTCAGGACAAGAATTCTGAAGAGTTTTTGAGAATTATGAAGAATCCTTGAGAACATTGTTAAGTTATAATTCTTGTTTAAAAATGTGATGGTCTTTCTGCCATCGCAGAATTCTGACCTGAATGTCAAGAATTCTTGAAAATTCTGAGGAATTCTGAAGACTGAAACTTACTATATAGAACCTCTCCGAGTTTCACCCTCAAGAGGATTTCTTATACCTAAAAGTTCTTATTTGTTAAGGTTCTTAAACACATTCTTTTTTGTGACATTCCACTGTACAGCATAATTTTCCTTATTCTGCACTCAAGCCCTCACTGTACACCTTACAGCTTGGATGGTTATTCTCTTGCCTCAAAAGATGTTTACTTTGAAGGATTAGAAAAGTGAAGGCAATTCAGAGTAAGAAAAGCAAACAAGCATCGATCGCGTAACTCTGACTCAGATATGGAAAGTCATTCTATCACATGGACGAACCAAACTCGATCAGAAGCAATAGTATTATTTTGCTCGTAAACATTACGCCTCTACTGCGATTATTCCTTGGCCAACTTACAACTTGAAGCATTGTCCGTGGCACCCGAAGATGTGGACTTGCTACAAGTCTCTCTCGCGGAAAAATCTCCCGTTTTTGCCGCAAGAGAGACTTGTAGCAAGTCCACCGAAGATGCAACATACGCTCTAGGGCTGAATGGTATTTCGTGCAAGAGGAAGTAATTTGAGACTGTCTCAAGGTATCTCAGATTCTCCCGATATCACGACATAGAACTCTTTGCGTCAAGAGTCAAGCAATCTCAAAACAAAGTTAAAGGCATTGAGTCACGGTAAATAGGCCAGCTTTTCAGTGTATCATATGATCCGTACGATAAAGATCAATTAGACCCCTAACAAACTAAAAGCACTTGTACAACGCGTTTCATTTGATCAGTTAACATGAACGTTTGCTAGTCAGATACGCCATCGAGAACCGTGAGTCAGCAGCTGATGCTCGTCATGTTTGGGTATACGTAATCTATTTAGATCGACGTCATTCAACTTTGGGTATGGAGAAGACTCCTAAAGGGTGCCCTGAACATCAACAAAAAAGAACAAATGGGTACTACCCAAACAAAGACAGACAGATCTCTGTTGAACACCATCAGAAAAGGACAATAGACCTACTGTGGCCACATAAACAGAGCAGACAACAGTTTAGAAAAATTGATAATGCGAAGAAAAATCGAAGGGAAAAAGATGTAGGGGAAGTTAAGACTTGCAATAAAGTGGTTTGACATCAAGACACTTGGAAAGGGAAATGTTTACCAACTAAACAAAGACTTTAAAACAGAACAGAATGGGGATGGCAAGTTAATTAAACACCAAGGGTCGAATGACCTGAAGAACAACAACAACAAAATCTATCTAAAATGACTCAATGCCTTTAATCTTTGAGGCAAAATACCACACAAATAAAATTTCACAAACAAAGAGAAACTTACTTTGACTTGAAAATCCTTTCATCGCGAAAAACGACAATCCCTTCTGTTTCCATAGTGGATAAATTTCACTTTTGGAAATCATCGATTTGACAACTTCTCCACTTCCCGCATCCAACACAAAAAATTTCGTCGTCCCCATCAATTGAACAGTCGAAACATAAAATACGAAATCTAATTTATAACATGAACGGGGTGGTGCTGGCGAGCTTGACACATACTGTCTCCAATAAGGTGAGCCACTAGCGTAATAAACATAAAGGGGTTTATTAAATTGTCCTTTTTCTTGTGTGCAGACTTTGAAGTTGAATGAGTCTTTCCATTCGCTTGTACTGGGCGATGAACTCCTTGATACGCGAAAACTGTTCTTTGAATTTGATGCAACGTATAAGAACATGCTATCATCTGAAAATAAAAAAAACAGATTTCAGACTAAGGCCCTGTTTACACGGGTTTGGATCAATTTGAATCCGATCCACTTTTTGAGGGGCATTTACACGGGAGCGGATCCAGAACTGATGGCGTTTACACGGGTTTGGATCCATTTGGATTTTATGAACTCTTCGTAGCGCTCTAGTAAACCTCTTCTCTTATTTTAATCAGCTACTTTGAAATTTGCACTCAAATATACTCTGTCTCATCTCTGATTCCCCTCTTCGAAATGTCAACAAAGGATTTTCAGCTTAATCATGTCACTTCTTATCCGTACCAGTTTGGATCCGATCCCACCCGTTTGCGCAAGACTTTTTAGGGATCGGATCCAAACGGGATCACTTTCGAGTCCCGTGTAAACGCAAGGCCTATCCATTACAGTTTGGGTACGGATCCATTTGGATCTGATCTCGTGTAAACGGGCCTAAGACTAAGTTCAAACGATGCTGATACATTTTGAAAACGGCGGAAAATGTCACGGTAGCAAAATTTGAGCTAGCGTTCACACGATGCCGGCACAATTTGAAAACGGTAAGAAATTTGATGGTAACAAACTCGGTGCAATCTCTCCAAGGATTTGATGCAAAAGAAATGTACCTACATCAAAAAACTGTTAAGCTTAATTTTGAAAGCGTTAAAAAATGCTCTTTTCTTGTCATTTTAGAGTGTTAACACAACACCACTTTCAAAGTTTGCCGGTTAGAGTTCCGTGTTCAAATCTACCGTTTTCAAAATCTGTCGGCAAAAATGTGCTGTTTTCGTATGAACGGGAGGCCTATCCGCCACATTTTTCACAGCTTCCAAAAAGTGCCAGTATCGTGTGAACACAGTCTAACTGAGATGATGAGAAGAAAATCAAGATGTCTGATTGCCCATTATAAATCATATAGTGGGCGTCCAAAAAAGAGCTTCTGCTCAAAAATACAATGATATTAGGCGTTTCTTTGCTTTAAGATACATATGATAAAAATATTGATGTTATACAACATGAAATTAATCTGACAATCACACGCACCTTTTGTAGTATACTTCAAAATGAGGAAGCCCTAAAAGAGCTACATACAGTAGAAACCCGCATGAAAGAACCTAGGTTTTTCTTGGGCAGCCTGAATAGGTTTTTAAGTAAGTGGCTGTTGTTCTAAATTCCAGCCTGCAGGGTTCTTAAGAAGATTTTTATATACAGAATCTTTATATTAAGAATCTTATATTACACACCTAACAAGCATTAATGCCGTTTGTCAGCACAAGAATGCTGCAGAATTTTTGAGTGCATTCTTGAGAACATTTTCGTTTAGAGTTCTTGGCTAAAAATCTGATGGTCTTTGTAACACTGAAGCTTTCTGATCAGAATGTCTAGAATTCTTGAAAATTCTGAGGAGTTCTGAAATATGAAACCAACTATATAAGAACCTCTCCCATTCTCAGTAGCCTGCGTGCAGTCTTTCTTTTGTGTAAATTCAAAGAACGAGAAAATAGAAAGACTGCGCATTAGTAAACAATTTTTCGTATTTTGGTGAATTAATCCATTGTAATATGAGCCAATTACAGCCTGGTTAGGAATTTTCCGAACCGCAACAGAATTAGCACACGTACTGTCTTTGTTTCGTTTTTGTTCAAAATTGAAGAGATTGATAGACCAAATTATGTTCATTGATTTCATTTTGCTGAGTCATTCATACGATAAATCTCTTGGTGATGCGCAGTCTTTCAACTTTGCCTTCTTTTAATTTTACAAAAGAAAGACTGCACGCAGGCTACATTCTCAGCCTCTGGAAACTTCTTACCTAGGGGGTTTGAAAGACAAATTCAGCCGCAAGGTTCTTATAAAAACAGGTTCTTTTATGTAGGTTGCTACTGTATGCTAATTCTAAATCAATCACAAAATCAATTATACCAAGGAAAAATATTCGTTTTTTGATACACTTGCCAGAAAAAGGAATATAAAGGTCGGCTATACAATTTAATTTTAGTGGTATTTTCAAACAGGAGTGCTTTTCTTTAGGACATCCCGTAAGTTCCGTCAATAAAGAAGAGAGGTCAGCTGTGGCTCTAAAAGCAAACATCTCTCTTTCGAAACTGCGTAGAATTTCTTTCACGTCGGATGATGAAAACTAAATCAGATACTTTCTACTTTGAATGATAGAGCCATAACCCAAACTTTAAATTACTTGATAGAAACTTCATAAATCCTCTGGTTTGAAGCAACAAGCGATTTGGAATTTTCCCCTCCCTAAATCAGTAACAAATTGTCAGATTTATGCAGACTATGTATCAAACTCTAAGTTAATATCTATCTAATTGAAAAACCTTAAAACATGAAAATCGGATTCATCATTCCTCCAAATAAGCTGCACAAAAGACAAACAACTTTTTCGGACGCCCGTGGACCAAAATGAATTCTTTATATGAAAAATAAAATAAGGTGCTAATTTACCAGCATCCTGTGTGTCTTTTTGAGCTTCAAGAGATCTCCTCGGCACTGCGAACAAGAACGTAAGAATCAGCAGAAAACCCTGTATCAGTTTCAAAAGCTAATCGATTTGGAAAGGCAATAGAATATCAACATTTTCAGCTGCTCAATATAGCTGGACAAACTCGCTGCTTTCACTTAAAAGTGAATTGACAATGGGAGCATATAAGTAACTGTGAACCAAAGAACTAATTCCTGTCATCTTCGGATGGCCAAGGGATATATATATATTCCATGAGCGCCTTGTGGGCGAAACTAGTCAGCACTGAAAAAAAGATAGAAGCGCAAAAGACCAAATTGATGCCTGCTTTCTTATGTTGTCGACCCTCTTCTTTCATTGTGCATTTTATTCCATGAGCTTTACTTTTTCGTTGCTATCCTGTATAAATTTTAATCTATCATTCAAAGGCTAACTTCGATTTGAACATTGTCTCGTAAATTCATTCACATCTTAGACCTAGAAATTGAAAAGATGCTGCTAAGGGGTTTGCTCCATGCTTTACTTGCTATTGAATTAAAATTCAATACAACTGTCAGCATCAAAACTAAAATTCAAATTTCTTTTGCAAAGTCACGGACCAGAATGGAACATTGCTTTCTCGTTCCCATGAAAACCCCTACAGTTCCTAATTTCTGGGGCTAATAGATGGGTGACTTTGCCAAAAAAATTTTCACATCAAAGTTAGCCTGTGACTCATAGATTAACGTTTTAGCATTGAATATAGGTCAAGTACTTTTTCTTTCACAGCCAACCAAAGTGTTGACACTCTTTGATTCACCCGGTACAAGCGAAGGTCATAAAATAGAGTTGTGATAAATTCTGCTCTTACTTGGTGTTGACGCAAAGACAGCTTCCTGAGGTAAGCTATCTGCAGTAGCCATTTCTTCATCTGCAACTAGTTTACTTCTTTGTGCATTCATGACTTCTTCCATTTTCAACACGCTCATCTGAAAGAGAATTTGAGGGGAACAAAAATGATCTTTTGACACACACCGGGCAGCCCCAACAGCGTTACGAGTTAGCTAGCCTGCAGTTTCCTCAAATGAAAATTGGCTGACATAAAATCAAACTTGACTGAAACTATCCTTGCTCCAACGTTTCTTTGAAAGAATGTTCGAATCCTTGAGATTCTGCATGGCCAGTTTAAGCGATGATATTGCCAGTGGTGTACTCCTCTCACTTTGCAGCCAGAACAATCAGGCGGAGTGGGTTCGATAGTCGGTAGCGCCCTATCACATGAGCATCATGACAAGGGGTCGCAGACTCGATTAGGTCTGCTCTATTTCTGCGATCCCAGCGCTTGGCGCTAAAAACCGCAACTTAACCTTCACCTTCGCCTCCAACAGTCCTGATAGTATTTAAGAAAAGGTAGTGCCTTCATGGGACTACCTTCAACACAATGGCAAATTCTGCCTTGCTTACTCACAGTTAAATAATTGATATCTTCTCCGGTCCATATTTGAAAATTCAACAAAACTCTACACTAAAATTGACTTTGGAAATTAATTAGTTTTGCTTTTTTTGTAAAACTACGGTTGTATACAGAGGATCTGATAAAAAGCCTCTCAGTTCTAAACCTGAATATCTCTCGACATGTTTATGCTAGCAGAGCAAATAAAACAAACATTTTCTAAAAGCACAGTACTGCAGTTACTAAATGGGCACTATTTTGATAAAGAGGACCAACGGAACCAAGTACCGGGGGTTCGTCAAATATGAGTTAACTCTTCAGCACCGTGTATTGTTCTAACTACATGATTGTTCTTTGATTGTTCTAACTAGAGACCAATTTCTGTGTTGCCTGTATTGTCTCGTGCATTCGAAAAAGTAGTATATAATCAACTGTATGACTACTTAGATAGTAATAGGCTCATATACAAGCATCAGTCTGGTTTTCGATCTTTACACTCAGTCGTCACCAGCCTTATGGCTGGCACAAATGACTAGTATTTGAATACAGATAGGGGCAAGTACACAGGTTTGATTTTCATTGACCTAAAAAGGCGTTTGATACAGTAAATCATGATATCTTACTAAAGAAGCTAGAAAAATACGGAATAAGTGGACTAGAGCTTGACTGGTTTACTTCCTATTTGCAGGAGAGAAAGCAGTTCTGCAAAGTAAATTCCACCTCTTCTAGTATTCACGCTATAAGTTGTGGTGTCCCCCAAGGCTCCTGTCTTGGCCCACTTCTGTTCCTTGTTTACATAAATGATCTACCATTCTGCCTAAACAAAGGAAAGGTCACCATGTACGCTGATGATACTGCGATTTCGCACTCCTCGACATGCCTTTCTAAGCTGCAGGATGATCTAAACCAGGATCTTGTGAATTTACAGAACTGGCTACATGGCAATAAATTGTCCTTAAACATTGTAAAAACACAGTCTTTGATTATTGGTTCCAGACCAAATATTCAAAAGATCGAAAAGCAGACTGAAGCTAAGCCTAGTTTTGAAATAGGTGATCAAAAGATCAATATGATAACCGATACTAAGTATCTGGGAGTTCAAATTGATGACAAACTCCAATGGGATCGCCACATTGAACAGGTCAAGGCTAAGGCACTGCCAGCTCTCGGTCTTATTAAGCATGCCAAGAAATTTCTTCCATCAGGTGATCTGCAGAAAATGTATAGAGGAATTGTTGAGCCACATTTCAGTTATTGCTGCTCGGTTTGGGGTTGTTGTAGTGAAACCAAACTTAATTCGCTCCAAAAGATCCAGAATAGAGCGGCAAGAATAACTACAAATAGTCCTTACGATGCTTCTGCTGTCCCTCTGCTCCAAAATCTTGGCTGGCCATCAATTAAAGATCTTATCAGAAAAGAAACAGCGACGCTGACCTATAAGTCATTGAACTCACTTGCTCCTCAATATTTAGGGGAACTTTTCAGTAAATGCTCAGAGGGCAGTGATCGCATCCTTCGCTCTACCGAAACAAACTTGCAGATACCACTGCTAAGAACGAGCACAGGCCAAAAAGCATTTTCTTATCGTGGAGCAAAATTATGGAATGAGCTGAATAAGGAAACTAAATTGGCACCGTCTCTGGCTACCTTCAAAAAATCCATATGAGAGGTACATTTTACTTTCATCTATAGTTTTATTATGTTCTTTTGTATATTATATTATAATTATCTTTAATTTAGGCTTTTCTGCTTATGCACAGGTCGATTTGTAAAACAGTTATGTAATACTGAAATTTGTAACCTGTTTGAATATTTAAAATGAAAAATGAAATGAAATGTATTACAATATCAACATGCAAATTGAAGCGCTTACCATTTTGCCTACAATGACCCACGTCCTCTTTATATAAAAGGGTTTGGGAAATGCAGGAAATTATTCATTTGCACTGGTGTTATTGATGTTGAGACTAATTAAGTAATAAACAAATTACTTGGGTGTGCCCATTATTGATGTTGTAAAACATAGCTTAGAAATGCTGCAAAGTTGATTCAGGTTTGACGATCCCCCGTTTTCGTTTACGTTGCTCAATATTATCAAACTAGTGCTCATTAAGCAACTATATTACTCCGCTTTCAGAAAATCTTTTATTTGTTATGCTGGGATAAGCAGGTCGAGAGATGTTTGAGTTTAGACACCCTGTATCTGTCGACTTAAACGAGGACATCTAATCACAAGTAACAACATTCAATATGACATAAATTTCAACAAACCTTTTGGTCCTCCAAGATCTTCTCGTATCTCAAAAATTTCTGCAAAAGAAAAACATCATCAGCAGTCGCAAGGAAAAACAGTTTGTTACAGGACCTTGGTCCAGTTAATGCTAGAAAGCAAACTTACTAACTGCTGTTTTAGTAAGGAACAACAGGCGTTAAGCTACATGTTTT
The DNA here is from genome assembly GCA_964019985.1 of Aurelia sp. 4 Dawson et al 2005. Lineage (NCBI taxonomy): Eukaryota > Metazoa > Cnidaria > Scyphozoa > Semaeostomeae > Ulmaridae > Aurelia > Aurelia sp. 4 Dawson et al 2005. Next base: position 1,559,167 of record OZ026495.1, read on the forward strand.
ATCAAGATTTTACCGACTGGTTTCAGAGCAACTTCTGCGGCTTTGTTTGCTTTGATTTACTGGTTGAGAGAATTTCATTTCTCTTCAGTCGCTAAGCGGAGATGATTTAAAGTATCTGATGCTATTGTGTTATAAAATTTGACACTTACATCATCATACAAGGCTTGTTGTTCCTTTTGTTTCGCTTTCAATTCCATATTCTCTGCTTCACTCTGCTTCAAAATCTCTTTCTGTAGTGATAATGCTGATTTCACCTTGAGTTAAAATGCAAAATGTCGTATTGAATTGGATGATTTGAAAATATTCAATTGAATTGAATTTAAAACATAAACTGGCGATGGCGAGGAACACACTCTCTGAGTCAATAATAGGCCTTCAAGAATTTCAAAAAGTCAGCTAAAGGAAGTAAAATCTGTATCGATCGAGTCGATGTATATAAGTAGTGGTGGACACTTTGCCAAAATATTAGGGTGGGAAGCTATTGTTTCATTTAAAAAGCATTGTTTACTTCTATTGTTTTCAAACAAAAGATCTTTGTCCCAGCCAATATTGGGGCGATCGCACCCCCTCGCCCCCAAGTGTCCATCAATGTGTTCAAGTTTGCTCGGCTCCAATGGCGTTGACTTTCGTCCATCTCAAATTAGATGTCAGTTAAGTCGCGAGATTTTGCGATAACGAAAAACTACTTCCCAAACCTCTTCGATAAACCTTTGAACTATTCTAAAAACGAATCCAAATAGAACGATATTGTATAAATTTTGAAGAAATTTTTAATATGCACAACTGTTGTATAAGTTCTAACGCCACTCAGTCGAACGTCTCATATAAAAATGTATTAAAACATCGCTCAATCCAGTCTACAATGTATATTATTTCTACTCGCTAGCAGTTTTATGACATATCTTATTTGCAACAGACTCTAGATTTGACTCCACAATAAATAGAATTACAATGAAATTTACAACAATAGCAAGAAAAACCTCCTCGATTTGTTCCATATGTGTCTTCTTCATATCTGCTTCCTTTCGAAGTGATACTTTTTTCATCTTTTCTACTTGAGCCTGATAGGATCCCATCAACTAAAAACAAAATAATAGTTATGAAATGTTCAAACTATGCTGACCTGACTAGAAATTCTTCAATAACGATAAAAGCCAGTTCAAAGTGAGTAAGGGGAATTAATATCACGTTTCAAAATAGCAATACGAGGCTTTGCGATGTTTACATCTCCATGTGATTCCAAGTTTGCCTGATATAAATTGACTCTGCTGACCAAAAGAACAGTGATTTAGATTTTTTGCGATGTCAAGGAAGATGTACGAAGAAAATGGTTTGTTTCCAGTGACCTTTAGCTGGTTTGATTAAAATATTTAAGAGAGCTCGTGGCTTTATAGGGCCTAGATCAAAGAGCTGACGTAAACGAACTCAGTAATATTCTCTTCCCATGGTTGACTGAAATCAAACAACAAAATAGAGTTAGATATTTACGACAAATTGAAATTGAAAGTAATTTCATATCAAGACAGCACCACTGATTGTCTCTCTTTCATCAGACGTCATTCTTTCTAAGCAAGAGAGAACAAAGAATACTGACTGCAGTTACTTATGCCAGCGGTAATGACGCAGTAAACAAAAGAAGTATGCGTGGACGTGGACCAGTAACCAAACCCCTGAGCTTCTTAACCTAAGGCCCCATTCACACTAATCCATTTTTGCATGAAGACGGATCTGCTTAGCTCCGTTTTCTGCTTTGCGTTCTCAAAAATCCACCCTAAAAACGGAGCAAAATAAATACGCTGACAAATGCGGAGCTGAATGAAAACGGAGCAAATAAAACAGAGGCATTTGAATACGATAACAGGCAGAAGTCTTGCTAGTCTTGTTTTCCAAAAGAGAGAATCAGATGCGTTTTTGAAAACAAGTGTGAACAATTGTTGAAAGATATCCGTTTTTATCTTCAAATAGAGCAATGTGAACGAGAAGGAAAAATAGCTCCGTTTTTATGAGTAAAAACGGATCTAAATAAAAACGGATATAGTGTGAACGGGGCCTAATAATGATCTCTCGCCAGAGATGGCCAATATCTTATCAATTGTCTTGAAAACAGTATAATTAAATAATGAAAACAGTAACAAAAGATCATTTCGTGTACCTTGTCATGAAAAATGATTTGACTCAATAATAGGATCTCGTAATAAGATATTTGGGGGTATTTATCCCATCTCTGGCCTTCACCTCGTCAGCGTAGTTACATACCTCTTTTCGCAGTTGTTCTTTCATTTTAGCTATTTCTTCCTCACGGTGATCTTCTCCACTAACATCCTATGAACATTTTAAACAAAATTAAAACTGGCGTTGGCTTTGGCAGAGGCACAGGTCAGGTTTTCTATCATTTCAGTTAAATTGAAGGTCGATGACAAGAGATCCCCAGATAGTCGATCAGACCAGTGGTTGCTTTTTTGACACGAAAGTCAAAAAAGTTATTGCTTCAAACCCAACCTTTTCTTTCTTCTCCAAAAATACCAAAATCTCGTAAATTAATTAATTCAAACTACTTGCCTGTAAAGTTCCCAAAGTCGAAGTTTTCTGACCTATGAAAAATAGCAAAAATGCGACGATTCAGAGAAGAAATTTACAAGATGCCACAATAGCAGACTTTGATAGCGGTTCCAAATATCAATATATCAATATCAATTCCTTCAGTTCCTGAATTTAATCAGAGTATTTGATCGAAAGATGCAAGACAAAATTGTTAAAGGATAATTGCACAGATTATCAAAAAGTATCAAGAGATATCTCTTTATTACAAACAAAAATTAGAACACCTATTAAATTGGCCGATAGAAGAATTTGCCACAAACCTTTGCTTTCTGCAAAATTGTTAAGTTGCTGTAAAAAGAAGATTTGAAAAACTATGGAATAATATTGTATCTGTCTGATGAAGCAGTTTGTCTGCTAAAAGTTCACTTTGGGTGAGTACGATAAAGCGCACGATGTTTGGAAGACTGCTACTCTCTTAATTTCAAATGAACAACATTCGCAAATATCTCATTTGATACATGAAATAACTTTGAATACAGGAAATGCATTGCCTAGAGCTTGCAGTACTAACATTTCGCGCTTGACCCTTCGCCACTAGTAAGCTTTGATGAAGGGTCAAGACTGAAACGTTTGGTTCCTTGGGGGGGGGGGCACTTCACTGTTGTGTCGAGTGGGAGTGTGCGCTTCAAGAATTTCTGTTATGACCCACTGCCAGAATTTTGGCAGCATTTTGGGATTCAATCCGAGGATATGGATGACGTTTCTGACCAGTGTTTGCACTACCAAACAATAGGAAAATTGCTAATTATTACAAACCTGGGCATCCCCAGAATTTCTAGCAAAAATTAGACCCCAATCCCATAATATTTCATTAAAAAGTACATTCAATTCCCAGAATTTTCGTGCCAAAACACCACCAAAAACTGGCGCATGTCCCCATATGATCGGGTAGTGAAGTACCCCCTGAGATTTAGTACTGCAAGCTCTAGGATATATCACCGTACAGTAAATCCCCGCGCATAAGAACCTACTTTTTTGAGAGCCAGGATGAAACTGGTTCTTATTTCAAAGGTACTAAGACTAATTTCAAGGTATTACGGTTCTTATTTGAAGGTTACCTCGTATAGTCACCTTGAGAGTTTCACAAAGATGTTCAGCCCTATTATTGGTTTTGGAAGCATTCTTATGGACCTAATAAGTAATTGGGGAGTAGAATAAAGCTTCCAAAGCCAACCGGAACCACAATGATCTTAATAACAGCAATCAAAGATCGAATTTGCAACCCCTGCCATAAGAACCTATGTTTCATCAAACGGAAAAAGGTTCTTAATTGCAGGGTACACAATTTAGGAAAAGCAGCCTCTAGGTTCTTATTTTGGTAGGTTCTTATATGCGGGGATTTACTGAATTTAAAGTTATTTTACGTCTTGATTGGCTGCTTTTGCTGCACATACAAACAAACACTATAAATCTCATTTAAGCGTCAACCATTTCAATTTAGACCTTGAAATACACCTGATTTCGTGGCCGAGTGGTTAAGAGCGCGTGGCCGAGTGGCTAAGGCGTCTGACTCTTAAACCGAAGGTCAGAACGACCGTAGGTTCAAATCCCACGCTGGATAGTTTGGTCGCTGTCCGTAACTCTAGCCCGGGTCGACCAGAGCCATGTGAGGGAAATCTGGTAGCTGCGACGGGTAGCTGCCGCGAACTGATGGTAAAACATCCGTGGCCCCTGCTGGAAATAAGTCTCTCAGATTTTCGCGGGCTAGCCACATACCTACTTACCTACCTGATTAAACTTGACCACAGCGTCCTGAAGTTATTACAAAATCGTTTATGGGCATTCCATTCTCCCAACGGGATAACAGATTGTGATACGTAAATGTCATAGCTAATGACTTCCTCAAACATTCTACTAACTGGAGACTAGCCTTAAAGCTCATACAAAAACAACAATTACCGTTTGCAATACATCTTTCTCGGAATATAGTTGATTGAGCTCTTTGGAAAACATATCATGAAGGTTCTGTATTTGTTTCTAGAAGGATAAACACAATACGACATAAAATATTAATGAATTTGACATTTAATAAATTCAGAATGTTCCAGTCTTTCACTAAAAAGACGCGTTAGTAACATTCTCTCTTTCTCTAAGTTTCTCCACAATTTCAAGTCGAAGCGAAACCTGTATTTCCAAAAGAAAGGTGATTTGCTGCTGCAAATAAGGCCCCCCCTTTTTCCAATCGATTACTTGCAAATATCGTGGGTTGCCGTTAGAGACGCATGCCCTTAAGTGACTTGGAAAGGAGGTGAAAGCTGCAAGGTAGTCTTTCAATAGATTCTCGCATTATTACGATGGATCGCGAGATTTTGCGGTAAGGCCTACATTCTATTATGATCTCTTTGATCTCACCATTATGATCATTTTAATTTTTCAAAATTTTTGATGAATATTTGCAAGAATAATCAAAATGCCGCCTTCTTGAAAACAATTAAGATATCATAAAATTACCACTGCAGATTTACAGCAAATTTCCCGAAGCTCCTTTGTTCAAGTCATTCAATGCATAGATATTAGTGACACAGTTCTACCACGACCTTTTTTTAAAGATTTGAAAGATTTCGATGTTTTGTTTACAGCCCAAAAATTTGACCAGTAAATTGTTTATTATCTCACATATATTGCATTCCCATAAACTCAGTTACACTATTGTACTTAAATTTTTGTATGTTAGAACTAAATGTGTATTCTCCTTTGTTTATTCCTATTATAGTTTTGTTAACGGCTAAAGCTAGACAAGCTCTGCGTTTCTTGAGTCGTGTACAATACAGCTTTATTATATTATGCTTAGTAGTAGGAAATGTTTTCTACAAAGAAAATTGAATTGAATTAAATTTGTAGAATTTCTAAATGTGAACAACAGTGATGGAAACTCTAACTCCACCAAATCAAACCCTAAGATTCGAGCCCTGTGACATGTTTTTTGTAGAAATTCTAAATGTGAACAACAGTCATGGAAACTTTAACTTCATCAAATCAAACCCTTTGTATGCAAAGGTATTAAAGTATCAGTCGGTCTACCAGACTCTTTCGTAGAGCAGACAATGTAAAAGAAGATGAAACTTTACGAGGAACATAAGCTTAACTGTAATTTGTTTACTTTCATATCGTTGATTTCAACATCTTTTGAAGCAAGCTCATTTCTTGAAAATTCTTTCATTTTTTGCAGCTCAATCTCTCTGTCCTGCAAATAAATATCAAATCATAGACTATTATTGAAAACATCTTTTGCCAGAAATTTCTATTTTATTTCTTCATATTCATCATTGGTGAGCTTTGAAACTGGAAGAGGCAGCTATTCAAGATAAATTCATCAGCTGGATCAAAGCAAGCTTTAGCGCTCAAATTACCAAGACGATGCCCGGCTTTGCTAATGTGTTCCCTGTTGTCTCCTTGTGAAGCTACTGTCAATAGACAGAATCGGCTAAGGTTTGTTTATACCCATTTCAAGCCATGTGATGAATCTCTTGATAAAACATCTTTTGAATCCTCTAACATATTTCATGCCATGCAAAGTTGCGCAATGAGTGCAAAAAGTAGCATAATACCAAAACTTCCCATGTGCATGATCACATGACTTGAAATGGGTAAAACAAACCTCAGCCAATTAGGTCTATGCTTGGTTCAGCTAAACTGGTAAGTTCTTCTCTCAAATGAGGTCCCCTGTCCAAACAAAATGTTCACTTCGAGACTCCTCTCTATAAAGCTTCTTTGTGCAAATTTGTAAATTATCTTTTGAGGTAGAAAACATAAACCGTCACTTATAGCTTTCATGGCTCATTTCAATAAGACCTATTTATTAAGCAGCGCTGACTCTCGCCATAAGACTGAATTTATACCAATATCGTATTGTAGGGAGCAAGGCAACTCTAATAAGCCAACCTACATATATCTTGGGGGCATCCTGATTATTTTCCACATGGAATTAGTGAAAACAAGTTTCGGTAGTTGATGTCTCTTTGGATACAAGATTCCATTTGAAAACGTGGTACTCAAATAATGAAGCAAAGCATTGTTTCAAAATTTCTTCATTAATTAATCTATGGCATCCATTTGCCTTCTGCTTAACTCGAATGAAATTAGAATAGTGAAATTGAATATCGTCACAATTCATGTTCTCCGTTTCCTCGTTAAATTGAGTTTTTCAGCCAAACCACTGATTTGTATTTGAATACATAACACCAAAATCAAAGCACAAACTCACAGCCTCGTATTTACGATCTCTTTCTTCCCGTTCAGCAACCATCCTTGATTCCGTTTCTTGCAGCTTGTTTGTAATATGAGTGAGCTCTCTAAGAAGTTCATCGCTGTTTTCAGGTTGTCCAGCAAAGCTCTGATTTACAAATGACTTCGGAGTTGCTTTGTTTGTCGTCTGAGTTTGGTCAGAATGTCTTCTAACTATGTGAGCTTTCAAGAAATCGTCGCTGAGAAATGACTTGGTACAAAATGGGCACTGAAAACAAATTGGAATGAAAGATCAATGTAAGTTCCAAATGTTTAGATCACCGTAAAAAGTAGGCGTAAAATTTTATGACCTAATTCTTCTAACTGAATGGCTTGAAAGAGACTTTATCTACATATCCATAATTCTGCCGTATCTGACTTTTCAGAAATTTTGAACATTTTTTAAATTACAATGCATCTTGTATTTCACCTCATTTCAGGACGTGAGGTTATCGAATTTCTAAATCATAAACCATAAAAGTCATAGACGTTTGCTTGATACCAAACTGCAGATATCCATAAACTATGACTTTCTTGGCAATTATTTTATGTTGCGTCAAACAGTTTAGAAATTACGATAGGTTTAAGTTTTGTTTGAAAATTTTACTTGAGTTCTTGAAAAAGATATATAATGATACAACTTTATGTGAAAGGTAAATGATGGACATGTGGCGATCTTGCTTGAAAATTGAACAAAAGAAGGCCACGGTCTCTATTTGTCTTATTATTATGATCATCTATTGAGATTTTCAAATACAATGGAATACGTAGGCCATATTTAGGTTGTCCAGAACTCGAATTAAAGTTGCCTTATGAATACGTCATTCTCCATTGAGGCCTGATGATGCAACATGAAATAATTTACTTTATGAAATCCGCTGGCACCAGCTCTTAACATCAACTGATATTCTGCAATGAGCTTCTTGCTTTTTTGATATTCTTTCTTTAGACCTCGATATGCATTATTTTTCTTTTCGATATCAGCTTGTAATTTGGCTTGATCCTGTGAATGAAGTAAAATCAAGCATAATATCTGACATGCATTCAGTGGAATTATAACATACTGGGTGACCAAAAAATCAAGAACAAAATCATTCGTCAAGGCAAATGCTTTAAGCACAAAAATGTACCAGCGTGGAGCTGAAACTGTTATAATTCATTCATTTCTCGGATCTTCCCTCCCTTTGCTTGTCTGCCTTTTTTTGGAAATGGCTAGAAAGCAGAAGTTCAAATCTGTGTGGAGCACAAAATTTGAGTAAGGAACAGAGGTCAATCAACTTGCAAACAACGGACTTCCCCACATGACTTCATCCATCTCTACTGTGTTGAGTTTTACTAAATGTTTACTAGAAGGAGAATGCAATTAAATCACTCTAAATAAGAAATGTAAGCTTCTAAATTTCCTTTGAATCTGGTTGTAGGATGGCAGTTATGCCCTAAAGTGACCATGTGGCATCTAAAAAGATAAAAAAGTCTTTCAGCGGATAAGGTGATACAAAGCAATTGTCAATAACGTTTGATTTCAGAGAACTGGTTACCATCTAGTAAACTGTTAAACTACAGCCTAACTATTTCATATAGGAAGTGTATTAAGAACAAATTTCCCTGAAAAACCATCCATTCTACGTTGAATGCCAGTCCTTTTTCTGAAGGGGGTACTCTACCTAAATTTGTGCTAGGATGTGGCCACAAAGAAAATCTTTTCTCGGTTCCCAGAAGTTTTCCCTTCAAATGATACCAAACTCTTGAAAAATCGAGGACTAGCATACTCCAAACAAAAAAATGGATAGACCGACCATTCAATCTAACAAAATACTTCATTTTGACATAGTTTAACGGCCAACTCTAGAGAAATTGCCTTCTTTGAAAAAATGTGAAAATGATATCTTGAAAACCGCATATCACCCTCCAACAAAAAACAGTACCCCATGGGGTCGTTGATATGCAAACCTGGACAGCATTTTTAATCTGGCTGTCAACTTGACTGATGTATCCCTGCAAGTATTCTTGTGAATGCAGCAAATACTCTACCAACAGCTGTGCTAACTTGAAGAGTTTTATCAAATTCACATCTGCTTCTCTCAAGCTCTACGAGACAATAATTAAGTTGTTGGTTAATCATGAATTAAAAGAACAGAGAAAGCAATCTCATACTACTGTACAGAGCTGAAAATCATACTGAGAAATGGGGTCATTTTCAAAATTGAAAGAAACTGTGAAAACTCATAACTTTGAGTTCCCTTTGCTACCTGCAACAGATGCCAAAATTTGGTAACACGTAATGTTCCGTTCTTTGAACCTTGATATTGCGTTCTTGATTTATCATTTCAAAAATCTTGTCTTTCAAAACACCTCCTGAATCAAATTGATCTATGATATGATTCTATGCACTTTGTGCTCTGTTGATCAAATCATGAAAGAAAATTCTCACACAGAACAATCACAAAAATATCCTTATAACTCCTTAGAGAAGTGAAATGCACTGATGTGTTGTTAACCAGGGAAATTCCTTAAAATTATACAGAAGGCCTATCTTCACCCTTTTAGCAACCAAGAAATTTCCAAAAAGTCAAATTTGCATACATTTCCAGTCCTCATACAAACAAACAAACAAACATCACAAAAGCATTTTGGTCTTTCAACTCTGAACTAGAATTTAAATCTTTCAGATCTCTAAAGTACTAATAATTGTTGAATATGAATTCCTGAAAGCAAAACCTTTTTATTACTCAACCCTTTGCCTGGAATTGAGCAATGTTTAACAATCTGTAGTTCTTTAATCTAGCAATTTTGATTTTACTTATGTCTGAAGAATTACAAAACGAATTTTCTCACCAATTCATTTTCAACATCACAGAAGGCAACATGAGCAATATTATCCTGCAATGTTTGAACATCAACCTCTCTTGCAATTCTGTCAACATCTACTGCAGCTAAATCAGAGGATGAAAATCAAAGGTTACTTGTTTTCAATATTCAAAATTTACCCAGCAAAAAATATTCTATTGACATTATACCATTCCGAGTAACTTTACTTGGTAGACAGTTGCTGAAGATTTATTGCTGTTAATAGTTGATATAACTTCAGCTGAAAGTCAGATGACATAGTAGAAAACTCATTACCAAGTCTCCTCCAGTCCACTTTTGAATGTCTTTTTCTGAAACTGAATCCTCCACCTGCAATAATAAAAAGATGGCTGAGTCAAAAAGAGCTTTAAAATCATTTTGAAAATTTGGCAAAATTTGGCTTACAGTAGCATTATTTTCATTCAAATAAATGAAAGACCACAAATAATGTCTGCAGCAACAATCATTATTGGTACCACTCGTGCAAGACTGTGAGATCAAACTGAAACTATGAGCAAGGCACACTTTTGTGACCTTGGGGTGAAATTGGTGTGGGTAAAAATTTGATCAAATTTTTGTGAAAATGGTGATTCACAGACTTCTCTTGTTACTACTGCTCAAACTACCTTCCTTGAATTTGCAATTATGTTGATTTGAGAGTCTAAACTCTAGCATTCCCCTACCATCCATTCTATCTACAACTTAAACACTTGTAAGCATACAAGTCATTAATGACAAGAACATCACTATCAAGTGAAGTCATTAACTGTTTGACAGTGCAACAGCTTGAAGGCACATGCTTGACTAAAACACTTAGATCCTCATACACTTAGATTTAGTCATGTGATAGATTGCAAAAGGGCTTTGAAGGATCTCTTGACATACTACTCACTATTATCTTTGTTCTGCCACAGCCTACCCAACTCTATCCATGCAGATCTTGGAAATGAAGTGCATAAAAAATATATAAAAACATGAATGTTTCACCTTGATAATATTGTGGCATTTTTTCATCTTGACCAAGATGTCTTGTATCTCCGTGTGTACCATAATTTGCCCCTGCTGGGCTGTAAACAGGCATCATTTTCTTGATATCACATGTCTGGAATATCAAAGTTATTGCTTGAAACAGACAGATTCTGGTCCATCTTCAGATATTTGTAAGTTTCTTATTTTGTATCACACTCTCTAAAATCTAATATTTGTGAATTGAATTAAATTTTACTCAGTTTTATCAATCAGAGAATATTTTACAGTAGCTTACGGATTTCATGAAAGAAACCTGCAGGGAAAAGTTTCACTGTTGCAAATAAATAGCAGTCAACTGACAAGAAATTTTGCTAAATTTTTCTTGATATCTCATGGTGTTTTCAAGTTGGCAACTGAATTTAAATATCAGCTGATGATACTGTAGGAGACTTTTCAGAATAAATCTAATTAACAGTATCTAATAAACTACATGACATTTAAAAAAGGCATTTCAGTTGAATAAATGGTGTTTTAGTTGACTTATTTGTGTTGTGGTGCAGTGGTGTTGTGGCACAGTGGTGTAATATGATATTCTGATATTTCAGCCAGAACAGTCAAGAGGACAGGGCTCAGTCTCAGGTATACAGCCTCACAACTTTAACATCATGACAAGGGATCACAGACTCGATTAGCACTTAGCTATTTCTGCAATCCCAGTGCTAGAAATTGTAATTCCGCCTTCACCTTTACTAAGGGGTTGTCCAAAAATCCACTCGTGATCAGTTAGTGGCATTTGGCCGCTAAGGGGGGAGGGGGTTTTATTAAAATCCGTTAAAGTGATCATTGTTGGAACTTAAGGAATTTCATGTCTTATATCAAATAGATTGGCCTGTTGTTGGCTCAGCGGATTAACTTGGGTTCAAATCAAGGTTTCATAAATTGCTGATGGAAACTAATGAGAAGTGATTTTAGCGACTTTTTTGCCACCATACATTTTTCATGTTCCCGTTTCATATGAATGAGCAATCAACTCTTTTTAGGCCAATATTTCGGCACAGCCTCATAACAAAGAAAAAGATGGGGTCCGCTAAGGAGGGGGAGGGAGGGGGTAACAAAATTAGCGGCCAAATGCCGCTAAGCGATCACAAGTGGATTTTTGGACGACCCCTAACTTCCCATAGGAAACATAGCCAATCTTATATACTTGCTATGTTTTGCAAACAGTATGACATCATCAGTGAATCATACAAATGACTGGATAACTCAAAACTGAAACAAGGAATCAAAAACATTTTAATGGCATTCTTCATCATTCAACTGTGCCATTCATTTTCATCTGCTGAAATTTTCATTTCTGATCACCTTTAAAGGCTTTGTGCAAGGATAGAAGCCTGCATTTGCAGAGCAAAAACATCCAAGAAATAGCTTGATGCTTCCCACATGAACAACTGATGGCTAAAGAAACAATAATTTCAGGAGATTAATCATCAGCTTTATCCTTGCAAGTTGTGATTGTGTCCACTAGACTGCATTTGAACCCCAGACTTTAAAGTCTGCATTTTGTGCATGCAACTCTCAACGTAACCATTTTCACTGTGGAGTTTATAATTTCAACTTTTTCATTCACAACACACAACATTTTGCATAAAACTTGTTCTTCTACATCAACCAAAACAAGTTATTGCATCAAGCATCAGTTGCCTGGTTGCACTAAAGATCCGAGACTGTAGATATGAACATTCAATAATCCATGTATGCAGCATTTGAGTACTGTAAGCTTAGTTGCAAGGCTAATGCTGTTGTGGAGGCCGGTAACAAATTTAGACCGGTTGGTCTGGTGGCCCGATGCCGTAGGCCCAAACGGCAAATGGAGCAACAGTCTATGCCGATTGTGTGTTCCTCTTCGTTTCCCTTCCCGTATTGGCTTGGAACAGAAAGCATTTCGTCATGTAAACAGCATCTGAAACCTTCAACGCAAAAAGAATTCTTACTGTGAATATCACTTGTTGTTGATGATACACAGAACAAACAAACATAAAAATAAATCGGAAACAAACCGTAATCTTGAAACTGTAAATCGCGCCATTTGAAATCTGAAATGACCGACTGTTGTTGTGATTGCGAAGGAGTTTACCGCTATTGTTCTGTTAGTACTTCATGTAATTTTCCGATGACCTTGTGACGTCACAGGTGGCAGCGACATACATACAGTGCGGAGGAGACGTGCCATCTGGAGAGGTATTACTTAATTACACTAATTACAAAAAACCATACCCTACTACTAGTACAATACCATGTAGAGCAAACAACTATGACTACCTCATGGCATCATAATACAGGAAACACATACATACAGTAGCACTACACGTAACGACGTTAAGAAGGGAATGGCAGGAAATTGAAGAAAACAGGACAATTTCTTGGGATAATATGAAAAATCTTTAATCAAGACGCTCTGTCTTGAGGATATACGTAACAGTCAGAGTTAGAATTAATCTGTTTATTTCATGAGATTGACTCTCATCACCGTACAAAAGAAGTTGCAAAAAGCTATTGCTCCAGACAGAATGCCCACTATTTTGAAGAACAACATTAACATTAGTGAGAAGATTGCATCTGTGTTCTTTGAAAGAGCGCAAATCAAGTCTTAATTCTGTCTTCATAGTCTTAGTCCTAATCAAGTCTTCATAATTTCGGTGTAAGGAATAGTACCGATTTTCAAGGTTTTGGTTTTAAATACAAGTTCAACAAAACTTCTTCGAAAAATTGTTAGAAGGCTTGACTTTGCCTTGCCCTAGGTCTATTTCATCAAAAAATAAGCTTACCGGTACCGCAGATGACACGATAGACTTCTAGTATAAAACAGTTGGGTATACAGTTTCGGAAATTGATATAAGATCGGGTTTACTTATTTAAAATTAGAATAAGGAACGGGTGTATTTTTGAAGCCTCGATGGCACATCTCCTACCAAAATGTGATCAAGTGCACCCCGGGGACAGCGATAAAAATATCATAATATGCTGATTTCATTTCTGCTGCTTCCTGCTTTTTCATTCCCTTTTGTGATTTGGTATCATTCTGAATCCTTTTAGAATTCTTTCCCAAATTCAAATGGACTTCTTAGAGAAAATTTGTGAGACTCCCTAAGTGAGCTACCTTGTGTTCCAAACCACTTGAATTGAAAGATAAAACTTGTTGGGGAGACAAGATACCATTTGTCCGAGAAACCTTATGTATCCCCCGTGCAATGGGTTAAAGCTCATGCACCCGTCTCCGCTTCAACTCCAAAGCGCTACTGCGCATGGGCTTTAACCCACTGCACGGGGGGACACATAAGTTTTCTCGGACAAAGCGTACCTCGTCTCCCCAACAAAAACGTACCTTTCTGTTCAAGTGGTCTGGAACACATGCTACAAGTGAGTAAGACCCTTACAAATAGTTATTACATGAAAGACTTGAAACATTCAATGTGGAAAGAGGGTTCATTTGCAAAGATGTATCAAATATTTTGGAGATTTCATTCAACGACAAGATTTGCTATTTAGACGAACTACCTCAGTCCCAGCTTCCGCTTCGTTCATTGAATTGGATGCCGCCACTGCGCTTCATGATTATCAGCCTATCAAGGAGCGAAACTACGACATGTAATCAGTCTATTTGCTATTCATAGATATTGAAAGAGCGAGTAACCCGGCTGCACTGAAATATAAAACATTTATAAAACATCCAATCAATAGACCTTTTAGCTATTCTGAAAAGAATCTCAATCGAACGATACTTTGCTACATTTCGTAGAATTTTCGAATGTGCACAATGGTGATAGAAGCTTTAACGCCACTCGATCGAACCTCGTGTATAAAAATGTATAAAAATAACGCTCGATCCAGGCTCTTTTGTAGAATAGCTAAAAGGTCTATTCGTCATGCACATAGCCCGTGAGAGCTCCTTAGAAAAAATTTCGTTGCATTAGGCCATAAGATAAAAACGTAGTTCATTTTGGCGCACCTACTACTTTTTATGACATTAAGGTGGAACAGCAAAGTGAAAAGCAGCTCTGAAAATCGTAATTCTAGACCAAATTCGTTATTTTAGGACCTTTACATTAGGACCCTTGAAGGATCATGATTTCTGAACTCACTCCAATTGTCATCTTATTTGACGGAAAACTAAATCTTGCCTTGCCTGGCCTATAGAATTCATAGGATTGAAACCTATTGCTGAATCATGTCGTGGTCTTAAAAATACATTCACGAAGATAAGGAAAAATTGAGAATACAGAGACTGTTTCTATTATTGTCATCTTTATAAATGCTTTATTTCTGGGCACATTAGATGAATCTTATGTTGGTCTTACATTTAGCTCATTATATATCTATGAATGTTCAGCTTAACTACAGAAACCACAGCTCTTTTGGCACCAATATTGGCCATAACCTTTGTAGTTGCACTGATGCAAATTCCATCGGCAGTTCTCAGATCTGTCCTTGCAGGCTACAAAAAAAGCAGTAAGCCAGTTATTGTTGATCATCTAGATATGCAGAAAACGAAATCAAAGTTAGGTTAGTAAATAAATGAACAATGCCTATTTTGTCATACCTATGCTATTCCAAAATCCGGAAGAGTGGTCTCACGATAACTGTGACGATTGTAATGACCCAGGCAGTCACAGTCGAACTTGCCCGGGATAACAATAATGGACATATCAACTACATATACATCAGAAAGAGTACAGGGGCGGCCCTGATCATATCGTTTAAAACAACCCCCAGTGACGACCCCGCTGAAACATTGCCCGCTAAGGTTGAAGAATGACCCCGCCTAGAAAACTCGTTTCCCCGCTAAGTTTTGAGTTTAAACACTTTCCCCGTCTTGTTTTTGTTGCTTCCCCGTCAAAATTAAGCAAGTTCCATCATTGATGATAGCCTAAATTTCAGCTCTCCGTCACGATATTTCCCCGCTAAAAATGTATGTTTTTGTAATTACCCGACTGTATTTTCAAGTCCGGCGGAATCGTTACTGGGGGTGTTTTAACCCTTTAAAGTGTGTAAAATCACAGACTTTCGTTTGGAAACGAGGTAAATTGCTTGGAAAGTAATCTATACTTTCTTTCTCTATTTTGATAAAAAGATCAGCCTCTTGCTTCGTTCTAGTTCATCATGTGAAAGCTTCTAATAACCAAAAGCGGCTTCATTAAAAAGCCCAGGAACCTTCTAATAATTCAAGGGCTGTAAGAAACACATGTATGAGTATCAAGTTTGTCTGCTTTAATAGCGATACCGTCATAACATTGGAATATGATGCCTTAACGGAGCTCTGTCACGCAGGTGATTGGTTTAGAGAACAAAGCTTAGACAAAGGGAAGGAGCTATAGCCCAGACACTTTAGACGCTTTGAATTTATCGCATACTGAATTTATCGCAACACGATCTCTTTCCAATTCCTTTCTGATAATCTTGCCATACAAATATTTAATCCCCTTTTACAATCTCAGCCAATTATGAGTGAGACAGATTGCCTTTAAAGGGAGTACAAAGACCAGCATGCTTTGCACGAAGTCAACAACTTGCTCTCCACAGCTTCCAGAATATCTGACTGTACGAAATTCACGAAAACAAAAACAAACGATTGCAAAGGTTGCTGGTCTTTGTACTCCCTGTAAATCAGAGGGTCTACGTCAAAATTAAAACTAAAAACAAGGCTTACAAAGCAATTTAAGGCCCCTTTACGTGGTATGTTACTCGATTTATTACTGCTGCTTTTACTGCTAAACGATATTTGATCCCTACCTTGCATCAAACTGGAGCCCAAATCAAACGCCAATGATTTTTGGAAAATTTTGTAACCTTATGACAATTTCATTCTTAGCGACGATTCGTAGTATACTTACAACTTGGGGGTGGGTTTGGGTTTGGGTCTGGTCCTCCACCTCCACCACCACTGCAAGAGTAATATTTGTTGATCTGTCTCAAATCAATAGTACTGAAGCCAACTTCATTGCCAAGATTTTCAGAGGGGTTTGATTTGGAAACAATTGTGGGAAGTTGTCCCCATTTCTTGCTGAAGGCATACCTGTGAAGAAGTGTGATCATTTAAGATGGCATCTCTCTGAGAAACAGCTTCATTGCAACCCAAAAATATCAGCTTATGTTATACTTAAAAACCTGTACATGAGCATGAAATATCCCAACACAATGCAAATAGAGGTCAATTGCCTTTAGCGAACCCTGAAATATCAGTTAAGCGATTTTTGGTGTCAAAAATATTATGAACATAGGTTTAGTTTTATTTGGACCCAAAAATATCACTTTTGGGAATATTCAGAACCAAAAATATTGGACTTACCCCCCCGTATGTGCATGTGCTGAGTGCCCAGTGCCCCCCCCCTTGGTGAAAAGTACAGTATTTCTGTGCAGAGGAATATAAAGGACAAGTCCAGGGTTACAACTGCTTCCACCAATAGACGATTACGCTAAAGATGGCGGCGAGGATATCCAACCCAGTCCACCCAGTGGCGCCGCCGTTGGCTTTCAAGTACGTGTTCTTCAATCTACCAACATTGCAAAGGGGAAGGGGGCCTTTAGCAGTGACAGGGGTGATAGGAAAGGCATCTTTCATAAAACTCTTGTCTCCACGAGTTTCGCCCGGGATTGCGGTTCCCTGATGCTTCCTAATACTGCATTCACACTGTCATAGATAAACCAGCTTTATTTAAACCAGTTTAAATCTCAACCAATCAAATGACTGGATTTGTTGAATTGACCAATCAGAGGGCCCTATTCGAAAACCTGGTTTAATTTAAGCTGGTTTAATTTGCAGTGTGGATGTGGCATAAGAGTACTAAGTGGTTAATAAATTGCCTGTATCATTGACAAAAAGTTGACCAAATGAAAATCTTACTTTGCATAGTGCATAACACTCTTCTTGTCATAAGGCTCATTGAGTGTGCTTGCTTCGCCTTGTCTGTATTTGTTAAAATTGTACTCCATACCTAAGAATTTCAATTTTGTAAATGTACAACAAAATTTCTTTTTGAAAAAAGGAAATATAACCGGGGTGGCGGGTGGTAACTTCCACATGTAGACTTTTCAGGTACGTGCCGCCCATAAGGATGGGTTTTGAGTCTCAAAAATCCCTAAGTATGGGTCTCAAAATGCGACTGTTCTACTAGGAATGGGTAGCTTTTTGAACTGCAACAAAACTTTTCGAGATTTTTATTCTTGTCGATTGATCTTCTTCGTCTCAGTTCTGAAAATTGGCCTAAAATCTGGCGTAAAATCACTTATGAAAAGTGCGAGAAATTTAGCCCCACACAGCTTTGACAATCACATTCTTTCGGTCTATCCTATCGTTCAAAAAACTTCTGTAAGGCATATAAAGTAGCCTGCGTGCAGCCTCTACTACTGTCTGTCTCTGCGGAGGAAGACGGAGAGAAGGAGGACAGAAGGAAAATCTCCCCCAGTAGATTTTCGTTCTTTCCTCCTTCTCTCCGTCTTCCTCCGCAGAGACAGTAGTAGAGGCTGCACGCAGGCTAATATAAAGAGGTCGCTAGATAAATTTTTAATCGAGACTGTCATTAAGCATTTTTCGTCCATTTTTAAATAATAGGAGGCAAGATGGCTAGCAAATTTGATCAAGAATTTTAGACTTGCTTTGAAGGATTCTGAGATGAAGTATTTTCATACCAACGCTGGTAAATTGAGAAGAATAAGGCAGATTTAAGCAAAACACATATCCAGAGTAAGTTCATGAGTTAGCTAGAAAAGTATTATCAATTGATATAGGAATCATATAAGATAGTTTGACGGCTGCAGGTACACGTTTTTTATAAGAAACTAGGATCAAACCATAGTACTGAAAGTTTATAATTTAACACGCAATTTTGTTAATTTTAGTATTAAAATTCTCTTAATTGGTTTCTTATTTTTTGAATGCAGAATTATCAATGTGGTCACTAGCACCGCTGCAGATATGTTTCTTGACATTTAAAACAGCGTATAGGAATTAACAGTGTTCTGTTACGTTGAAAACATAAATGGCCAATTCATATTGCTCAAGAATAAAGGCTCAACAATATATTTGCTACAGTATCAATGCTTTTAACTTTTAAGAGTTTATTAATATTTCTGAGACTTAGTACTAGAGTTTCTTAAGATTTTGGCTACCTTAATACTTGTTTCTAACAAACCGGTTTCTTACAAAAAAAAGTGTATTCAAATCTCCTAACTCTCTACTGATTTACCTGTAGAGGTATGAGGAAAGTTGTACATGCATCAGTTGTTTGCACATGCGACTAAACATCTTAAAATATGTACGACAGAAAGCAGGAAACGTACACTGTGTTTCTTGGTGGGTCATAGTGACACTAAGGTGAGGTAGTTGGCCAAAGAGCTCATTGAACAGACAATGTACAAGCCTAAATAAGGAGAAATCATAAATACCTTTGACGATATTGTGGAAGTTGACAGTAATGTAGTTATCTCTATCTCTTCTTGATTGTTCATGGTAAAACCCGATAGCATGCATAATCTCATGGATGGTTGTTGCTTTGTATTCACAACCACGTCCAATTGAGACCTCTTGTCTACCACCTTGGCGACCAATGTGAGAGTAGCAACTACAATATAATACAAACATCTTATCAAAGCAGTAAGTTTGTTGCAGAAGGAGGAGGTGAGTGGCAAGGAGCAGAGAAACAGATAGAGAACTGGAAAGCAGGAAACCTGCAGGCCCGGGGGGAGGGATAACTTCAATAGGTGGGCGACGGGGGTGTGCCATTTGACGTCTGGTATCATACCCTAAGATTCATAAATTTACGCGAAAACGATACCCTAAAATCTACAGGCCATTGACAATGCAGACCCTAAATTGTGACAAGTATCTAAACATTTAACCCAAGTAAGTGAAATTTGATCAAAATCGATATCCTTAAGAGTTATTTTGTAAAATGACACCCCAAAACTTAAGACAATTTGTGATTTTACCAAAAATGATACCCCAAATTTATTTTCTGCTCGAAAAAAGGCACCCAATAAAATGGCACATCTCGTACCAGCATATATGGTAGTTACCCCCCTCCCCTTGAGGGGCAGGTAACTGAAACACGGAATGTTTCAAGCATTTCAGAAATATTGTTAAATTCTCAACTTCAGAACATTGCCAATTCACATTCTGGGAATACAGCAGTCATATCGCAAACAAAATGTTTATAAAGGCATCAGTCCAGCACAACAAAACACTCTTAAAACAAACATTTGAAGACACTCTCAAAGAAGAGTCTGAGTTGAATACAAACAATATCTTCATGATCTTTTTAGAATTTTCGAATGTGAATAGGAGTGGTAGAAGTTCCAAGTTCGAGCTAGCTAGATAAGCTCTGTTTTCCTTGGATCGCCTTGAATACAAGTGTTTTACCATGTTTTCACTTCTGTGATGACTTGTACTTTACGAATAAAATTGAACTGAATTTGAATTTACCCAAAAGCCATTCAATCGAAAACTTCGTAAGAAAATACAAAAAAATCTCGCTTGATCCAGAGGCTTTATAAAAGCTGAACGGTCTATGGATGAAATGATGTCAGCCGTTTGCCTGCAGGCAGTCTGATTTTCAAGTTGCTACCACGGATGAGCAACCGTTTTGCTTGACCTAGGAAGTTATACGTTCAAATACTCATAAAGAGCCACACAGGAAACTTTGCCTCGAGAGAACATCCAATGATAACTTGAGATGACAAGCTAAGCACTCATTATCAAAATGCATTCAACAACATTACAAACAAGCGCCAAAACACAGTTACAAAAATAGATAAAAACTAGCACCTGTTAAAGGCAAAAACCTCACGAAAATTAGGGAAATATCACCATTTAACAGTGTACGTAAGACCTTTATAGACTAATCCTGAAGAAATTTGATGCTCATAGTCCAAACAAAATCTCAATGAATTTACTCACCCTCCCTTGGCATTGAAGATGATGTAATCTCTTTGGTTGGTCCTCTTCACAAATTTGAGGCAGGTTTTTGCATGATAATCACGGAATGCAGCCTCAATTGCTTGTCTGGCCTTGCTTCCTAAAGAGTTGATAAATGCAAATGATAGAGACATGAATTTAGCTAAAGCATGGGGCATCCAAGATAGATGATTGGTGCTCATGAATGGCAACACTATAGTTCGTTCATTACAAAGAATAGGACTCGTTTTCTCTCCAAATTGAAACATGAGACTTTAAAGTTGTCGAAATAGAAACGCCTTTCTTTTGCTGACTGGCGTAACAGAGCAATGCAAGCCACATAGGTTGTTTGGTCTGATGAGGTTCCTTGAGGTGCAGCTAACTGGTTAAAATACGGATTTTATTCATGAATATCTTGACTTAAAATTCAAGTCTTGTTTCAGACGGGCTTTCTCTAAGCTTCTTTAGAGTCAATGTGCAGTTAAACCACAAATTATTCATACCCATGCCATCTTTGGCGCCTTTAAATCGTTAAATTTGCGGATCAATTCGTAAGATATTACATTCCTGCAAATGTCTCTCGTTTCGCTTATTTTTAGCCTTTTATCATATTCTTACGAAATTTCAGCCACAGTAAACTTTATCCTAAATTAATCAGAATTTTGTATTGGTATGCATAGTTTTGGGCCCAACTGTACTTTGATAAAATATTTAGGAAGCTTTGTAACATCTTCATTTTTAAAGTGACCAGTTACTAAACAATTTTGCATACTCTTTGCGTGATCCAATAAAAATTGAAAACCAATATTACTAATAGATACGAAACTAAAATATACCACATTACTAAGAAAATACCATAAACAGAGGAAAAGGTTGTGCCTAGCCCCGTGGTCAATAAACAGAGATAAGACTACTAACGTAGCACCAAAAAGTATGGAATGGAGTCAAGTTAACAGGGAAGAATAACAAAGTCTTACCGACGCTTCCGTACACATACGGAACAACACCTCCTTCCCACTTTCGTCGCCCTGCAATGGCATCAAAAGTACTACCATAGCCGTCAGCAGCAGCCTCTTCTGCATCCATCTGCATCCTCGTTTGCAAGTCATCAACGATGTCACCCTCAATCAAAGGTGGTTGCTCTACGATACAAAAGTAAATGGAATATAAATGGCATTCTTCTCCGAAGAATGAGAGTCAAATAGTCTCTGAAAGACTTTGACATATCATTGTCAATTATTTTTGAAAATCTACAATTTATCAAAGAACTGCCGGTTCAGAAATGATACCATAGGTGCCTAAAAGCGACTTTCCCTGTTTGAATAATGCCAGAAAAAGCTATAGCCTAGTTCTAAGTGATTTAAACGGCACTCTCTTGCTTAAAGGTTGACTTGGGTACACATAACTTTTCGCAGGCTTTTTGCCAATTAAAAGACCTCAAGAATTTCGATTTTCCTGAAAATCTTAAGCTCCAAACACCAGAACAATCTAGCAATAAAGATATGTTTCACTATCTTCATAATGCATCTTGTAGGTGTGAAGAGCGTAGAAATTAATGAACCATATTCAAATCAAATCCTTCACTTTTCAAGCCGAATTCCAAGGCTACAGACTATTACAACTGCTGTTCAAGTTTTTGTCGTGCATTGAGTACATAAGCTTTCCATGCCAAAGAAAGCTGTTTCACAACAGAACAGCACAGAGCCATGTCAAAAACTGTCATTAGGAGTAAAACAATCCAATGCCTTTTTCAATAGAATGTCACTCTTGTTTTTCTGATTTGTACTTTCCAATTCAAATGAATCAACAATGCGTACCACTGAATCCAAATGCAAGTTCTTCTTCTCTGGCTGAAAAAGAAATAAAAAATCATTTTTACTTGGGGTACGATGTTTACAGCTGTAAATTACAGTGACAGAGAATTCTACCGTGACAAACAATCACGACAACTATTGTAAACAACTACATATCTGAGGGCAAATCCAGTTTGCGGTAGTCAACCTAAAGTGAAAGTTAGAAATCAAAAATCCCGTTACCTTCTTCATTTGCCTTGAGGATTCTGTCATGTGCACTTTCAAAGGCACTGACGCCTAGAAAAGATAAAAACATGGCGGTAAAATTCAAAACAGATTTTAGATGATGTACTAAGTGAGCAAAACAGATTAAATAGAAAGATGTATGATTTCTCTGATTGACTATGAGGATAAAATAGGGTTTGCGACAGCCAGTGTTCAAAAAAAGTTACTTTCGTTTAAGGCTAAGCATGTTATCACTTCACATGAATTAAGTAGGATGTTGATCTCTGATCCATTAATTTCTGGCACAAACTATAATCTTTTTTTAATCATTGCTGGCTGATCTTACAAATACGAATGTAACAGCGATTTGGACAAACTTTATAAAGTCTAAATCCTCACAAGGTAAAATATTGCTGAGAAGAAAAACATCTTTTCAAGCTTTTAAAATGGTGAAACTTCTCTAACTCACCCCAAACAGCCAACAACACTCCAAATACTGCAATCAACTTCATTTTTACAGTGAGCTGGTTCACCTCAAGTAATTCTTTGTGAGACAGAATAAAGCTAGGAGGGATGCATCTTAAATATCCAAAATCCACGTTGCTACGCAAGTGAAATGTAAACAAATTCTTGAAATTGCTGTACGTTTATTTAAGAGGTTACCAGTTGTGCTAATAATACTCCAAAAAAGACATGATATATGTCAAAATTATTGCAAAACTTTCTCAACAAGCTTGCCTGTTCAATCAATTATTGGTAATTTTGAAGTTGTGTGAGAGTCAACGTTTGCAGCGCTGAATCCTTCGTTTACAAAATTAAGCTGTCACGTTTCAAATTAATGTGAAAACTAGAGCTATCTGAAATTAGAAGTCAGGTGGGATTTTTGATAACGTAAATTAGTCATACTAAATACTTTTTAACCTTTGTGCAGACATTTTGCCAGACATGTGCAATAAATCCCCGCATAAGAACCTATATTTTTTAGGCCAATGCTGAAATAGGTTCCACTCTCCTAGATTGTATGACAAACTTCAGGGTATAAAGGTTCTTATTCAAAGGTAACCTTCTGTGGGACTCTACAGAGTCTTCACCAAAAATTGTCAGCCCTGTCATTGATTCTGGCAAAGTTATTACGAACCTAATAACCAATTCTAAGCTTGCCAACTGCGGGAGATGAGATGCAAACTTTAATAGCCAATTGGAACCAAAATGAACGTAACAACAACAATCAAAAATTAACTTTTCAGCCTTGCAATAAGAACACATGCTTCATCAAACTGAAACAGGGTCTTAATTACAAGGCGCATAGCTCGGGAAAAACAGTCTTCCCGAGGGGGGGGGGGCTACATAACATGTTGAGGGTACGGGTTTGTGCCACCTATATGGGTCAGTTTTTGGTCCCAAAATTCTCTAAACAAAGGTCCCTTCTCGACAGATTTTCCTGGGTTCTTACATGCGGGGATTTAATGTATGAGCAACTTTCTCTGACTGCTCGATTCAGTGAAGAAATGAAGTTCCACAGACGATCTGTTTCTATCACTTGCCTCTGGCTTGCTTGAACTTCTTGGCAGAAAAAGTTTCGCTTCGTGCGAAATATTTTTGGCTTCATTGGCAGTTAAAGTACAAAAATTTTAGAGGATATGATTGAAAACTCTAAATACAACAAATCAACGTAGCTATATCTTACAATGCTAAATATAAAATTCTTTTTAAAAAGTCGAGCAAGTTATGCCGAGTTTGGTATAAATAAGGCCTTTGGATATAAGTAAGGGAATCAAAGCATATGACATCTTTTGACACAATATCCCAAGGGTGTTAGGACACGGATATTTTTTCATTGACTATCTACCCACCTTGTTTTGATCCTAGTGTCTTGTTTTGTTGTCTTGTTTTCTGTTCTGTTTCATCTTCAACTGATGCGTACAACTGAGTGTGGTTAGGCCCATATAGTTGTTCGGAGTTAGCTCCCTTGTATTTTTGAGTCTTAGTGTGCCTTCGCAAAAGAATGACTTTGCAGTTTGAAACCTTTCTTTTGCGAAGGTGCACTAAGACACAGCAATACAAGGGAGTTGACTTCGAGTAACTTGAGAGCAGATGGATCTAACCACGCTCAGTTGTACACAGAAGTTTAAGACGAAGCAGAACAGAAAATAAGACAACAAAACTAGACACAAGGATCAAAGCAAGGTAACTAAATAATCAGTGAAAACATCCGTGTCCTAATACCTTGCGTCTACTTGCAAATAAAATGTCTTTTTCGATGGAATAAACTATCAAATCTACGGCTATTTCACAAAGCATTTACAAAGCTGATGGAATCCATACCTAAAAAGTTGATAGCACTTAAAAGTTGAGATGATTCTGGCCTTATCTCGCATTAAGACTAGAAAAATACTCTCTCGCCATTTATACGCAGCAATCCCTCCCTTTACAAATAAAGTCTACCAACTAACAATTACGGCGCATACGATCCTACTCCCCCAAGTACACTACTCAAACTAATAGTATGTAAATTGTCATCGCTAGGTTCACTCGGCAATGGAGTCTCGTTTACAAGTTTCGATAACTCTGCTGCGCTGTATCCTAGCAACATTTTCAAGTCACATACAAACTTGTACACAAACCGCTTCCCATGAACTTTATGGATCATATCGCCATCATAATAATATCGTAAAGCTCTACTTAGCTTTTCATAATTCATTGCAGGTTTGTTCTTTCGTTCACCCCATAATTGAGCAACTCTTTCAGGATCTTCTAACTTGAATGCACCTTTTTCTCCGACCCATTTGATCAGCTTCTGGCTATTTCGATCAGTCAGTAATTCCAAAAGGAACTGCCATAACTGTATTTGGCCACCGCCGGCTACAAAGGGAGAACAACAATTTGAGGATCATCCTGATTGATAAGTGGGCAATAACAAACACCGGCTGAATGAGAAAAAAGTGGGGTGTTTGGAACGAAACAAAGGTGCGGTGTCTTGGTTTACTTACCACTGGCTCTCGTGGCTGCATTGGCATAGACAAATGATGCTTTATCTTTTGAAGCAGTCTTTGCTTCACCTGTAAAACATTTATGAATTTAATTCTGCTTTCAGCTTTTGCTCAAAATTGAACTTCAAATGCTTGTAACTTCATGAATTTTTAGCAGATTTGCAAGATTCTTGTTTCAGAAATTAATTTGAAGTCTCAGGAAAAGGGTTACTTGACCAAGTGCCCATTCAGTATATCGTTATTTTTTAGTATTTAATCAAACGCCGTACAATTTTTTTGAGACACCCTGTATGCTATAAGAATTTTCCTAAATTTAACGAATTCCAGCTCTATCCTTGGGGGTTTGATAGAAAGGGGGGCTTATCTAAGAATTCGGCAAAGAGCGGGAGGCTCGACAGAGAGGGGAGCTTAACAGAGCCTTCACGGTACCTGCAAAAATTATTCAGAAGTTTACATGCCCTTTATACAATAAGATCAACGGAAATACGCAACTTTTAATATAGGAAGAAAGAATAGACTTCAATATAACGAAAAAGTATAAAGCTTGCGTACCTTCTATTTGAGTTGTAGTAACGGCTGTGACGGGCAAACAAACTGGAGCTTGTGGACTACCTGAAGAGAAAATTCAGTTCAGTTTCATTTATTATCAATCAGTCCTAAATACAATTCAATACCAATGTTTTCTAGCACTAATCATACTAAGCCTGGGCTTGTATTTTACTGCAGTCACACTGCATTCACATTTAAACCAACTTTACCTTAACCAAGCTAAATTTCAACCAATCAAATGCATTGGATTTACTGGACTAACAAATTAGAAGGCTTCAATTAATAACCTGGTTAGTTCAAGCTGCTTTAAATTGCGGTGTGAATGGAATATTTCTTTAATAAAACAATACCAACAGGGTAAAGCAATCAAAAAAATGTCATGTCTTTAATTTCAGTAAATTTCGTTGGCATACCTTCGGCTGATGATTCACGGTTGACAGTAATGACTTGATGACCTGTTGCTTGAAGGGAGGGATTAAAAAGAGAATAAAACACGTCGAAATTGATCACTTAATAATGTATTAGTTTAAGTTTGTGCATCTTCTAAGTAACAACTCTATCATGACAGAACCAGATACGGCACTAGGGCACCGTTTAGAGAAAATATAATCGCTCAAATTTGGATCAAAGAAATGGAAACGCTTAATACTGCTGAATGCTTCAGAGTATTAAAGCACTTGAACCTAGAAATCATAATCTCGTGCAATGTAACGTTTTTTATCAGAAACTGGTTCACAGGAAACTAGTACAAAGATGGCAAAAATTTTAAGAAAGTCAAGTACTATGCATGAGAAGTATCAAGAAACTTTTAAAAGTCAAAAACATGGATATTATAGCAAGTATATCGCTTAACCTATATTCTTGAGTAGCATTAACTAACCGCTTATGTTGTGAACATAACAGAGCACTGCTTATTCCTATATGATGTTTCAAATGTCAAGAAACATATTTGCAGTGGTGTTAGAGAGTACATTGCTAACTCGTTTAAAAATAAGAAACAAATTATGAAACTTTTAGTACTAAAATAGACAAATTTTCAAGTTAAATTCAGAAACTTTTAGCACCATGGCCTGATCCAAGTTTCTTATAAAACATCGCGTACTTGCTCGAGAGAAGGGCTGCTGGGGCCAAAGCGCCATAAAAAGCCCACTTAGAATGACTTCATAGCTTCTAGCCTCTGCAACATGTGGTTTTCTGCCACGTCATAAACCATATGCAAATACTGTTTTGAAACGGAATAGTGACAACGCTGTAAATTCAATGAATGAATCAATCCAGTCAATTCAGTCAAAGAAACTCATAGAAAGTAATAAGTAGAAAAATTTGACCACCTCTGAATAACATACAGTACTGTTCTCTCTTGATTTGACATCTCCAATTTAAAAGACTTAGATTCTGAATTCATAAGCATAAAAGTATGTAGGGGTTCTTGTAGATTCAAAAGAGATCCGAAACGGCATTTAGGAATTCCTCGTAGTTCTTACAACTTAATTCGAATTCGTCGTGGCTGCCAAGTTTTAAACAGGTGTGTTAGTATGCAAAGAGTTTTCAAAAAAGTAAAAAAATTGTATGTGTGCTTGGGGGCTCTCTCGAATAAATACGACTTCCTACGGATCCGTTTTAATTCAGTTCCGAATGGGGCAAAGTCATCGAGTCCTTGAGAATTCAGGGAATTATTGAGAACAAATATTGCGTAAAGCTGCAAAAAAACTGTACTGTAGGTTGATTTAACATACCGAATTTCAGCGTTTCCAAATACATCCAGAGAATGTCAACAAGGCTGGGTGGAAAATGACTATTGAGATCGTGTTTTGACAAATTACATAGTTCAACACCACTCATTCTAAACTGAGTTGCATCGACTTCTTTGATACTCAATTCATCTGTAAGCCAATTGATAAATTGACATACTTGTTGTGGGGTCCAATTTCTTGGATCTAAAGAAAAGTTGGGAGAGTTATTCTTTGCTGTCGCCATTCTCACAGTGCATGAAAATGGTGACAATCATAGTCAGTACCAACAAAGGCCAACGAACAGATGATACGCACTGAGCCTGCTGGTTCAAAAGATCCTTTTAAACATATACTTTCGTGTTAAATTATCATCGAAGAATGGAAACATGATTGAGTTCATACAAAAAATCATAGATTATATAAAGGTCGACCCCCACTTTCAGTAGTTTCGCTCGGCGACCAGCACACTTCTCCTTGCGCGCATATGCTCTGTTGCTAGAGAGCATGCGCACTAGACAAGCGCGAAGGTCGCCGACCAAAACTACTGCAGTGGAGGTCGGCCTAAAGAGATAGCATGCTATTTTGAAGATTTCCTAAAGACGTAACTTAGATTCACCTCGTGGAATTCTCATCTCAGCTTCGCAAACTTTCAAGAAATTTTGAATGAGCAGAACCGGTGCCAGACTTTGCAATGATCCTTGTTCACCTGTAAAAGGAAAATCAGGCATAAATTACATATCGCTTTAATTTCTCTGTTCCATTTTCAGCAATGGGTACTGAATGAGTGGACGGAATGCCAGGGGGGTGGGGTACTTGGCCTACGAACATACGGGGACGTGCCGCTGGAAAATCTAAAATGCTACCCTGTCCCGGAGTCAAATTCCCGAAAATGATGCCCTGTCCCGGAGTAAAATTTTCTTAAACAATACCATGTCCTTTAGTTTCTTTGGACAAAGTTGTGCTCTGCAAGGAAATTTGTACGAAATCTATCGAAAATTGTGGAAATATTGCAATCCAAGCGCTTTGAATCATATTAGCAGAGTGCAAATGGCCTGAAACGACCTTTCGGAGTCAAAAATAACAAATATGGACCCTGTCATGGAGCCGATTTGTACAAAACTGACACCCTGTCACGGAGTCGGAATCCTGAAAATGATACCCTGTTCAGCGGCATGTCCCCGTACGGAAAAATATATGAAGACCTCCCCCGGGACAGAATGGTTGCTGGTGTTAGATTCCGTTCACAATGGTAGTGGATGAACATTCGAGTGATGCCCTGAAGTACTCCTTCCATTGTTTCAAATGCACCTAGCGCAAAGTTTCATGAATCCTTTTCTAAAATCCACTTTGGAGTTAAACGGTCAGGAATGTGCCATCCTTTCTGAAGCCAAGTCACTCTGGGGTGTCAATTTTGGTAAAATGACAAATTCAGGGGCATAATTTTCGAAAAACTCTTTCGGATTTCAAATCCGATCTAATTACATATTCTCGATTAATTCAGACTTTTGCATTTTGTTTTGCTTTGAGGTATGTTTCTTTGGAAAAATCCATTTATTTCAGGAAATGACTTCACATGTTGAAGATGGCAAACACTCATCATCTGCCATATAAATGACTTATGATTTGGCCATTTCATGCAATGATAGACCATTCAGCTACTCTACAAAAGAGTTTGTGTCATGTAATATAGCTATCCAGTTCTATTTAGAAGAACTTCTGTCGCTGTTGTGTGCATTCCAAAATTCATCAGATTTTTGCTCAATGCGAACTCTTTTGTAGATTAGCTAAGACACCCATTGCTCAAAAAATGTTCAAGATCTTCGTAGAATGAACGCCTGGTGGCTGGGCTGTTCCCGCTCTTCTATAGAGCGTTTCAGAAAAAAAACGCCTACCCTCTGTCGTTCAAGATTCTTCACGAAATACTAAGATTTGAATCAATTTGAGGCATACCATCTGAAAGTAGAATCTATCTTCTTTCCAGTGATATCCAGGTTGGGTGGATTGATTGAATTTTTCATTGCTTAATTAACGTTTTGGTAAGTACGGCCTATTTTAGATGCCGGAAAGTGAAATGGCCTTAACATAGACGATAATCCACCTTGTGAGAGGATATTTTATCATTATCTACAAATGCATCTCATGGGGATTAAATTGTGTTTTCCCCTCCTTAAGCCTGGTTTTCATTAAATCGTAATTCATCACCGATAGTCGGCGATCCATCGCCGATGAATTATGATTTATGAAAACCTAGGTCTTGGGAGCATCGGCGATCATCGGCGACCATCGCCGATTAGGTTTCAAAATCAAAAAATTTTGTTTTCCACAGCACATCGGCGATCATCGCCGATGTTGCAAGTCAACAATTTCATATGAAAAAAGAACATCGGCGATCATCGGCGATGGGATCGCCGATAATCGCCGATGAATTACGATTTAATGAAAATCAGGCTTCATCCACATTTGTGAGAGCATATTTTATCATTACCTACAAATGCATCTCATGGGGATTAACTTATCTTTTCCCTTTCTCAAGGCATCACCTCAAGTGCTTCCAAACATGAAAAATGTTGACGAAACTTTTTTCATAATTCGTTACCGGAAAAAGGGGTTGATTTTACTTTTGCGGCATGCTGCATTTGAAAATGGCCATACTTAAGAAAATATCACTTTGATGATTAATGATCCCATTAATGTATCCAAACTGCATATCATTAGACAGAAGAAAGATTGAGCTTTCAGATAGTATACATTAAATCTACTCAAATTTTGTCAATTTTTTAAGATTTTGAATTATTATTGGGTTGCATTACTCTCAAAGTACAGCTTGTAGTGTATATGATTCAATACCAATTCAGTGATAGATAATTCCATTAATGTATCCAAACTGCATATCATTAGACAGAAGAAAGATTGTAATTTCAGATGGTATACATTACATCTTCTCAAATTTTGTCAATTTTTTAAGATTTTGAATTATTATTGGGTTGCATTACTCTCAAAGTACAGCTTGTAGTGTATATGATTCAATACCAATTCAGTGATAGATAATTCCATTAATGTATCCAAACTGCATATCATTAGACAGAAGAAAGATTGTAATTTCAGATGGTATACATTACATCTTCTCAAATTTTGTCAATTTTTTAAGATTTTGAATTATTATTGGGTTGCATTACTCTCAAAGTACAGCTTGTAGTGTATATGATTCAATACCAATTCAGTGATAGATAATTCCATTAATGTATCCAAACTGCATATCATTAGACAGAAGAAAGATTGTAATTTCAGATGGTATACATTACATCTTCTCAAATTTTGTCAATTTTTTAAGATTTTGAATTATTATTGGGTTGCATTACTCTCAAAGTACAGCTTGTAGTGTATATGATTCAATACCAATTCAGTGATAGATAATTCCATTAATGTATCCAAACTGCATATCATTAGACAGAAGAAAGATTGTAATTTCAGATGGTATACATTACATCTTCTCAAATTTTGTCAATTTCTAAAGATTATAAATTATTGTTGGGCTGCGTTTTTTGCTGAAACACCCTGTAGAAGGGATCCGATTGTTATAGTGGAATCGAGATGAGTTCTAGCACCGCTCAATCAAATATTTCATACAAAAACGTATAAAAATACTACTCGATCCAGACTCTTTTGCAAGATAAAGGGTCTTCAAATGAAACTTTTTTAGACCACCTGGTAGCGATCAGGAAATTTTGAAATAATTTTTGTTAATCAAGTCTCCAGGTGAAAACATTATCTAGTTTACTGACATTACCCTAGAATAACCATATAACCATTTTGTTTCATTTGTTAGCAAATTATTTTTAATAAACTCAAGCAATATTGTCACACTTCACGGCAAAACTAAACGCAAAAAGATTAATAGAAATTCACAGATCCAAAAAAATCTCAATGTTATTAAATGTACGCAGCTGCATATCGTCGAGAAGGCGAACATTTTTCATAAAACTCTTTTTAATCTGAGAGCAATCTGATTAAAGGATATAAAAATTTGTTAAAGTACCCAAATTGCCTTAGAAAAATACTATTTCCTTACGTGCATATTTAATGAGATTTACAGTTTTGCTGGAAAACATTTAGACCACTTCAAACTTCTAGAGTTATAGCATAGGTTGCAAATCTTCAAATCGGTGTATAAAGATAGGTGTACAATTCAATGACCTATTTCTTTAAGCTGGATGACTTGAAAGAAACTTTAGCCTCTTTTCTATGATTCTACCTTTGGACTTTTCAAAAATCTTGAATATTCGTCAAAATTACAGCCTATTTCATATTTCAGCTCATTTTATGATGTGACACCATCAAATTTCTAAATCACAAACCAGAATCACGAACAAATAGGCATCCATAAACTACTACTTTCTTGAAAATTATTTGATCTTACGTTTTTTTTCGAGAATCTTCTTGAATTCGTAAAAAAGAAGAAAACAATGTAATTCTGAAAAAATTGAAGATGTCAGGAAAGTCCGAATAAATACTTTAAAATTGGCAAGAAAAAGAATGGCTGAATGAGAACTAATAAAGGCCTACTAAAATACATTATTTATGATAAAACTACTAATAGGTTACTTCTCCATTACTTCATAAACTTTTGAAATGAGGAAGGTGGGACCTTAGAATTAAAGTTTGGAGGAAGGTAAGCGACTTTTTGGACCTCTGGTTCCATCATCATTTTGAAGTCTTTTAATGGGTTTTCGGAACGGCATATTAAAAAAATCAGTCTCATTTCAGAAGCACAGTGAGAGAGCATTAAAACGACAAACAACTGGTTTCCTCTGGTTACTGACCTATCACAGGCAATGTTGATGCCATTTTTTTGCTTCCCTGTGCTTGCTGTTCACTTTCTTCTGCATAGCTACCAGTTTGAGTACTGCCATCTGAAATGGAAAATTTTATCATAACAAAATCTTTATTTTCAGTTTCTATGAATAAATCCAGATCAACTCTACCGGGTGAGTCAGAAAAAACGTGGGGCGTTTGGCGGACTGTGGCGTCGCACTGAGCCACTCGACCATCGTGAACTAAATTTTTCCGTGCAGCCAAGAGTCTAACTTAGATCATAAACCGTTCCCCATCCAAATCGGTCTTTTGATGCTTTTGTCAAAAAAGAGTTTCTTCGTAAGACTCTGTATGGGAGTCTTGCTAGCTTGTGAAATCTTCGAACAAGCCCCTTCAGCCGTTTAGCCTTGCCAGAGTTGCAGGTACATGTTGTGTTGTCAGGGGAAACTGAAAATTTTGAGTCTGGTGCAGAGAGAACCAAATACACCGACTCAGCATTTGAATCCCTTGTCTTTTCGCCTTTCTGCACGACTCTGTGAATCACGCTTTAGGAAACAGTGTCGTTTATATGAAGTCCCATTGCGACAGAGCGTTTATCTGTGCGAAAGAAACCTCTGCGCAAGACGAAGAAGTACGCAAGTTATGATAAGGCATCCCATGGGGGAAAATACTACCTCCTTATCATTTCATTCTCCCCTGATAATACCACATGTACCTGTAACTTTTGCCAAGATAAGATGCGGAAGGGGCTCTGCGAAAGATTTCATCAGTTTGCGAGATTCCTGTACAAGATCTTGTGAAGAAAATGTTTTCTGAATTTATTTCGATGGGAAAAGGTTTATTATCTAAGTTAAACTCCTGGCTGCACGGAAAAACTTAGTTCATGACAATAGGGTGACTAAATGCGATGTCGCGGTCCGCAAAACGCCCACGTTTTTTCTGACTCACCCGGTACATAAATACGCAAGGTTGTGAATGAAAATATATGCACTTCTCACTAAGGCCTAGTTCACACTACATCGTTTGGGTCATTAGAGTGGTGCAAAAATACCCAAAAGACAAAGGCTCAGAGTTGGAGTCCTTTGCCGTTTGGGTCTTTAGGCACGACCTTAAAGGCAGTCTGTCCCCTTGATAATTTGCTTTATCCAAACAAAGTCATCCAAGCACAATTTTCATGGCCATGAAAATAACACATGAATGACCCTGCCATTATCGAATAAAGGAAATTAGCGTTAACTTGTGAAATATTCACTAGAGATCTTTATCGATCTGTTTTCATTCATCAAGGGGAAATACTGCTTTTAACGACCCAAATGACCTTGTGTGAACCAGGGGTATCGGATGTTTATCAAAAACAATTGACGATGTTATTGAAGCACAAACATTTTCTGAGGCCCGCTAAGGGATCTTGCTATCCTAGTCTCCAGGGCATATCATAATGGGTACCAGGATCCCAAAGGCAAAATTGCCGTGCTCCAGGGCTTTATTGCATGCTTTTCAGGGCTCCAGGGGCTCCATACCTTCAAATTCAAGAAAAATACCTTGGGAATTGATTGGGCTCCAGGGTTCCAAGATTTCAAGATGATAGGCTTCAGGGCTCCAGAGACCCCCTTTGGGGGCCTCTGTCTTGATAGACAAAGTAGTAATATCATATCAACAATTGTAAGATAACAAATTTCAGATTGAAAAATCGAACTTGGTTGCAGGAAAAAGTTGATTGCAGAAAACAACAATTACTATGAATAACAGATATAGACACCATGATGCAAAGTATATTTTATTCAGGAAAACTTCCATACCTGCTGTTCTTTGAGTAGTGGTTTCAGCAGCTGAATCAATAACAATTGAGAATTCACCAATTTCCAATCTCTTGAACGGAGCTGAAAATTGAACACATGGTAAAAGTGTTGGAATCCAAAGTAAGATCATTTGCTACAGGGTGAGCCAATAAAAACAATCCCTGATTAAAAGGCCATGGCTCTTTGCATATTGGGACGACGATATTGGGAAAAACATGATTTAGGGTGTGTTTGATATGTAATTCCAAAGGTGTTGTGGTGCCATGGTGTAATCCTCTGACTTTGCAGCCAGAAAAGACAGGCGGAGTGGGTTTGATACCCAGCAGGACCCCACCACTTGAACATCAGGACAAGGGGTCACAGACTTGATTAGGTCTGCTCTATTTCTGCAATCCCAGCATTTGCCACTAAAAACGTGACTTCACTTTCACTTTCGCCAAATTCTGAAAACAGTAGACTTTGTAGAGAAGGAAACGCAGTTCCCAATCAAACACAAAATTCTTCAAAACCGCAGGTCTCAGATTTATCCATGTGAAGATAAGGTTATCCAGTTAAAAACACAACTAGACAAGTATGGTGCTTGACAACAAAGAGCTAATTTACCAATTACCATAGCAAAATAACCAAAGTCACCTTGTTCTCATAGTTCTGCAAATGAAATTGAGAACCCTCCAAAGTATGCAAAACCTTCTGCCTTTTGAAGCAGAAGGTTCGGCAGGCCTTCCAAACCTGCCAAACCTGCCGTTTTTGGAATTGAGGAATCAATCAAAAACAAATTCCGAGTATTCCAAGTCTACCATTTTCAGAATTGGCACCAATCATACACACCCTTAAAATCTCGCAAAAATTCTGGCATTGGGTCATGACAGAAATTCTTGGAGCAAACACCCCCATATGACCCAATAGTGAAGTGCCCCCTGGGGGCCTCAACCAGCTTTTAACTGTGTCAATTTCCTTTACATGAATTGTTTTACTGGCAAAATTTCCCTCACTTGACTTGAAACAACAAGAAAGATTTCAAATTTTCAATCATATCTACCTATGGTAATGTCAACTTTTAACACCACCAATCCTTCTCCTCCAATGCCATGATACTGAAATGAATGATCCAGCTTTAGCTAGGAAAAGGAAGAGAAAGAGTGATACAATATAAGCTGAATTTGGTCACTTTGAGATAAGCATAAATGAAAATTTTGAAAGCTGCAGGCTTCTAACTGACCCTGCCATATCATCTTTACCAACTATTCTCTAAATCTCTGTAGAGCAAAGCTTTGAGAATTGAAGAGAAGCAATATCAAACAAAATTTAGTGAAGTCAACGATTTTCCTAGACAAAGCGTGGATCCATATTAACAAGTCAAAACTAAGCAAGGGTGCTAGGACACCCCTGTTTGATTAGACTTTCATTTACCTGTTATTCATCTGGGCTTCACAATTTGTTTTGTCTCAACTTGCATCTTCAATTTGCCAAATATAACTCCCTTGTATTCTATTGTGCTAGTGTACATTTGCAGAACAAATGGGTTCAGTGATTTCCTGAATATTCTTCTTAGAAGGCACCCTAACACACAGGGCACAAAGGAGTTGACAAACAACAATAAAACAAAATGGTTAGATGAATTGAAGACAAAAATTGAGACATGATTAAGGCAAGGTAAATAAATGTACAATCAAAACAGAGGTGTCCTAGCACATTTGAATCAAGTTGAAGAAAAACCTGTTGTCCATTGTGAAAAACTTCATAATCCTCAAGTTGTAACTTCAAAGCTTCAGCCAGCAACTCTTTTAATTTTTCAACATTATCAGTCGCTGGTAGTTGTACTGTCACAGACTGGTTGCTGATCAATGGTGAGGACATCCTCAACAATAACTCTTTGCAATCCTAAAACGAGAGGGCTCGTACAGTGAGGCTTCAAACATAAAGCTACTTTGGTGTAGTACTTTGGGAATAATGCTATTCACAGAATGGTTGCTTCATGGCAAGTAAAAGAAACGGTGTATGTAACCACCCTTCCAGTTCCAGTTACAGAAACAAAAATGAAAATTTGCAGCTTCTTTCGCACAGAGGGATCATATCCCTATCATGCAGTAACATGGACAATGCCCAGCCTGTCAAGTTTGGTCTGCGTGGGGAACATGTTCCCCACACAAAAATTTCAGGCTTGTTGGCTTGTTTTCTGTCTGTGCAAACTTCTTTGATAGAACAATTTCTGGGCAGGTTTTCCGACCAGTTTGCTGCGTTACCCGCGCAGTTTTCAAAAAAGGCTTGCAAACTATGCTTCTGCCCAGAATGGACTCGTTTCAATACAATCTGTAGCTTCGCTCTTCATCTGGATGGCTTGATAAAGCAAGGAAAAGAATGTGAGAGACAGTCAAGGTGATGAGGGGCTGTGGAGTAAGGCTGCAGTGGAGATCTAGGCGCAAATGCTGTATTTAGTGTTAGAATCCACACACAAATAATTTGTGATGGAAATTCTTCTGCACAATTTTTCAGAGTTGAAAACAATGTTCTCTGTACATTGAAAAAACTTTACTACAGTCTGGTTATCTAATATACACCAGGAAGTCCCGTTAGAACAGGAGTCAGACTTCAACACAAAAATTAAACAACATGGATTGTATGGATTATACATGGATTAAAAAAGAAACGACATGCATTGTAATTTGGAATATTTGCTTTCAGTCGACTCCGGTTATAGTCACACCAAATTTTTTCTAGAAAAATGTGACTATAAGCGGAGTGTGACTTTAAGCGGAGTTACCCAAAATAGCTGTATGAGTACTAGAAAATCAATTTTTATAGCCTAATTTTGGCATATGAAGTCTTTGCAAGGACTTTGACAGCAACAAATAATGTTTTGATCTTCTTCTTTCAAAAAAGACTCCATAAGCCCGTTCATAACCAATGATTGCTCAAAACAATCTTATATGAGACTCATTACACGAAACATTCTTAATCCTTGTGATTCTTGCACACATTGCTAGGGGTCCTGGGCTGTTGCATGAATTGAAGTAGGTCTCCCAAAACAGTAATAATGTAAATAATATAAAAATTCACCTAAATGTTCCCAATATGTGACTGTATAAGGAGTATTTTGTTGTTTTGGAAGGAAAAAGTAGTGATTATAAGCGAAGTGTAACAAAAAGCGGAGTGACTGTAGCAAGAGTTCGTTTATAAGGGTTTGACCACAACTAAATTCGGGA
Organism: Aurelia sp. 4 Dawson et al 2005; assembly: GCA_964019985.1. Classification (NCBI taxonomy): domain Eukaryota; kingdom Metazoa; phylum Cnidaria; class Scyphozoa; order Semaeostomeae; family Ulmaridae; genus Aurelia; species Aurelia sp. 4 Dawson et al 2005. The sequence continues at coordinate 1,596,858 of OZ026495.1, forward strand.
AACAGAAATATGATGATAATAACCGGAGTATGACTATAAGCGGAGTGACTATAACCGGAGTCGACTGTATTTTTTAGGCCTAAAAAATCGTTCTCATTGAATTAAAGCTTGTCAATTCAATTTTTATCCCTACAATGCGCTGCGAGTAAGAGAGTAAGTCAAAGTACTAAAATATTATCAATAGAATAACTCAACGTCAACTTTGAAGTATACCTTCGTAAGCACTCAATGAATAAAATTCAACCACAGCTTTTCAACCTCTTCTTCCGCCATTACCCAACCATGCCAATAGTTTTTTCCGGAAGTGGTTTGAAACCGAGGTTTCTCCTGCACACTGTCACTTCGGAGGATGAAGTCTGGGAGTCTGGGTACGAAGATCTTGCACCGAGCTTTGTGTTTTGTGTTCTCTCATATCGCGCGGCATTGCGGTCAAAATTCTTTCGTCGCACCTTCATGTCGTCATAGTATAACACGATCACGATTTACCACCACGAAACCAGGGATTGGTCGTCGCAAAATACAAGGACAAAATCCAAGGACAAAATCTCGGAATCTGGACAAAATCTAGATTTCATACTTGGACAAAATCTAGATTTCGTGGCCAACGACGAAACCCTGGTTTCGTGGTGGTAAATTTATGAAGTGACGAAACCAGGGTTTCGTGATCGTGTTATACGACGACATGAAGGTGCGACGAAATAATTTTGACCCCGATAACGCGCGATACAAAACTTCTCCGTTTTTGCCTTGCGGAGTAAAACTTTTCTATGTTTGCCTTGGTTCACATTGATCCGCTGTGAAAGCAGTTTTTCGAAAGCGCTAATGAAAACGCATAGATTTTAAACGGTGCGTTTAGATAAAACTTTCCATTTTCAGTATGGACGCCAAAACCGGAGACATTTGAAAACGCTTTACATTCCTTTGTTAACCCTTTCACGCCCGGCTAAAATTAAGCTTCACAGGAAAACCTAATGCAGATTGTGGTTTTCCAGGGGGTATCATAATCAGTGATTCAGTAAGCAATAGATAAATGCAATGTGCATAGCCTTTCAAATCAATCAAAATTCCAAATGCTTTACCCCCTGAAAAATTTGCACTTCTCAATGAATACTGTTGGGCCTTATGGCCCTTCCTTGTCGATTACAATTGAATAGCCCCACAGTTCTCACATTTAAAAAGAAACTGAAGGACTACACGTTTTTTTGAAAGAAACTAGGATCAGGCCATAGAACTAAAAGTTTCTTAATTTCACATGAAATTTTGTCGATTTTAGTACTAAAAGTTTCTTAATTGGTTTCTTATTTTTCTGAATGCAGAATTGGCAATGTGATCGCTAACACTGCGGCAGATATGTTTCTTGATATTTAAAACACCATAAAGGAATAAACAGTGTTCTGTTATGTCAAAAACACAAATGGTTAGATAATATTTCTCAAGAATGAAGGTTCAATGATCTATTCGCTATAAAATCCATGCTTTTAACTTTGAAAAGTTTCTTAGTACTTCTCAGACATAGTACTAGAGTTTCTTAAAATTTTGGCCTTCTTAGTACTAGTTTCTTATAAACCAGTTTCTTATAAAAAAAACGTGTACTTGCTACACTAGCATTTAACCCAAAGCACGGTCCCTAGGAAGGGCAGCACTTACCTAATAGTTGCATTTCATATCATTCCTTGTAGATATAGTACGTTAATCTTTTTTCTTTTTATCTTACTATTATACTTTTCTTTTCAAACTATTAGCTGACAGGAATTAGTGGATATAGATGATTAAATGAAAATGAATGGCATTGAAAGTCGCAATTGGCACCTTGTTGACAGCTATTAACAAAAGGCTTTGTTTTGAACAGGGGGTTAAGACCACCGCTTTGCAGGAGCAATGTGAACGTAGCCTGCGTCCAGACGCTACTGATTCCGTGAAGAAAAGTGAGGTTCCTCCTCCAGTAGAGTAGGAACCTCTACTGGAGGAGGAACCTCCCTTCTCTTCACGGAATCAGTAGACTTGCTCCAAGTCTATTCCGAGATATATCAGCACTAAGGAACATAGTTACTTCTGCGGGGGCGTAAACCTTGACGAGGACGCTGCGAAGGAAAAGGTTTACGCCCCCGCAGAAGTAACTATGTTCCTCAGTGCTGATATATCTCGGAATAGACTTGGAGCAAGTCTAGGGAATCAGACGAGTCTGCATGCAGGGTATGTGAACGGCGATCGGTTTAATAGCGTATTCGTTAGAGCACGGAGCAATGTGAACGGGCAGCGTTTTCATTAACAAAAACAGATAGAAACGAAAACCGAGCAGTGTGAACGTAGCCTGACTGCTATTTACAGGAATATATTGCTTCCGTTCAAACGCATAGTCCAGTCTGTTCCAACTTTGTTAACAGATTATTCCCCAAGGAACAGGGCAGACAGAAAACAAAAAATTTAGATTACAAACATCCAACTAAATCTTTCAGTGACATACTTGATAAATACCAGTATAACACAGTCTTATCCGATGATCATTCTCTTTTACAATATACCTTAGGCCATTCGGTGGCAAGCGCCATTTTCCCACCTATGAAACCTTTAGCACTAAACTTCTCAATCCACGCGATTGCGAATGGAAACTTCCACAAGTATTGTGACATACGCTAAAGTTTTTTCCTTTCTTTGGTTTCTTTTGCTTTTTCTTATCAAAGCAGAGACATAAAATATTTCAAAAATCGTAAAAGCGGTATATGGAACCGCAACTTTAAGGAACTTACATGACCTGATTAACTTTGTAAAAATTGCGGGAAAAATTGTTTCAAAGTGCTAGAGACAGATGCACGGAGCACGATGTTCATGAGGTTTTCGTATAGTAAATACCCACTCATTTAGATTGCTCTTTAGTCTACTGGTTAGGCTAAGCCAAAGGGTACTTAAAAACCCTGGTCTTCAGGCCCCGTCCACACGTATACGTTTACGTTTTGTAAACGCATAGAATGTTTTCCGTCCACACTGATCCACTGAGCGTTTTAGCCTGTCCACACGTAAACGCCAAAACAATGGGGAATGAATGATGAGCATGAAATCTATGACGTCATCGTTTACAAAAGTATGCGTTTACGACCGTCCACATGAAAAAGCAAAAACAGTTTTTAAAAAAAACTGCAAATGATTGGTGAATATGAAGTCTGTGACGTCACCGTTTACGAAAGTATGCGTTTACGACCGTCCACACGGAGACGTGAAAACAGCGTTTTCAAAAGTATCCACTTTGGAAAGCGTTTTCGAATGTATGCGTTTAGGATAACTTGAAACGCCGTTTACGTGTGGACGCAAGGTGTAAACGTATAAGAATGTATGCGTTTACAGACGTAAACGTATACGTGTGGACGGGGCCTTAGTCTTGTAGTTACTTTTTATTCTTCCTATAACTTGGTCAGCTTCTAAATCTTCCCCATAAACTCTGAAAGTTGGCACGCGTCATGCATTTCTCAACTTACAAAGGCTTACGATGTGGCATACGTTCGAGAGGTGTAGTTTGTAGGAAACTGGGCCACCAGGTTCTTTGCATTTTCCAACTTGACCTTACCTTAATTCAAGCGAACTACAAAAAAATCATAGAAAACAAATCATAACAGATACACGCGATTTGACGACATCTATGTTTATTATCTACCTCATACTTTTCCGGAAATATTTTAAAGTCCTCCAGCAATTTCAAAACAAATCTGAAACCTACAGAGGGTTAATCTTACACCAATAACAATATTTACTTTAATGAATCGTGTGACTTGGGTTGTGCCGTTCAACTTAGCTGGTAAACCAAAGATTCTAAAGATAGCAAAGTGAAGAGCTGTAGGAGAACTGAAGGGCCATTGGGGGGGGGGGGTTATTGCTGGCAGTAGTGAACGTGAAACAGCTTTGACTACCATTGGCAAATGTGCTTAACACCAAATCAATATGCTGAAAATTTGAGATTGCAATGAATCCTATTCAATGAAAATTCCGGATAACAATGATATGTAAAAAGCCTAAAATGGCATGCCCGATACGACCAGGGAAGGGGGGAAGCTATCAATCCTGAATCCTCAGCATGTCCCGGAAAAAATGTGGTAAGGGAACATATTGATGGGGGTTAGTTACTGTGGGACCATGATACTTAATATCCTATGCACACATCAAAGTTAAACAAAGCCAGGTTGTCAAAATGCTGTGCTCTAATTGGTCAGGCCAATTGGCGAATTGAATGTTGCTTTTAAATATCAAATGTTGCATTCAGTTGGAAATTCAAATTTTAAAACGGAAACTGAATCCTGTATCTTATTGGTTCCCTGGTGTAATCAAAGCCGGCTCAATAACGTTTGTTACGAAACAAGATATTTAAAGATCTTAAATTTTACAAACTGCTTAACTGATTACTGATAAATATAAGTCATTTTAAGAGGCAAATGATTTGACATACATTATGCGTTCGGGCAGGTAACGAGGGAAAAGATCTGACAGTAGGACGGAATTCCTTGATACAACCATAAAGTGCTGAGCAAAGACATAAAAATACGTGCAATACTGTATGCAAATGTGGGACAGTGTAATCAAAAATGCCGTCACCGAACACTATCACGTGTGCCCTAAAACAGTCTCTTACGAGTCATTTTAAATTACTACACTGCTGTCCTTTAAAGATACGATACGGTTAAACTCTAACTGATAGGAAACGAAGCCTTAAAAAATCGAACTTTTATTCCAAAAAAGTGCATTTGCAAAAGTTCAACTCATTACAAAAATTCTCAGAATACAGGGTTACGTCTTCTGGCCTTGCAAGATTTGCATGGTCTCTCGGTCCAACTGACATTTACCACTTAAAACCAATACAATCGTTTGTTCGCAAGGTGGTGTCATGAGATTCGAGCTGCAATGCTTTTCTACAAATATACCATCTCACATTGTTTATAACTAGGCCAAATACTCTCCCCATGCGATTCAGTGTTATGATCCACATCTAACGTCTTGCCTTTGACATCTGACTCTTTGCCTTTGACATCTGACCCTTCAACTTTAACCTGTAACCCTATAAATTCTGCCCTTTTGACCTGATGTTGACTTTAACCTCAGTGGCAACCCTGCATTACTGAACTTGTGCAAATGCAACTGAATACTCTTAAGATGACAAAAATTAATGCACAAATAAACCACTACCTCTCAGCCACAGTTTAGTAGTAGAAAAACTTGTAGGTTGGGTTCTCATATCCGCTCTTCTGCATTTTGACGAGATGTTCCTGATCTTCTGGTTCCGCATCTGGGACAAGAACGCGGGTGACATTGGCTCTGTTCCTCCGCATGACCAATGCAACGATTATACCAAGCATGATGACAAGTGCTCCGCAGCTGAGGCCGATGACTGCGGCAAACGCGGCTGGCGATCGCGGGTGCTTGAAGAACGAATTACCGGGAGGCTTCTGTCTCAAAGGATGTGGGCTGCGTTCTTTCTCAGGGAGGCCTTCGTCTTCGTGGGGTGTCTTAGGTGGCAAGTCAGTCGGGTGGAGGGTTCCTTTGGCAAACTTGCGTTTTGAGCTGTTTTCCTTGGGGTCTATATGTACAGGTTTGACATCTTCCTTTTCTTTCTCTTCGTGATCCTCTGGCATTTCCGTTGCTACAATTTTTGGTTTCTCCAACTTTTCTACTTTTTCCTCGATTTCTCTATCCTTGGATGGCTCCTGATTGTGGCGAAATTTCTTAAGCTTCTCAAAAAGAGTGGGAATGTGGTGCTCTTCATGCTTCGGCCTCTCAATCTTCTTCACAGCTGGAGTCAAGTGATGTTCTCCTTCTTCAGGCTTTTCCTCCTCAAAATTCTCTGAAATCTCGGGCTTCTCTTCAATTTCGGGCTTCTCATCCTCCTCCTCAATGGGCTTCAGTTCCTCCTGTTCTGGCTCAAGGTATCCCTCGGCAACCTTCTCTGGTTCAGTCTTGACATGTTCAGTCTTCAGTTTATGCACCAAGTTCAAGATTCGTTTTGGGATATCTTTATGCTTGGGCGCTTTTGAGAGGACAATTCGAGGAACTTGTGTCTGAAAGGAGAATTATTCGTTCAATAAACAGAACTACCATCTAATCACGATGTAGTTGGGTTTGGCTATCCCACAAAAGCTCTTTTTTCGCCCCCTCTCTTTCCTGCCTCCTCTCCAATGAACCCCGCCCGTCTAAGTAAAAATGTTGAATAAGCCCCCTTTTCTATTATTGCCCCCGGGCTCCAGGGTCTAAGGGGCCTCGTAATCGAAGATTTTAATACTTAGGTAGCAGGAAATGTTCTGAAATGCATTTAAAGTCAATCTAAAGGCCGTGATCGAAAATTTTCTGCTAGCTTCGCTCGCAAGGGGCCTCAGTTCGCTCTTTCGTCTCTGGGGCTCCAAAAGCTCTCGGCAACCCTGACGGCTTTAATTTACGATGGTACCCTGAGACAGGAAAACTTCTGCTAATACGCAATCTGCCGTCTACAAATAACGCTTGAACCATACCACGATGCATTCATAAAGAACTATTGTAGGTTCCTACTATTTACAGCATCGCCAAACTGTGATCTTTCCGTGAACAACAAACTTTCTCAAACATTAAATAAAATTTTCCTAAGCTAAGAGGATTGATATTTAAACATTAACTTGACTCTAGGATTACTCTTCATCAACACAATGTTCCACTTGTAATTTCAAATGGTGGATGAATAATTAATACGAATATGACTCAGAACTTATTCTATTTTTTGAAGGCTAAAATTGCAAAAATCTCTCGATTAATACTTTGATTAACTTGCATAAATCTCTCGATTAATTCTTTGATTACTGAATAGTAAGATCTCACAACTTGAGGTTGTAAAAACTGAGTTTATTTGGCTTTTAAAGCTGGCTTTCAGCTTGGACTTAAAAAGATCGGGCAGACATTGGTTAACCTGCCTCTGGAAACATCAAGAAATCTAGAAATGAAGTAGACAAAATTAGACATTTTGATTTTTGATCTTTCTCACAAAGCACCAAAGCGTCATTAATGATTTACAGAACTTATCAAAATTCTTTAACTTATCAGTTTCAGGGATAATTTGCTCAAAATTATATCCTTTATATTTCATATCCATTACAAATTCTGTCCAAGAGTTTTTTAACATTCTCATACTGGGTGAGTAAAAAAAAACGCCCGGAGTTTGACAAAATTGTGCTCCCTGAATATCATGGTAATGAAAGTGAAAACTGTCTTGTTTTATTCTCGTCAGATTAGGTTCAGTAAATTATTCGGCTTTAATCGGCCATTCCTACCCGTCGAAATGGGAGATTTTCTGCAGAAAGCCCCATTCGAAGACCTGCAAAAACGAGTGAAAACGCCAAGCAAGATTTCCCAGTTGTTCTCCTTCCTAGCACCACTGACACTTGAATGTGTTCGTGTATTTTGTTCTCTTGGGAGAATAGAATCCCCCTGGATAAGCTATTCATACTAGGGGGGGATTTCAACCTGACAAGAAGAAAGCACGTGCTAAAGCGTGCTAAAAGTCATCGCTGTCAGGTTAACACATTAAGGAAATTTGCTTGCAAACTTAGCACATTTGTAAGGTTTCTCGAGGGGAATTTTTTTAAAAAAATCGCTTACAGAATTTGAACGGAGAGACTGATTTTAGTCAGGAAAAATTCTAGAAATGATTAAACGATTTGGCTATTCAATCAGATAATGCAAAATATGATTGCTTACATACTCAGGGAGCAGTGGCCTTTCAAACGCCAGGCGTTTTTTTTGACTCACCCGGTAGAGTTTAAGGCTTGTTTGAATAAGTCCCATTTCATCGTAATTCGTCAGATCACAATAACTGCGATTGCCAAAAAAGATGAAAATCAAGAATATTAACTTGCTGTATTCAATAGCGGAAAACAAATTTTTTGCTTCGTAGGGGTAAGCTGCAAAAAATTGCGACGAATTTAGGATGAATTTGGGTACCTGGTTTTCATACAATTTGGTTGGTAATCAAATATCAGGCAAACTTCTAACTGATAGTCAACCTAAAATCCTGATGAAATGCAATCAAATACGACATATGAAAGCCAGCCTTTAAACCGACAAACAAAGACTACAAGACAGTACCACAAAGGGGGGGGGCATCTATAAATACAAAGCAACCCTTTGGACAAACTTGAAGATCACAGACTGAAACGTCTTAATCACATCTGCTGTATTTTGAATTTTCTGGCACCGTTCCAATTGCTCCGTTTTGTCATTATCTGTTTTTCATGCATCCACGCCAACTGTTCACATTGCCCTAGTTTTGCACGACAATGTAGGCAAAAAAACCCAATTCGCACGTTTTCATTATCGAATGTAAGCGTTTTCAAAAACCTCCGTTTAGTCGATACCCACTTTTGACAGCATCGTTTTTGTGCCATTTCGTGTAAACTACCGCAAACACTGTCATAATAACGGATGGCTTTCTCTCTCTCTTTGTAAATAAACTGAGCAATGTGAACAGGGCCTAAGTCAGACATCTATCATAAAATAAAGTTACTTACCGCAGGCATTTCAAATTTGGCAGTCAATCCAAATTGTTCTGCAACATCAGGAAGGAAAGAAAGGAGAGTGATACTCTTGTTGACAACTTCATTCAGAGTCTGGAGATGGTTCAGGAGATCTTTGCGAAGCTTCTCAGAAATTGCTGGATTATGCTTACGGACATGTTGGAAATGACGAAGGCTAGAAGGATACAAACATCATCTGAAATATGAGGAGTTACTCTTCTTCTTGAGATTTGTAAGTAGAACATCACAAAACGAACACGAACTCGAAACAGCAGCATAGATGTGTCATTTCAAAAAATACATGACGAATAAGAACTCAAACTTGTACAAATATCTTTGCTGCTGTTGTTTCGTTGCGTTGCGGGGCATTTCTACCTTCTTCATTCTTCAATTTCTTCATTCATTCAGCATTACAACCATGATAAGATCTGAGAATTGACGTCAATATGGTGGCCCTTCTTTTTAATTATTTCTCTTCAGCTTTATTTTCCCTGCTTGCTGCCAGCTTTAGCCATCAATTCAGTATAAATCTTCTGGTTACTAGCTCCAGCGCATACCCCCACCTTTTGTTCCACCACAAAATGGACCCTGTAATTCTACTTCCGAAAATGGAAACCGTCAGGCTGATAATTTGTAACAAAGCCCAAAGATGTATGAAAGAAGGAATATATATATATATATATATATATATATATATATATATATATATATATATATATATATATATATATATATATATATATATATATATATATATATATATATATATATATATATATATCAAAGAAGGAATACACAAAAAGATTGTGACAGTCTTTGATACGAAATATGGATAGAATACAAACGTCTGAAAAATTTTTACCCTGATCAAAAAGTTGTGCTCCTGCAGCTTGAAAATTGTATGTTAGTTTATGTATTAAGTTGTGTTCTACCTTCAAATCCTCCACAAAGTTTCCAACTCAAACGAAAATTTTCGACAAACAATACTACTGACAAAGCAGTCACTGTGATATCTACTGGACGACTAACCATGACCAATTTACACAGGATTAACTGATGTGGCACATGCCAAAATTCCTTCTCAATTTCATAAGCTGGACTACAATGTATCAAATAGCTTACCTGTGAAGGCGATCATGTTCACAGTGCTGGAAGAATTTCCTTGCAGTTCTAAGGATATTTTTGATAGAATGTGGTTTCTCTTGAACAGCCAACAAGTATGAAAGCAGAGACTCTCTCTTCTGCTTATTGATGTTGGTTTGGATGCATGCAGCATGTTCAGTCTTCAAACGGTCTCTCTCATCTTTTGCTTCTTGCTCAAGTGCAGCTAATGTTTCTCGGAAAACTTGAAGAGTTTCTAGAAAGGAAAACATACTGAGGGTTAAATAGACCCACCAAAAATACAAATAGCATTTAAGAGGAGAGCAATGACTGTTTATTTGGATCTATTTTTAAAGACTGCAACATGCATGTAATTTTTGACCAAAATCAAACATGACAAAGAAAAATCTGTTTCGATTTAACCAGAAAAACAATCAGAAGAAATGGTGTCTTGTTCAAATAGAAAGATACGTACTCTTCATTTTTTCTTGAGCGCCTTTTGGATCTTGAGTCTTCATCTTCTTGTAACGTGCCTCAGCTTCATCCCATTCATCAACAACTGCTGCAATTTTGCTCCTATGGCCTTCTTCCAACTTCTGTCTCTTCTTCTCATACATGGTTCTGTCACAGCCTGTAATAAACCAAAATGCCACGTATCTTACTACACCTGAACTTTTGTAATATTCCACCTCCTTAACAAGCCCTGGCTGAGTAGCTCATTTCTAGATCCAAGACATGAGCCCCTGCCACCAACTGTCCTCAAAAGCTAAACATTCATTTTTATCTGTACATCATCAGGCTGAAGGACTACAAAGGAGATGCCGACAAAAGTCTTTCTTTCCAGGGAACAACTAAAATTTTGTCAAAAATGCCTGCAAAAATTGTCTAATTCGACATTGGTTAATAGGTGTACTGTGTGGTTCACGCAAGTTGTACGCATAATTTTTAACTGCAGATGAGCAACCAAGATGCAAATACTGATTTTCTTGCAACTGTTTTCCTTCCATGAAACGAAAAGCATTATGTTCAAAAAGCAACTAAAACCAGTTTGATGACAGGTTGACCTGGAAGAAATTTATCACTTATAACAACCAATCTTCTTTTCAATTATTCTCCTTTTCTTTCAAGAATCTTCCTTTCTTATTTTAACAAAGAAGAGCAAGGGCTCTGTGACTCCTCTAATTAAACAGAACATGAGCATGTAAGAGTGGCTCAAGCCACTTGCTGTCAAATTATTGCTTCTTCTCTCTTATTAACTATGTCACTAAAGAATCCCACAAGAAATGGGCGCTTACTACATATCAGAATTACCTATTGATGTAGATTAGTTACCCAAACATGGCTTTGAACATGTGGTGGCCATTATACCTGCATGACCATTTTAATCAAAGCTTATAGTTGTTTAGACTCCCCTTCATTTAAGATCACAAGATGATAAATATCACACAAAAGTCTGGTATAACATCTCTTTTCTTTTTCAGTGCTCAAATGAAGCTCTTGTTTTATATATAGCTGCATGTAAAATATTTCTCTCAAATTTATTTCCAAGAGAAGTTAAATATTAAACAGCGGCTATGATCATGTCTGAAAAAACATCTAATTTCAATCTATCAGCATTTTGGTTTCACCTCAGAGATGCAAATGTCTGATAATCTCAAGAAATAAAACATGTTAATTTATTCTTTCTAATAATTTAAAAAAATATAAACCTTGAGTTTCAGAGGGCAGGTATTTTTCAATTTCCTTCACAGCTGCCTCAAATCCAACCCTGTCAATCTCTGGTTGTTTTGTCTTGACCACTGGTCTCTTTTTGTGGTGGTGTTTCTTCTTGTGGTCTTTTGGACAGCAGACAAATTCAACACCTTCAGTAAACAAATGAAATAGAGTTAATATAAACAGCTAGAAAAGGGCTATTCACAAAATCACTTGAAGCAGGCAATATTGCTGTTTGTAAGGGTCTCACAGTAGTAGGCCTAATGCTATTTATCGAAGGGCCTGTGAATGCCATTTTTTGTCTTGAAAAATCTCTCAATCCGTGACACAGATTTTAGAGCTTCATCACTTAGATCCTGTTTCACACGCCCAAAAAAGGCACATGCTTGTCATGTTTGGGGCCTCAATGTCTTCTTTAGTTCCTACCCTCACCATCATGCAGAAGCATGGAAATCAATAACATAGCTTGCAATATACCTATAGGAGGATAAATATTTCTGGCTGATGCCCTGAGCCCAAGCACTGAGAGCATGCCATATTCTTAGCTTTTTAATTGGAAAGGTCCTTGTATTTTACAAATGACCCAGGGTTGTGAAAGAACTAGGAAACACCCTGGGGTTGGGAATAATTTTTGAGCGAATAGCCAAGGGTACCCAAAGGGTTCATCAGGATGGGAAAGAAAAGAACAAGACATCGCAACACAACAAAATATTAAAGACCCGGTGCTCCCCATGATCCTTTCTGGCCTGACAATGAATTTCATACCGTATGAAAAAGATTATGGCCTTAAGCAATCGCAAGACTGTGTATTGCCGTGTCAACTTTCAAATTAATGTTACAAAGTCATCGCTTTGAACTCAAACAAAATATATTCCCAAAAGCAATTGCAGGATTAGGGAAGCTTTTCTCTGAGAGCTATTCATTTACCCATATTCTGTGGTTGAAGTGCGTTGTTTACAGTAACTGTGATGTTTTGCTGCTTTGTGCGCATGCAAAGGATCTTAGGGAGCACAGAGTCTTTAAACATCAATGCAACAACATGACAAGATAATTCACAAAAACTAACCAAGGAGAGTGTGCACCTAATTCTGACTCTAGAGGAACTACCTTGGAAAGGTTAAGACAAAATGTCTACTCATTTTCAATAAGAATATGGATGTTTTTTCAAATATTGATAAGTTACCTGTAAACATGTCAGTTCCACAGCTGAGTAAGATGCCATATTCATAGAGTCTATGGCTATCTTTCCTGCAAAATGCAGAAGCACGACCCTTCCACTCATCATGGGTCATGCAAGAGGCTTGGTCATGAAGATGGTTGAATTTGCATCCCTTTGGAACCATCAGTGCATCTGCTTCATACTCATCAACTACAACAACAAAAATCAGGGTGTTAACAACGATGAACCAAATTTTGACACCAAACAATTGAGAAAGAGAGTTTCAATTGGGGGCGTTATGTGTTGTAATTAGTTCTGAAGTGGGTGGTCATTTCAGGGTGTTACTTGAAAGTGGGGGCCAACTCAAGGACTTAATGTACTGGGTGAAAGAAAAAAGTAGAATGCATGGTTCATTGTAATATTTCTTTATGAATAAAAAACAAGACAGTTTTCAATCTTATTGCTTTGATATTTAGGGAGTAGTGCCCTTTCAAACAGGGATTCTTTTTTCTAGCTCAGCCAGTAGAATCATCTCAAAATTCCCAAAACAAGGTTTATATTTAGCTTACCTAAACATCTGTATGGTACCACTCTCTTCTCTAGTGTGCATTCAGTTATTCCCTCTGAACACCAGTTCTTGATAGTCACTTTCTCATTGGCTTCAACGATATTGGAAATGTTCAGACGTGGGTATGTCCTTTGGCAATATCTGTAAATCAAAAGAGGAGATTAAATCTATGTGAGTGAATTCCTAAAAAACATATCAGGTGGTCCCAAAATGAAATTTATAATGATCATCAAAATCTGACTCTGAAACCGACTGTGAAATTTACTTATGAGAATTTGTTTCAAGATTCAACCCAATTTCAGGCATACTGAGAAGTCTTAAAATTGCTTATCATTTCTGAGAAAAGATCTTTTTGCTATTCTAAAAAAGATCTGGATTGACCAACATTTCTACACATGTTTATAGAAAAGGCTTTGATAAACTTCCATTGAGTGGGGTTCAAGCTTCTTTCATTGTTGTACACAGTTGAAAATTCTACAACATCTATGAACAAAATATTGTTCAATTCAGATTCCATTTTAGAATAGCTGAAAGGTTGATTTGTTCTTGTATATATAAACTTTTAAGCATTCTCCAAAATCATATGAATCGATTATTACCTGACTGAAGTTTCAAAAACGAGGCAACATACAATCCTGCCATTCCTATTGGCTAATCGAACCTTTCCCGTGGGTTTCCTGTAGCCTTGTATAATACGACACAAAGACGCGTTTTTGTCACCACAACAACTGCTTTAGGCCAAGGCCTTTGAGATGTACAGTAAACTCAAAGCTAACAAAATGTGTTTGATTAAAAACCAGTCAAGCTTAGAAGATGTCAGGTAATAAAACTCATACTAACTGGTTTTGTTGTTGTACAGGAAAATATAAAGCCCTTGGTCTTAATGCACAGACCTCACAAGTTCGATCTGTACTTTAAAGACCGCAGACTTTATAGTTTCCTGTAAAACACAAAACCGGTTAGTATGCGCATATTATCAACCAGAAATTTCATCCTGCATCATCATACCAGTGATCCTTTTGACACAGAATGGTTAATGAAAATATGGAGTGGAAAAGTATACACATTATCACTACCACAGGAAGCTACAAAATATCAATATCAAAATGGACTGCAAGAAACTTTGGACTATGCCTTTTACAAAACCGGAATAAATTCATTGCACAAAGAAGCTTGTAGGAAATGTTGTGTCCCTCCTTTTGGTTTGCAGGAGGAAAATAACCTTTTCAATCGTGATAAACTCACTGAGCACATCAGGCATAAACTTCCTTCAATAAGGACAAAGACTGAAGCCCTCTCACTTAGTGATTCTAGCATAAAAGCATGCATGTACTAAATAGTTCAACTGTGCACCATTTTATTCACAGGTGCTGCTAACTTGCATCTTTAGAGAACAATTTCACCTAATTTGTGTGGAAAAGCCATTGCCACTTGCTCAGCTCTCCATATTTCAAATTTTTGGCTTAAATGCCAGCAAGTAATTGCGTGAGGCAGGTGCAGATTGCGCAAAACCAAAGATGCGGTTCTGTTCTAATGAGCACAACTGTTCCGTATTTCTTAAGCTACCACAAACAATACTGTTGATGATCCTTTTCACAGCATCATGCAAGTCAATTTCTCTGCACAAAACACATGTTCAATGTTCCTCAATGAACACAGGTCAGATACTCAGGCCAAACAATGGTGTTTGAGTTACATAACATTTCCTAAATCTTGGCTTCCCTGGGTACCTTAACACAACATTTACACTGAACTAGTACTGTTTAGTCCAGCTACAAACTCGTTACATTTCTAAAGCCTTCACACTGCTCCAGAAAAGAATTATTCAATACACAAATATAAAAAGTGCTATGAATTGGCAGGAACAGTGTAACTGGGAGGCTGATCTGGTACACTTGCTAAGGGTTCAAAGAGGTACCATTGCCCATCAAGTTACAGTTGCAATAACTATCTTTGGATGTCAACAAATTTCAAGCCCAATATCAAGTGTCTATGGCAATGCAAACACTTGCTTACAATAGATATGATCTAACTGAAAACAAATTCCTTGATTTCCAGAAGGACTTGAAACAACCAATGTTTCAATGCAAAATCAAAGTAGTTTAATCCAAGTTTCCAGGTGTCTAATCTTATAACAGTTGACCTTCTTCACAAATCAAAGATTTATGACACGCCCTCTAATTATTGTGAAATCACAAAAGTTGAAACCACACGAGATTCTTATTGATCAGAGAGGTGAGGGTGATGTTAAATCAAGGGTCAACCTATGGGTGACTTTTGAGGGATGATGGATCTAGAATGGCAAGCCACTATAGAGCTACATCAAAGCAGGGAGCAGCTTAGCAACAGCTTTGCAAAGAGCATTCTCTCATGCAACTTAAAAACAAACCGCAAACAAATATTTGTTCAAACTTTACTTTCACTGTCAAAACCTTTATGGATTCTAATTCCCGAATAAAGACAGAGACAGATACCGCAAAAGCTCTATTTGGTGCCCTTTCTACTGTATTGTGCACCTTTCTCTATTAAGCCCCTCCCCTCTGAGCCAAAATTTTAAATAAGCCCCCGAATCATATCAAATTCTGGAAATTACCAAGGATGTCCATTTTGTTCCTTAAACAATTTTGTGTGTCAAGTCTGATATGGTCTTATGAACCATGTCAAATCTTGTATTTGACTTGGAGATTGGTAAGGTGAGTCAACAAAATATGGGATAAAAGTTACATAACTGAAAAGCCATCCTATATATCCTTGTCATCCGATTTTGTGAATATGCCCCCCCCCTTTCTAAGAATATGCCCCCTTATCTGCTGTGTCCAAAATTAAATAAGCCCCTAGGGTTTTGATATAGACATAAGCGTATGAGGCGTGGGGGCCGGGGGGGCGGTAGCCCCCAACTTTGGAGAAATTTTCAAAAATCAGCCTTTTTTGGGTAAATTTTTGCCCTTAGTCGGGCAAAAATGCTGGCAAACAATGGGCTTTGTGTTGGGCCGCCCTCCTAGATTTTTTCGTCCCGTACGCTTATGGATATAGCCTTCATCCATGAAGTGAAACTCTGCTGATGATGCTGAACTTTGTGTGCAGAAAAAAGATTTTAGCATTCAATCAATACAGATCTCAAAGATGAAAGACTTCTGCTCCGGTGCCTCTTATCTTGGAAAGTTAATTGTGGTTGGACTTGTATAATGAAAAAATAGGTAGACCTTCCAATGATTTGCGAAGAAACGGTGTATCAAGCTACAATAGCTAATCAAAAATTTGTATCACTCACAAAGGGTTGCAAACTTCTTCAGTGACTTTCACTCCATGTTTTCAACATTTACTGTCATTGAATTGCAGTTTATGACAAATCAGTATATTTTGTCTTTTAGGCAAATAACAACAGGAATTATTGACTATGACACAATAACCTCCAAGTTGACAGTGGGCACTAGACATGACACAGGATCTAGATATAATGCCAACAAATTCATTATCACTTCATATCGTTTCCAGCAAGGTGACTGGCTAACTTCGAATACTGCCCCTGCGCAAAGCATTATGGTTCGTGGAAAATGAGGCAAAGTTGGACATCATGAAATTCCCCCAACGCAACCTCATTGATTCCGTTTTGCAAAACAAAAAAACTAGATCAGCTAAGCTTCATTGCCAGGACTTTTCATGGCCCATCGCCCATCCTGCATATGTCTCTGACTAACGTCTGGCCCACATATGCTCACATATATACTGAACAAAGTTCTTAAAGCAGATCTACTTGAATTAATTTGCCAATAACTTTTACCATACTTTCCTACAAATAGGAGCTTATTGAACAAATCCATGCGTGATACACCAATATATTGGATCAAACAAAAACACACACAGCAAAGATTTTGACAAACAAAGACAGAAATGAATCTAACAGTGGATCAAGATTTTACAACAAAGTTAGCTGTAATTCATAGAACAGTGAAAGTAATGAAACCAGAACTGATCAATTTCTTCAATAAGCACACAGAATGGATGTACCTAAAACATTACACTTCACAGGTGGTCTCAGTTAAAGTTCTGAACAGAACCATTTTTTACTGTAACAAATACAATACATGCTTTGGCTTCATGCCCAAGAATTTTCAATTAGAGAAATTTACAGTCTTTCAATGGCTCAAGAATTCTTACCATACTGTACAGACTACATATTGCTACATATTGTAAGCAAAGTCAACAACTCAGGAATCAAAAAGTGTAGTCACATTGACCAGGACAATGCTTTGATAGGATTATATAGCTTCACAGCATCCTAAAACTACCATCAGCTGCAAGAAAGAGACATTGAAAAACAAATTCTTGTCTATTGATATGCACAAGGCTATCGTATAGCCGCAGAAGTGATACCAATTGTATACGAATGGTTTGATTTCTATGAGAATTAACATACAAATTTGATACGATTTGGATACGAATTTTGTATACGAATTGCTCATATGATTTTGATACGAATTGTGGTTACGAATTGTTTATACAAATTTGATACGAATTGCATACGAATCACATACGAATTGTATACAAATTCTAAAAGGTGAAGATACGAATTAGTTCATATGCGGCATATAGAATATCGTATGATGCTACGAATTCCCTATACGTATTTGATACGAATATTTGGAGATGATCCCTTACACCTGATTAAAACTTCTTACATGAAACTTAAATGAACCTACCGTTTGACATCTTCCTTGTTTGTGTCGCACTTAGCAACTCCTTTCTTATCGCTGACCCATTTGCCAGTCTTGAGATCGATATGAAATGGAACATAACCGCAGTTGATGGCTACTCTTGGTTCATGCTCCATTCCTTGCTCAAAGATATCAAGAACACTGCCAAGTGCCTGAAAAAACAACTCCATTTTCAATATAAGGCCAAGCTTAAACAATGCATTTCTGCTGCATCAAATCAAATCCACCTTACCATACCAGTGCTTTTTGCTTATATGGATAAAAATCACCTCACCTACAGTAGATAAGATTCCACGTCTGGTGAGGTGAGACCTCAATACACTGATAGAGTGGCATTTGTATATATATAATGTAAAAATATCAAAAGAAAAACAAAGGATTCTGGTGGAATTTTGTCTGGCGGAAGGAAGGTGGAATTTTGTCTTTCACCCTTAGCAAAGTATTTAGTATGTCTGGAGCATGCTTTGAGTTTGATACTAACTTGTTCTGAGTATGTTTTGAGCAAGGATTTTGCATCGCTTGCACTAGCTTTCAGCATGTATCTTTTGAGAGAAAGGCAAACTCAATCAAGCTTGATTGTAGTATGTTTGAGAACGACTTCAGCATGTAATTATTGTCAAGCTTGATCACGCTGTAATCATACCATGCAAACTGACCCAAATTGTGTCAACACACTCATTTCAAGCTCCTTCAAGCCAAAATCATGCTCCTTTCAAGCTTGCACAAGCTTGTTGCAAACTGAACTTTTTCTTATGGGCAACTACGAGTCTGGCAGGTTTGGTTTTCCCTATATAAGAAGGCCCTAAGAAGCTGTGAATGTTGTGCCTGATTCAATCACCTGGCCTGGCACACATTTTCATTGCTAGTAAAGCACTGTTCTCATTACATCACTCCTAAACGAACACACATATCACAATCTTAATACAAAATTCATAAGAAGTGATAAGATTAAGAGCGACACTATACAGACACATGGAAAATGTATGCCTAATGTTATTCAATTGTCCATAACAACACACAGGTACTAACTTATTCAACAGGTCTCAACTCATTCTTTATTTAATTATTGGGAAAAACAGCTTGAAAGAATACAGCAACCAGTTTTACAAAATGAAGATCATCGCTCAACCAGCTCACTTAACACAGTAACTTGACACCATTAAAATCTTAGAGTGAAACCAAGACACATCACTAAACATATTTTCTATAAAAATTAACCAGTACCCAAATCTTTTCAAATTGTACGATTTTTGACAACCAAAGGTTTCCTTCATATGAAACAAAAAGTTTCTTCTGTTTGTAATAGTTTGCCAGTGCACGTTTCAACGAAGATACCTTTTGGAATATGGGAGTTGAGTTTTCCATGACTGTGCAAAGGGTATTGTGCAAGACAATTTTTGCATAGTGAAATTATAATTGAGTTAGTTTTGTTGACAACTTGGGAAGATTTTCATCCTCATGCCTATAACATGCAGCAGGGCCCCGAAAAACAGAGGTGAGGAGTGAACTCTCAAAGTGACAAGGTAAATGCAGTTCTTAACACCAAACGGGCCTGTGATCCCTTGCCACAACACAAAATGCATCCTGGTCTATCATCACATCCACTACCCTATGATTTGACCCATTAACCAAATGAACGAAGGACTACCAAACAAGAGTAATGATGTTGTTGTGAAGTTTCCAGGGTTCCTGAAAACGTTCTTTATGCTGCTACCCTGCAGATATTATTTGAATAACAGATTGGAATAGTTTATGGGGCAGCTGTAGCAACCTTTTGCTGTAGCAACCTTTTGCTCTTTGGTTTTTTACCCTTTCTTCTTTTGCACAATGGGTCTGCTTGTTGGCTTGGTTTCTACTGGCTCTAGTAAATAGCACATCTACGGTCAGGCCTCTTTTTCAGCTGAGCAAACCAGTCCTGCCTACTTTGCCATAACAAATTTCATCCACAAACTGTGATGTAGCAGTTATCGCAAATCCAAGAGATTATCCACTGTTTTTCACTCAACCTCTTGACCATTCCCAATGGCAACATCTCTTTCTAAATCCCTCCCAAGATAATCGGGTGTATATATGTTTGTCTTTGCAAAGTTCTGCAGATTTTTTACTTTCTAGACTCAAACCTAAATTATGACATGGAAATCAAGGTGTGGTTCCTCTGTTTCCTTGCAAAAACATCATCTGATTTTATAAACAGATGAAATAACTGAGTTGGCAGATACATCCTCAAATCAGTTCTGTAAGACAGCAGAACTGCAAACATGATTGGATTTCAGCAGGATGTCCATCTAATCTCAATGAATTTTATGTTAGAATGCAAACCAAATATATTCATAGAAAAATACATTTGACCTCAGTTCTATATTAATTTGGTGCCTTCAAATTCAATGTTTGTAAAAGATTTCACCATAGACTATGAAATGACAAAGGAAATTTGCCTTGACCTTACATCTTTAAATATGGCTCTATTTTAATCCACTAAAGCTTTCCAAAGTATCCATGGGAGAGAACTGCCCCCCCCCCAACAATGACCTTTAGTTCATATGACAATGAACAGAGTTTAATGTGGCATCATGATGAGTTTGCCACACTGATTTCTGTAATGAAATGTCTCAAGACTTCTCTAATATCCTTTTTGCAACACCTGATTGGCTTCATTTTGGAATATTTAACTAATCTAAAACCACAGCATAATGTGGCTGATATTGCACTTCATATCCATGCCACTTCTCTTTTGGGCCTAATTCAAACAGCAAATTGCCTTGCAGCCATATATTTCATCTATCTGTCACATCACCATTGCCTAAACTTGGGGGTGATGGGGATTTAGTGAACAAAGGTTGCATCGGTTTATTTCACATCTTCAAAGGCAACCAACCATCATGTTTTTCCTTCGTTGTTTATTTTAATTTGGTTGAGTGCAACAAATTGTTTCATTTTTTGGGAGCCTGAATCTTTTTGTTTTCGAAAATTAACCATTGCTTCACGGATGTCCAGTTTGCAGCCCAGCAAGGAAATGTGCCTTGTCTTTGTTTTAATGCTTCAAAACAGGAAAAACTTTCAGATGGAGCATCTTGGTGACAAAACTTTGGACAGATTCCCCCCTCCCTCAAATTTAGATGAATTTAAGTCATGACGATTACTTCCTGCTAGAAACTGGGGAGAAACGTTTGGAATTTCTGTGGTTTCGAATTACAATTACGTCACCCTGGCCTATATCAATTGACAGAAACAACATAACAATCAACAATACCATTATTGACTGACTGTGTTCAAGCGCTCCAAAATGGGGAGAAATTCAGGGATTTATCATTAACTCTAAACCCTTTAACCAATGTTATATTTGATAATATCGAAGAAAATTAAGTTTTAACACTTTGAGGGCAATATGACACCGTCAAATTGCTGACTGTCTATGAATATGATGATAGTCTATATGATGGCTTTCGAAGTTTCAAGACCGAAAAGCATCCCTAAAAAGTTTCGCAAGTAATAAACTTGGTACCGTGGCGAAACATTCATCATCACCTTCCCAAGATAAAACTTTTTAGAGCAAGCCTATGACCTATCTATTCTGTTAGATCTAGCACACACCTAAATACTTCGACCTTCGAGATAAAAGGCGGAAAAGCGACCTTCAAATCTAATTAATTTGATGATGGCGAAACACTAATAATGAGTGAGTTTTTTGAGTTCTTTGCTATTCACAGCACTTTGACAACAAATAACAGCCGTTTTGGTCATACCCTATACTTGAGAATATGTATGAATTATAAACAATGTATCAAGGGTTGTTTAAGTGGGATTTACGATCCCTATCTCATTTCTAAACTCAGATATCGAATTACAAAGTAACGTACTTGTCATGGCCGATTGCTGATTCAATATGGCGAGAGAGAGGAGGAAAGCAATATTAGGCCGTAACATGGAGAACATATTTACCTGAGCCATAAAAACGGCCAACAGCACCGTGACGCACTTGATCATCTTGTCTAGCCAGCAGATAAAAGATTCACGTATAAAATGTTATTCTCGTTGATTTTATTTCTTGTTATTTGCGCGTTTAGTTGCTGTTTAAACTTTTTCTGTGTGATTTCTTCAACAACCTTTCTTCATCGGCATGACTTGCGGCATTCTAACCACAAAAGTCAATAATCAACCAATCAGCGCTCGCTTATTTACATAACAATCACAGATTCATTTGCATAATAATCAAAGATGATATTGATTGGCTGATTGAAAATAGACAGGAAGTGACTTTCACTTAATGAATTTCTATTAAATTCAATGCTTGATTTGTATTGATTGAAAATCACGCAACCATGTTTCCAACAAAAGATTCTCCTTTTCCTGTCGAAATATTTTTGGGTCAAAAACATTGGGTAATAACGATTCAGTATCCCTTGTGTCACTTCACCTCAAAAGTCGAAAGAAAGTTGTCCTATAGCATCTTGCGACTCTGTTATTTGGCTTGGGAAGGGGAGGTGGTGGGGAGGCCGAGGTGGTCATTGAACCAAGGAACCAGAAAATCTCGAGACTCAAACCCAGGCTCCTCAAAGTGTTTGTTTTGGTAACGCTGACGCAATTCGACTAATGCGACTTGCTCGCCACAAACCGCAACAGTGGATTGGAATTATAACACTTGATGCAACGAAAATTGAAAAAAATGGCTTGGTTTAGGCATTGGCAATAATGCATATCCACCGTATTTATAGCTTGGAAATTAAAGTTGTTACCTCGATATTATCATAGCAGGGGTGGCGCCAGAGATCTTCCGATGGAGGGGCTGGAACTATTGACAGGAGCGTTTGGCTAAGTAATGCAGTTTTCGTACATCATTCTGCCAAATTTTCTCCGACTGGAACCCCAAATTTCCTCTGACAGGCGGGCTAAATGCATCCGACAGGGATGTTGTAGCCCCCTCTAGCCCTCCCCTGGCGCCACCACTGATAGCTTTCTTCGTTGTTTTCCCTTTGGCCCAAGCCTACCAAGTGCCAGAAATCAAATTCAAATCGCTCCCGCGCGATCCTTCCCAACTTGCAAAACACGTATGATTCACACTGTACTGACGGCAGTTCGTCGGACAGCAGAGCATGTTTATTGCAAGATCATTGCAAAATTAATGGACTTATTGCGCAATGATTGCACCATCTTTGGGGACCACATACAGTCCTCGTCGACGCAAATAACTCGAAGCCAAAACAAGACCAAATGACACTTCGAAAAGAAACCTGGGGAGCGTTCAGGATACGAAATCTCAACTTTGAGCCTCACTTTAGAGAGAAGTGCACCCCTCGTTGTAGCAATGATGTTCTTGAATGAACCGTTGTCAAACCGTGGCAAAATCATACTGTTTCAAGCGTAATAAATAAGGTCAGTTTCCGGGCTTCTCAGTGGAATTTTCCAATCGGGAGGAATTTTTACGCAGTAAGAAGTCACTCGACCCAAAGTTTCTATTCAGTTACAAAGCGACATTTTCCTTTGTAAACAAACAATTTCTACCCACTGGAAAAATTCCACTGACTGGAAACTGGCCTTTATTCTGTAGAAAAACCAAAGAATCGTCCCAAACAGGTGTCCAAAAATTTGTGCTTTCCCTTAAACTTCCTCTCTGAGAGTTGCTCCCTCAACTTCTGGCAGGATTCGCAGACCTTCCGCCAATTGGCACTCCCCCCCCCCTCAGATGTTCGCCGGGGCTTTGGTGATCGAAAAAATAGTGAAATATTGTGAAATTTTGCAAGGATTCTTCGTGAATGCAAAAGTATTTTTGTGTAAGGCGTACGAGACTTTCATGAAGTGATATGCTCCTTGCGCTTATCGATGATTTCCATGGAAACAATCAGAACGGAAGAACTAACAAAATAATAACAGCAAAGCAATCAATAGCAAAGGAGCAAAGAAAGATACTTGTAGAGCCCCAAAGAAACAATCCTTGCTAAATGACCTAATGCCTGGTTCATACTAGGTCTTTGGAAGACACAGGCTGAGAATTTGAATTTTTTGTTTTTAGGGTCTTTCTGCACGGTCTCAACGACCCAAACGACCTAGTGTGATCCAGGGTTAAGTAAATCATCAAAGTCAGTCTTCATCTGACTTAGCAGAATCTCTCAAAACCTTTCCTGAAAAGTCTCTTGAGCCGAATTGTATAGAATAAAAAAGCAGCATTGAACAACCTGTAAATCAAAACAAACAAGGCCGCAAAGTTGGACCAAAACCAGCGAAACAAGTAGGACAAACTAATACCTTGTGCAAGCAAAAGGTAGCTAGATAAGTTATGTGCTTATAACGATAGAAGGGTAAATCTAACATTCTGTTTCGCGGCTGTTGTTTATCTGATTCAGAAGCCGAGCAGATGGCATTATAATTCTAGGGTATTTTGGGCTTAAATGAAAACCATTACCACACAGTTCCTGAATCAAATAAAAAAAATCAGCAAGACAGAAGTTTAGAATTGCCCTCCTTCTTTCGTTAACTGCACATAACTTCTCATAGAGTCTGCTTCTCTTAAAAACCACCAGTCACTTCGACAAGGCAAGAGCTTGCTGTACAGGTTTTAGGCCGTTATTGTTCTGATTAACTGATTGAGAGAATTTCCTTTGTGGCAGTTGCTAATCGGTTTGAATTGATGTGTCAATTAAAGCAACTATTGCTATTGTATTGCAAAGTCTGTCCGTGTTTTGCAGTGAACAGCAACGGACCACAGAGTGATGCTTGTGTTATCTCAAGTAAACAATGACAAGGATAATATTCTTCGAATTCATTCTTCGTCTCGCATCTCAAAAGCATCTGTCTTAAGAATCCTTTCAGAAGAATCTCCAACATCTAATCAAGAGATAATTTCAGTGAAAATCAAAGGGCCACAGAGAGATGCCTGTGGCACTTCAAACAGATAATTCATAATAAATGTCACAGGTAAATAGTCAGTCAGTCTTCATCTTGTGTTTGGCAGATCCCCCTGAAGAGCTCACAGAAGAAGCTCTTGCTATGGTTGCCTTTCGAGTTGCAGGTGCACAAGTATTTTCATCGTAGATATCTGCACTCTCATCAAAGCACTGTATCATTTGCTCTCTGATCTCATTGCTACGTGTCCGACCTGCCCAACGAGCAATTCTTTCGGCCCTTTTCTCTGCGTAATCATTGTATAATTCCAACTCGACATTAATTTCACATGGGTCATCGTTAGTGCACATGTCCTCATCATTTTATTCATCTCTGCAATATCGTAAAGTTCTTCCCCGTTCTCATTCACAATCCTGTCAAGCCCTGTAACTTCCTGTGTCGTTCCAGCGCCTCTGAATTTCGCAGTGGTGCTTGTACTCGTGAAAGACAGACCCCAAACAGCATCCCTCACCCTAGATATAGTGAGTGATACATCCAGCCCAATATTGCAAGGATCCAAAAACAGGTCTTCGTTGATTACGAGAGTCCCACTTGAAGCACCACTTAAATCGATGTTTCTTTTTGATGTAACTGCTTGCGATGGACATAGAAGTGTGCACACTGACCCTGTCACATCTTGAGTGAAATCTGACGTGATTCTTTCTCCACTGCCAAATACCAGATCAAGTTTCCCAAGCTCTCTCGGTGCCATTAAGCAAACATTTCCTACTTTCTTAGCTTCAACTTTAGCTGGGCATTTGGTGTGGAAAGCAACAGTTGCAAGTAGCTCCTTCCCCTCTTTGCCTCCTTCGGAGCTGTTGTCCTCTTGCTGTGCAGTACACGTTGTGCGCTTGCTTGCGCCACTTCCATGCCTCTTGGTGTTCTGTCCCGTCTCTGTCCCTCTAGTTCTATCTCTCTTCCCACCTTGCTTATGTCCATTGCGTTTTTGTTTCCCGTGTCTTTTCCTCTTTCCAAAACTGGAGTTGGTGCTTCTCTTGCGATCGTCCTCTTGCTTGTTGCCATGAATACTGATAGTGTCACCATTATAGAGAATATCATTAATCACTGCATTACTGGGAAGGTTTTTGATCAGAAGCATCGGATGGTGGTTTGTGCAGTCTGGGTTACTAACTGCTCCGTTATCTGACTTATCAACGATCATGAATGTTGGAGCAAATGACAGATCATCGATACTTGAAATGTCCAACTCATACGTTGCTTGCCCTTTGTATTTGAAAACTGTAAAGTCATTTGATTCTCCTGTTTTTGACGCATACAGCTTGATGTAATCGTTAAATGGCGAGGCCCCAAGGATCTCAACATTTGTTACCGTACCTACAAGGTGCTCTGACCGGTCAGTTCCATGGAAATACTTCAACTCGCCATTCTGCGGGTCATACTTAATACCTTTAATCTCCGTTTCAGAGATCCCGTGTAAGTTTAGAACATTATGTCCCGACGTTCCTAATTCTGCTTTCAATCTGCCACCAGTCGGATTTCTAGAAAATGGACCAAGCATTCCTTCAATGATCAAAGCATCGTTCCCCCCTCCTGTGATCACTTCAACAGTTTCCCCGTTATCAAGGTTTTTCATGTGTCCAATATAAACAGCATCATCATATCCGGTATCGCCCCCCGTCTTGGTCTGAGTGTTTATGCAGAATCCCCGCAGCTTGGCATCTAAGTTCTCCTCCTGTAGAACGGATCGCTGCACTTTGTCGGTCGTAATTAGCACAGTTGATCCGGCATAGTCACCGGAGGTCGGAAAGTCCGTGTTTTGATTGGTTGTCGTGGCGCTTCTTGTGAAGCCATAGAAGCCATAACCGAGATCCTGTCTTCCGTGTGACCCTGATACATGGTTTCCGTCAATCAAGTAGGGGCAGAACCTGCCAGCCCCAGGGTCGCTACCCCCAGGAGGTTTATCAGTAGTGGCGTCGTGAATAGGGTGACTGCATCTGCCATTTACAAACAATTCCCGGCGAGGATTGTCACTGTGGCGCTTTCCAAAGTCAACTTTCCCCATTGTATGAACCATTTTCCATTTTGGAAGATGGCCTTGGTTTAGAACATATACGTCACTCATATCAGTGTTATTCCCTGAATTGCGGGCCAAAAACTGATTTGAATTGTACAGCTGGAATCTTGAATACCGAAGCAAATTTTGCATCATTGAAACTTGAGAATTGTAATCTTTGATCCAACGGTCGTTGGGTGGCCAATAGAGCTCAATGAGTGTAGCTACAATGGTCAAAGTTGCTGCAAGGATCGCCCCAGCTGGACCAATTGCCGCTGAAGCACCAGCTAAGGTAGCACAGAAAGTGATAAAACCCACACCCCCTGCGACAATTCCTAGCCCTCCAGATGCTAGTGCCGCGTAGTTACATGAATGCGGTGATGTTGCGCAATCTCTTCTTGTTGTAGCAATAGTCCATGCATTAATTCCAATACTAATCGTGTCAAATAACGGGCCTAACACTTTAGCTACTGTTTTAACACGAAACCATTTTTTTGCTTTATTTATGTATTTCAGTTGTCTGCTGTTTGGGTTCAGCGCCCTCACTTCGTCTTCAAACGAGTTAAAAATTACTTGTTTCCTTGCATAAACTTCACTGGCATACTGCTCTGGTGTCATTTCTCCAAGAATCGCCCCCCTCCAGGTTCCCTTTAAATGTTCACTCAAGTCTGTCCAAAGTTTTCTGGTGTTATCGAATTCCCGCGAAGTGAGTATGGAATCTAGTATGTCATCGATAACAGGGACTGCCCCACCGCCAAGTACATCCAACCCCCAAAGTACTGCGTTTACTTGATTCAACTGCTCCTGGACATCAGCGTCAGGCTTGCCTTGGAGTTTTTTGGTGATTGCATTCAAGGTGGCGGTGCGTGAGTATACGCCTATGCCTAAATTCGTAGCACGGAAGAACCGCTTTACCTCTTCAACATTATCGACGGCGGTGGCTATGGAACACTCTGCTGGCATAGACCAGCTCATGAGCAACGTCAGCAGAATAAGACCGTGCATTGCTCCAACTTTTTCACCTAGAAATGAAATCATTAAAACAGCTATGAATGATGGATCATCAAATAAGCAAAGGAAGGAGTCCCAAGGGGTACTTGACTAGGGAAGTGACGGGGGTGTGTGGTGAGTCTCTTCACATCGTGTACCCTGTCGCATAAAAAATGCCCCAGAAGTATACCCTATCGTATAAAATTTTTGCCATTGTTGCAACAGAACTCTAAAAATGTCCTTCCACATGATACCTTGTCGAATAATTTTCCTAGCAATTGTAATACCCTGTCGCATATTTGTCAGAAAAGGACACCCCGCTGCGTAACTTTCACCGTAAAAGGCTGGTTGAGCTACACCCTGTTCAGCGGCACATCCCGTCAGATCGAGTATGGGAAACCACCCGCAAAAAAAGAATGATGATTTGGTTGGAGGCAAATTTGCCCCTTAGTAGTTTTTTGTAACTCTGTCAGGAGAAGCTTCTTGACATTTTGAAATGCCATGAAAGTTCTTGACAATTTGCAGCTACCTATTGTGCAACTTTTCAGAAAGTTGTGTCGAAATATTTCTAAAAATGAGGGGGAGGGAGACAATTTTCATGGACTGACCCTGGAAATCGCAAATTCTCAAATATCAATTATCATGAAAGAGTAGCAAAATTTATAATGTTTTGCAAATATTTTGTAGTGTAGTGTTATTGATGTATTCAATCATAATTATCATGTTTAGATGAAAATTGTGCTCCACATGCTGTTTTTTCGCAATTTTTTTAGATTTTGGCCAATTTTGATGCTTTTCTTGACGATACAAAGGAAAATGCTGGCACGAGCAAAAATGATAGCTAATTCTAGATTAATTTACATTTTCAGAAAGTACATGCCTGAAGCTATTAGCAAACCTAATTTAGTTGCTCTACCTCTTACCAGTCAAGAGTTAGGTAGGGTTGGGGGCTTTTTTGCCTTCCCAATTCAAAATAGGACGCATCACATAGCCCAACCCAACCACTATAGGGTTAAGGTACATTCGAGAAAGTTGCCTGTGCTCTTGAGCTAGTTTTCCACTAAGGGCGACAAATGTTGCACGACGCGACAAACGACCCGCGAAGAAAGTGGGATTGTTTCCAACTATATACCGACAGAAAAAGTTCGCTCTGTAAACAAACAATTTTTCCAAGGGAACTTATTGTTGAAATTCGTCGCATCACGCTTTATTTGTTGCCTGATGGTGGAAAACCAGCTTTACGAAGATGTCATGAAATGGATATGAAATGTGAAAATCCGAATTTACTGCCAGAGAAAAAGAACGCGACGATGAACTGCAGATCCAACCATTCATTGGGCCATGGGATTTGGGAAACGTGGCAGCTCTTATTCGATTACTCATCGTTGTAAAGAATCTGAACTGTCAGGCTTACCTTTGTGTGTTCTTTGCTTTTCCATCCTCTCCATCGTCCAGTCGCTTTAGCATGTTCAGCCTGCTGCCATTCACTTTCCTGACCTGACCGGCGACACAGACCGAATTGAGGCTGTTGAAAACAAGATTGCGTTGCCGGAAAAGGAAAGCGAATGGCAGCAGGCTGAAAATGCTAAATCGACAGGACAACGGAGAGGATGGAAAAGCAAAGAATTCACAAAGATTGGCCCTGGGGGGGGGGGGTACTCCCATACGTGACTGGACGGGATGTGCCGCTCAACAGGGTATCCTTTTACGGTAAAAATTATGCGACAGAGTGTCCATTTCTGATAAAAATTATGTGACAGGGTATTACAATTGATAAGAAAATTATGCGACAGGGTATCATGTCAGAGGATGCCTTTTAATGTTCTCTTGAAACAATGGATTTTGGCAAAATTTTTATGCGACATGGTATACTTTTGGGCAATTTTTATGCGACAGGGTACAGTGCGTGGAGAGATTTGCCGCACACCCCCGTCACTTCCCTAGTCAAGTACCCCCCCGGGAGGTTGGCCTGGCAGGTCTGATTCTTTACCATGATGATTTATCTAATAAGAACTTCCACGGTTGTACGCTACGTTAAAGAATGAAGCAAACAAGAAAATGGCGGGCCGCAAGATGGCTGTATCTTCTAAATCAATATCAACCCTCCTTTTTCCTTTACAAACTTTTCATTTCTTTATAGCAACTTCCAGATCGACAGCCACAAGTGGATGAACTGTAAATGATTTATCATCAGTATTACCATTACTTTTATTCTATTTGATTGGTACTGATGAAGATTTTGAATCGAAACATTTAAAATTTACATGCGACAGTTTTGTTTCCATATTTATACTGTATGCATGATATTCAAGGACGGTTTACACGAATTTTTTACAAGGAAACTAAGAATTTGGGCCAGTACCGAAAGTTTCTTGAAATTATCAGATTTTGAGTACTCAGAGTTTCTTACGAGATTCTTAAAGGTTCCGTAACAATCTTCATGTTCACTACGCGTTCAGCATAGGTTTCAAATCTTTAAAAAGCTGAGTGTAAAATTCTATGACCTATTTCTTTGAACTGAACGGCTTCAAAGAAGCTGGAACTATTTTACAGTAAATCTGCCGTTGGACTTTTCTGAAATCTTCAATATTTTCAGAATTACAATGTTTTTCTTCTTTTTTAAGAATTCAAGAAAATTTTCCAAAAACATTTAAAACTTTCGTAATTTCTAAACCTGCTGACGAAAGGTCAAACAATTTTCAAGGAAACCATAGTTCTTGGATGCCTACAATATGGCATCAAGCAAAACTCTTTCACTTTTCTGGCTTGTGATTTAGAAATTTGATGACATCACATCATAACATGAGCTGAAATATAAAAAAGGCTGTAATTTTGACAAATATTCAAGATTTCTGAAGAGTCCAACGGTAAAATCATAGAAAAGTGGCTAAAGTTTCTTTTTTTAAGTCATTCAGTTTAAAGGAATAGGTTATTGAATTTTAAACCCGCCTTATTTCGTAGATTTAACGATTTGGAACATATACTTGCGCGATCCCTTGAGAAAATTTCAAAACACTGCATGCTATCTTCGCCTTTGTCTTCATTTTCGGTTTGTATTCTTTGATTCCTTTTTCTGTAATAGTTATATTATTATATTATATTATATTAATCATATTATATTATATTGTATTTTATTATATGTAGTTTTATGTAGCTTTTAATTATTTTTTTGAATGGCCGTAGGGTAGATAGATATAGTATTTCGCTCCCTGTGGCATTGTCTTTGTGGCATTGTAACGTAATTTGCAGGCATGGTAATTAGCAATATGTTTGTAAAGTTATTCATTGAGTATAGTAAATATTTTTGCACATCACTCTAGTATCTTACAAGTACTTTTGTCCAAGAAACAAGTGGAAATAAAGTAAAACATGTTAAGGACTTATCTAATTAAAATAAATACTTTCTTAAGTTATATTTTCCTAGTATTGGAGTTACTTAATTTCTTAGCGATGTGAGTGTTGAGTTTACTTGCAAGAACTTTCGTATAAAAAATACGTGTATTGTAGTATTTTGTACCTTTATTTTCGTTATCATATGAATGGAAATTAAAGCCGAAAATCAGCACCGGCCTTCAAGATAATAATAACCAATATAAAAAAACTCACCAAAGTTCTAGCAACTGGTCATCAACTCTGCTAAATTCGAATAACAATACGCTACAAGAACCAGCCCACTTAAGATAAAGAAAAATAAAACGAGAGACACAAGCCACTTCGGGTCAAATTCTAGCCAATCAGATATCAGTATTTCCCGTTGACGTAGATTAGTTACCCAAATATGGTGCGGCACTTGTCATTGCCTGTTGTCTTTTGCCTGGTTATTTTTATCATTGGCGTACGCATGATTAGATTCCCTTAAGATTCATTGATCAATTACCATGGTCCCAGGTCCCCAGAGTAAAGATCGTTAGGCAGCAACAAATTCCACAAATGACCGGATCTTTCTACTAGATTGACAGGTAATTTGGGGTCCACTTACCGGGGGAAGTGCAACTTGTTGCGGAGACAAATTGCTGACCCTATCGTTTAAAACATCATGTTTTAGCTTTGTTGAGAACGAATCAACACTCAGACTCACAGTCATGCGCGGCATTGTTATAGTTTTATCTCTTGTTCTCAACTGTCTACCCTGGGTACCAGAGTATCAACTGCCAAGCTAATTTGCACATTAGGCCATTGCAGTAAATCGCTACAGCACATGCAATCTGGGGTTCTTTTCAGGGGATTCCTTGCGGGTCACAACTTTGCCTGTTCGCATTCCCAACAACCCAACAACTACTGAAAGGATCATCAAGGTACTCGGGAGAATGGAGCTACGCAGACTCTTTTATAGGATACAAAGAATTTGAGCCAGCACTGAAAGTTTCTGAAAATTATCAGTTTATTACGTGCACCATGAGCGATAGGACACCCAGTGTGTAGCAGTTTGAAATTTATATCAGAAGAAGCCACCTTAACTTGTTAACTGTTTGTATTTTGAAGGTACTTTTACTTGGTTTACAACCACCTTTCACTGTTTCGTAATTTTGAAAGTTTTCGGTAGTGAGCCACCTTAGGTGCAGAGCCACCTTATCGCAAAGCTCTAAGCGAGAAAAACTTATGGACAGGATATCACTGGCTTTCTCATTGTTCGCTCGTGGTCACACGCTTCCAACATTGACCATACCTTATATGGCATATGCCCGGGTTTTCCTCGCTTAGAGATTTACGATTAACAGGCATTTCTCTCATTTTGGATCTTAAAGATGCGCGAATTCCCAAACAGAATTTTCTCATCTAAGTTAGCCTTTGAGTGATAGAGCAATACTCTAATATTGATTATCGACCACATATTTTTTATTCCAAAGTTTGCCAAATGTGTAAACTTTTTGTGGATTCAGCACTTGAGTTGATTCTCACCCCCGTATACATAATTTTAGCAAATAGCAAAGCACACGGCCTTGTTTATGTTGCATGAAAGCAACTCATAAACATTCTTGTACAATAAGGGTAAGTTTTTATGAAAGCACTTAGGTAGATTGACCTTGTTTCTTTTCTGTTTCACATGAACAAAGAAGATCAATCTATGTTACCAGCAGAAATTTTCTTTTTGTCCTCATCAAGATAAGATATGCAAAATAAAACGAAAATAAAACACAAGTTGAATTTTAAAATGACTGGTTAGAGGTTAAAAAAACATATGTCATCGAGTCACCCCTAACCCTACATTGCAATTCAAACGAAGAGATTTGAAGATGATCTAAAGCGAAAATTGTTATTGATGCAAATGGTGAAGGTGAAGGTGAAGTTGCGGTTTTCAGCGCCAAGCGCTGGGATCTCAGAGATAGCTAAGCGCTAGTCGAGTCCGCGACCCCTTGTCATAGCGCCCAAGAGGTGCTGGTGAGATTTGAACCCCGTCCACCTGACTGTTCTGGCTGCGAAGTCAGTGGATTACAGCACGGCGCGGCGCCACAACACCTTCAAATGAACAATTGCAAAAATTGCTAAACGTTTGATGAAATACTAAAAATAACGATAAAAAGAACGGGCTCCTAGCTGGATAGCCCTGTTCCTAAGATCTCAACGTAATTGTTGACATTACAATCTTGCAAATCCGTCAAGTTGAGCGAAAGCTGAAACCAGGCGGCCCGAGCGGACTATTTTTGCAAAAAGACGACCCAGAATCAAGGCCATCCAATGTCATACTTCTCGTTGATATCAGGAACTTCGAATTTGATTTCGAAATAGAAGTCCATAGCTGAATATGGCAGACTGGAAACTGAATGATGAGCTCGGATTGGTTGATCAGATTCGAGCTCCACTGATCGTTGCGGCGATTAGACTGATTACAAGTCGTAGCTAGTTGCGATAACTGGGACTCACTGTAACCAATTTAAACAGCGATGTTGACGGGAGGTTGACTCTCGCAGCTTCGAGCAGATTTACCAGATCTATTTTGTCTCCACATAAAAAGATAATATCATAAAATTCTAAGTCTGCTAGCTTTTTGGAAAAAAGGAACGTTCTTCTAAGTACTGCTGACTAGTTTTGCCACAGTTTAGTCCCGGAGCGCTGAATTTTGAAGTGTTTTCGCATCCGTGTTTTTGACGAAATGGCTTAGGCCTGTTACGGCGGTCGTTGCATTACATTAGGGATTAAGCTAACCAAAGAAATGAAACGGAAGATAAAACGGAATGGTCAGCGTTTGAGACCCTGATATGTTTTCAGGCAAGATGTGAAGCCCCGAATAAAGAATGTCAACTTTGTGTGTTAATTAAGATCATTCCAAACTTTTATTTTAGTTCTACGATAAGATAAGCGAAAGACTTGAGATAAATCTAATGACGTTTTATGGACCTTGCTAAAATTACGTCAGATGAATCAAGGAAACATTGAGCGGCTAGAAGAAACAGTGTTGATACAAAAACGGTTTGGCCGCTTGCAAATGTCGAAATAAGATGGGTTGTATAATAAATTTCGCTCTCATCGATGTTTAGTTTGTTTGCGACGACGTTCTCTTTACGTAAATTCATCCGAACGCTAATGGCAAGCAAAGGAGGAAGCGGAAACACTGATCAGGTCGAACCGATAAACCAACCAGCCGACAAGACCGAGAAACCAACATCAAGGCCTACATCATCAAAAGAAGGACTCCCGCCTGGTGCAATATCTGGACCATTCGACTCATCAGCTGCCTTATTGGCACAATATGGGTACACCTTAGGCCACAGTTTAGGGAAAGGTTCATACGCAGTAGTTAAATGTGCACAATCAAAGAAACACAAGCGCAAAATCGCAATAAAAATCATCTCTAAAAAGAAGGCTCCTGATGATTACCTGACAAAGTTTTTGCCACGTGAGATACAAGTTTTGAAACGATTACGACATGCCAACTGCATTACATTATTGGAAGCAATTGAGACAAATACGCGTATATACCTAATCATGAATCTGGCAGAAAATGGAGATTTGCTAGAATACATACGCACAAATGGTGCGATGTCTGATGATGGCGCGCGGGCATTTTTCAAACAGCTCATTGCCGCAACGGAATATTTTCATTCGCTTGGTATAGTTCACCGTGATTTAAAATGCGAAAATTTGCTGTTGGATCATAACTACAACATTGTGGTATCTGATTTTGGATTCGCCCGCGCGTCGATGATCGTTCCTGAGACAAAAAAGCGCGTATTGAGTCAAACATTCTGCGGCTCATATGCATACGCTCCACCTGAAATCCTCCGCGGTATTGCTTACGATGCAATGTTAGCAGATGTGTGGAGCCTTGGAGTTGTTCTGTTTACCATGGTCAGCGCTAGCCTGCCTTTCGACGACTCACATTTGAAGACCCTCTTGGAACAAGTTATGCGTCCAGTGCATTTCTCACGCCGAAAGAATATATCGCCGGAGGTGAAGGATCTCATATCTAAAATGCTGCAACCTGACGTGCAAAAACGTTTTGACATTCCTGATATTAAAGAACATATTTGGTGGAGAGGAGAGAAATTTCTCAAAGAGGAAGAGGTCACTACGGTCAAACCAGTTATGGATGCACACGTTGCGGAAGAGACACAAGCTTCTGTAGAAACGAAAACTTGAAAAATAAAGATTAAGTAAGTAATGAAACCCCAGAAACTGGATGTGTAAAGCGATATCTCAATCATTTTAGCAAAAAATATCCTTCAAAACGAATACAGTATAAAGCAAGTTGAATTGTGCTAGGCCTATGCATCCTTAGCTTGGACAAGTTTATGTTTCTACGTATTGACTACTGAGCGCAGGTTAGCTCTGCTGATAAATGAGATTTGAAAACTGTTTGCCTTTAGGAACTTTCTTTTTCTTCGCAATTCTGTATGGTTCCTAACGGCCTAACTTCTAGAAGCTGTCAGGAGCTTGCGTACCTACCGATGAGGACGTTTGTTAGGGTTACATGTTTGGTGGAGGTAATTCATCATGTAACAAATGTGACGCAATCATTTTATGTATTTTGAGGATGACTACGTGCAAACTGCTTCCAAACATTGTTACTTGCATATCAGACAAAATGTCTGTCCGTTTGGCCTTTGATTAAAGATCCATTGTTATCCAGGTACCTTAGCTGGCACGCTGAAAGTCCAGACTGTCCGTGCATCTGTAGTTCCTGTTCAGGCCAATCTGATTTTCAGGCTGTCTCAAATTGTAGTGTGCCCGGAATGGACCCTGAGTGACGACGGCTTCTTCAACAAATAATTTTTGCTTGTGACAACTTTAACTTTTGATACCTAGTTGTTTCTCTGAGATCCCGCTTACACGATGCCGGTAGAATCTGAAAGCTGCATAAAAAGTGCCATTTTGGCCTTCCGTCTGCACGGTACCGGCAGGATTTTGTGCCGGATAGGGTTAGGGTTACGGCACAGAATGCTAGGGCTAAGGTTACGGTTAGGGCACCAGACAATAGTGCACAAGATCGATGACGCAGTAGATAATTGACCCCAGTAGCATTTATTGCGAAACGTGCCATCACTGTTCTATTAACCATGAACGCACTTTGCCGGTAGAATTTCATGCCGCTTTCTTCATGAGGCTAAATATTTAAAATCGATTTAAGATGCGAGAGACTTGCTTCATGGTCGATCTTAGAAATAGGATAGGATTTCTTTGCCTAAGATTTGAGAATACTTACTGTTGTCGTTGTTTTATCTAACTTGGTTGATTATTGATGTCAGTTGTTCTGATCTATGGAATTAGCATAAAATTCTACCAGCATCGTGCAGACGGGAAGCAAAACGGTTTTGTGGTTTTGTTCTTTGTTTTGTGTTGAAAAAGATTGTTTGTAAGTGCCGTCCGTAGTGAAGACCCGGTGACTTAGTCTTTTTTCACTGTGGATGGTACAATGTAAAGACACTGTGTAAAAAGGCTAGCCAAAAACTCCATGCTCTTGCTCGAATATCACGATACATGGATACAGAAAAACTACAGCGTTTAATGAGGGCGTTCGTTTTATGTCCTTTCTGCTACTGTCCGCTTGTTTGGATGTTCTGTGAAAGAGCCCTGAATCACAGAATAAATCATATTCATGAAAGGGCATTACGCATTGCATATAAAGATTACGAGAATGATTTTGGTTTTCTCTTGGAGCAATCTAAATCGGTGCCAATCCATGTAAGAAATCTGCAGTTGCTCATGACCGAAATTTATATAACAAAATGCAGTCTGAATCCACCATTCATGAACGATATTTTCATGCAACGAAATATTAGCTATAGTCTAAGGAATGGCGATGACGCTCAACTGCCAGAAGTACGAACAACGTCCTTTGGAGTTGAATCCATTGCTTACCTTGGAAATAAACTGTGGCAGAATTTACCACCAGAAATAAAACAATCAAACAGCCTTACTATCTTCAAAAAACAAATTAGATGTTGGAATGGTGGAAAATGCAACTGTAGGCTTTGCAAAGTATATATCCCGAAAGTTGGGTTTCTAACAGGATAGATTTCCTTTTTAACTCTGATTTGTCCTGTAATATTTATTGATAGTTGTAAATAATGTATATTGTAAATAGTAGGCCTTAATTAGCTGTAATTTAGCTATTCCTTTCTTTTTAGCCTACTTTAAATAGATTCTTAATAATAAAACAATAATAATAATGTAACATAAGTTCATCTATTGTAGTTCCGTAAGCTTGATAAAAAAAACGGCACTTTTTCATGCCATTCGCAAATTCTACCATCTTCGGGTTAACGGGGCCTGAATTCGGTAATCTTGTTGGGGAGACGATGTCACTTTGTCCGTGGAAGCTAATGTGTCCCGCCGTGCAGTGGGTTAAGCTCATGCACCCGTCAGAGCTTCAACTCCAAAACACTACTGCGCATGAGCTTTAACCCACCACATGGGGGAACACATAAGTTTCCAAGGACAAAACATAACAAAATCTTAATGATTTTGTAGTTATTTCAAGGGCATGGTGAGGATGGAAGTGTATTGCATTAAACTAAAGTGTAATGGCTGCCGGAAGGTGATCTGCTACGCTGCGCTGTGATAGCTTGGAAACGTCTGCGAGTTTAGGCCTACTTCCATCAAATCAATACCAGGTTATTCAAAAGAAAATGTGCCAAACCATTTTGCCTAATATTTCCCTAATATTCTTACCTTACAGATGACTTGAAAACGTTTTAGCATGAGCAATCCTCGTGGGAGGATAAAGAAAGGTTGCCCCCTTGGTATGAAAAAGTTATTCGGGGAATTTCATTCTCTCAAGAGGAAAACAATATGTTAATATCAATAAATGTAAGAGTCATTATTGTCAGGAAGGACAACCAATAAAATTTTACTCGACATTTTTCACTCATTTTACCAGTTTTGAATGGTGCTTTCTGCAGAAATCTCCCATATCCACAAGAAGGAATGGCTGATTAAAGCTGGGATAATTATCGAATCTAATTCTACATATCGGTAAGGAAACAAGATAGTTCTCAATGTTATTACTTTGATAGTCAGGGTGCAGTTGCCTTTGAAATGACGAGTGCTTTTTCTGACTCACCCGGTATGCAGAGCGCCCTGAAGCCCAGAAAGGACAAGGTATGTGTGTTGATTTAAGTGGGCTGTAGACCTACAGCTCTATCCTGGTAGAGTCCAACATAGGTTTCAAATCTTTAAAAAGCTGGGTGTAAAATTCAATGACCCATTTCTTTGAAAGATGAATATGCACACACTGATCAAGTAAAATTAAAAGGGATAACTAATACTGCTTTCAGAAAACCTGCATGATCCTTATTTCTTTTGGTTCAATACAAGATTGCGTCGCAGGTGCACAGCCTTGCTTGACAAATATTTTCTTTCATTTCTCATCGCGGATGAACTTGTTTGAAATACTTAAAGATCTGGACAAACACGAAAACGTTTTTAACAAAATACCGGGTGTACGAGAAAAGTACATACCGGGTGAGTCAATAACAACGCCCGGCGTTTGAAAAAATCCTGCTCCCTGAATATCAAAGCAATGATATTGGAAACTGTCTTGTTTTATCCCCGATATGTCAAATTAGGTTCAGTAATTTTCCTAATTTCACTTCGGATCACCTTCGCAGCTAAATTGACATCGCGGGAACCAACGAATCCGTACACTGTTTCAGGACAACCGGCATCTGATATACGAGAGAGACGGAAAATATAACTCACGAAAATGGAAACAGGCTTCCAACCTTCCCTTTTCTAACAGCATGTCAATACGGTTTCTCTTTCTAAAAGCTGGAATCTAAGGCCTTTCTGTTGCTAGACACGTTAATAATCTCGAAAACTGATAAAACAAGATGCACTGGGAAAGATTAACAACATTAGTCTGCACTCTAAGAAAATTTCAAACAACTTCAAAATTCAGTTGCTCGCAACAGAGCTAAAACGATTTTGTTGTGAAACAGGAAAGGAAAACAGATTTTCGATTGCTTCGATTTCCAGAAAAATTTCAAAACAATAAAAATCTCTCAGTCAGATAGCAGGAACAGAATAATCCTGAACGAGCAGCAGCATTTAAGTCTTAGGACAGACACGCCTCTTATCAGCACTCTGGTCTCTATTTCATTCTAACAAACGTCAGGGTGCTGCAAAAACTACTGCTCGGTAACTAACTAACTAGACACATCCCGAGGAAGTGAATGAATAATTGAAATGCTTCTTGGTAGGCACCGCAGGTTGTCGAGGATTCATGAAGATTATAAGATCTATTCTTCTGACATCTTGAACATCTTTCCAAAGGACTAAATCAGGCAGATTTAGCAACTTGCAAATCAAAGTAAGAAAAATACCCAAGGGCGACTAAGTATTGAGCATACAACGCTAGAACGTTTTTGTAATCTACCAGGGATGGCATGACCGAGGGAGCTTTGGGGCAGGGACCCCCCCCAAAAGATTCACTGAGCCCCCGTCGGCACATAAATTTCTTAAAATTGCTATGCACTGTCGACACCGGCGCTCCCTGGTCGGCACTTCCGTAACTTGCTAGTCATGTTTTCAGAGAGTTTTGTCGAATTTTGAGCCAATCAGAAAGGTGTGATCCGTAAAAATTGTGCTTGCTTCGCTCGCTGTCGGCACTTCGACAGTTTTTGTCCCCCCCAGTATTTCTACCCTGGTGCCATCTCTGGTAATCTGCCAGGGCACTATTCTTCCAAATCACTAATATTCACTAGGAAACATGATATATTCAGGGTTTTACAAGACCCTGTGCTAACTTACAGACACAGGGCAATGATGCAGGGATAACATGAGTCATTTAATATCATTTATTACCTGACTGAAGTTTCAAAAACGAGGCAATACAGAATCCCGCCACTCCTATTCGTTAATCGCAGGGAGAAATAGACACAACCGGTATCCCTACATCTATTGCTCCCTGGTTAAAGGTATAATTCCCGCGGGTTTCCCGTAGCCTTGTATAATATGATATAAGGACGCGTTTTTGTCGTCACAGCAACTGCCTTAGTTTAGGCCTGTGAGTTTTACAATAAACTCAAACGACATGGCAGTAACAAAATGTATTTGACTATGACTGTATCGTACAAGTCAAAATTAGAAGCGCCTTCTCATTCTTCACATTAAAGTCCACTTCTACAGCAATGTCCCTTCATACAAATATTGGCAGGTACGTCAATTATTACATTCGATGATAGAGCCAACACGAGATGGAATAATCTTACATGAAGGAATACTTTCTCCACGTGGTATCTTCTTGTATAACGCCGTGCTGGCCATGAAAAGTTCTTTGTCAGCTGGAGTGGAAGGGGCGTTGCAATATAAACTGCAGTTTATGCCATGCTAAAAGAGAAAAATGAGAGTATCAAATCAGATCAAAAGAGGAGTGAAAATAAGTTAAGTCTGAAACGAAAACTGCCAATTTTTACTTGCCAAATATAATAATACGATACATCTTGCATTCTATTAAACTGATCAGATAAATATGAAATAATACAGGGACGATAACAAAGGGGAGGGAAGGGCAACGACTACCCAATCATTTTTTTTTTATTTTATTTCAT
The DNA here is from genome assembly GCA_964019985.1 of Aurelia sp. 4 Dawson et al 2005. NCBI lineage: Eukaryota > Metazoa > Cnidaria > Scyphozoa > Semaeostomeae > Ulmaridae > Aurelia > Aurelia sp. 4 Dawson et al 2005. Next base: position 1,637,496 of record OZ026495.1, read on the forward strand.
TCTCAATCAAATAGGTTACATATTAAAATAGCATATGAAAATCAAACCAAACCCCTAAATACAATGTAATAATATCTACAGTCCAAATTAAAATACAGTTCTTGAGCCTCTCAGACATAAAAGCATTGATTTGATTAATTTAAAAGATATCTTTGTTCTAATATCCGTGATGACTTCATGGTACTTTTTGTTTTGCTTTTGTGATAGTTTCTTTGTCAGTTTCTTATGGAATAATTGACATTCTCTTCCCATAGCCCCGACTACCCAATCATGAAGTAGCGTGATAGCGGCGCTATACCAGGAAGGTAGCTGATACGCCCAAATTTTCCAGGAAGAAAGTAGGGGGGCAAGGCAAAGAAACAGAAAGGAAGGGAAAATAGAAGGAAGAAATAAAGGAAGGGATGGAAAGGAAGGGAAAGGATCAGGGAGAGAAAGAAATTGAGATTTATTTGGGCAGTATACTGAGAAAGAGAAAGCATGCAAGAAGAAACAAAGGTGCTTAGCTTGCTACCAGGAAGGAAAAAATGTTTAAAGCCTTGTACCCAATGGCCAATGTAAAACAGACACGCAACGTTTAAACTATTTACAACCAGCGGGCGAGTCAAAATAAGTTCACGCGTTTAGTGGACTGTGAAACAAATATATGAAGCCGATATTTTCAAAACTGAAATGTTAATCTATCACTCAAAGGCTAACTTAGATGAGAAAATTTTTTGTTTAGTAAAATCACTCATCACTTAGACCCAGGAATTCCACCAGAAAAGGATTCCACAATCCACACTAAAGGATTCCACACTAAAGACAAGAAAAGGATTCTTGTCTTTAGTTTGCTTGTTGTTGAAGTTAAACCTCTTTTTCTGAGCTGACAATGTAAACTTCATTGCTACAGAAGTCATGGGGCAGAATGGAACGTGGAATTTTCGATTCCCATATAAACCCTTTACAAGCATCTTTCTAATTGTTGGGTCATAAAGATGTGTGATTCTACCAAACAAAATTTTCTCATCTAAGCTAGCTTTGACTGATGACTGACTGATCTCCAGTCTTACTGACAAGGCCAACAAAGCCATGCATCCACTTATTGATACAATTAATAAATTCAATCTTGGGGTACAACTGTCTTTGGACCTATTTTCCAAACTGATCAAATCAATCTTACTATATGGTAGCGAAGTCTGGACAGTGTTTTATAACCACCAACTAACTACTATTAGTGGTACACCAAGCAACCTCGGTAGATATTTAATATCATGTCAAATCGAGAAAACTAACCTTAAATTTTGTAAAAGAATCCTTTGGGTGAAACGCAATTGTCCATCCTTGGCTATCTACGGAGAATTAGGTAATCTCCCATTGCTACTGCCGGGACTTTTACGGAATATAAAATTCTGGCATAGGCTAACAACTCTCCATGATAATTCGCTTATCCACAAAGCATTTGAGGAAGAACTCCAAGCAGAAATCTTTCTAACTGGCTTCACACAGTGAAAAGTACCCTTGGATTACTAGGGCTACACCGGGTGTTTGAAAATCCACATCGCTTCAGGAGTGACCAAGTTTCAAGAATATGCAAGGAAAATATGAAAAACTACTTCATGAATCTATGGAAACATGAGATAGAGATAGCGGGCCCTAACAGCGAGCGTAACAGTAAGCTCCGTAAATACAAAATATTTGGTGCAAATAATCTTGAGGTTAAAAGTACCTAACAGTAACTCTTAGGTTCAAGGATAGACAACGTCTTACAAAATTTAGATGCAGTGATCACAATCTCGAAATTGAGGTTGGGCGACATAAAGGGGTTGACGTAAATGACCGTCAGTGTCAGATATGTGACTTATGCAGGGTCGAGGATGAATACCATTTCCTTTGCGAGTGCCCTGCATATGAAGCTCATAGAGCAGTACTCTATAAAGTAACTGGTATAAATTCGACCTCAAATGAAGCCCGTTTTAAAGAACTAATGCAGTGTAATGAGCCCAGTGTTATTGAGGCCTTATCTAATTTTCTAAAAGTAGCTAGTGACATCCGAAAAAATCACCAAGAACAGTGAATTTTCCACACCAATTATTGTTTTGTTCCAGCTGTAAATTTGTAAATTGATGCTTAGTTCTTTTTGTTGATTTTCTTTCTGTTGTGGTTGTTTTTTTTCAATTTACATTATTGCTGCCATGCCTGTAATTAGGTAGAGCATTGAAGCAAAAAAAAAGAAAAAAAAAGATTAACATTTCAGTTCTGAATGTCGGTCATACACCTTTTATTCCATTGCCCGCCAAACGCACACACTTCTCTTTGACTCACCCGGTACACTAAAAGCGATTAAAGACTGATAGAGAACATACTAGATTGCGTCTTAAATCAGATGTCAGGTCAGGGTTGTGATGAATTTTACAGATGTCACAAACGCTACTAATTCTTGTCGTTTAAGCTGTATTCTCATAAGTCTCAGCATGAAGTCATAAACATCATCCAATGCAATGCCAAGATTAAGACTCACGTAATCAGTCTATATCCAAAGTGCAGCGGTTGTCTAGATCCGAGTCCGACTTTTCCACCATGTCAGCTACTGCAGTGTGGATATAAGTTTCCGCATAGGCCAAATTTGATTTCAGAGTTAAAATGGGTCTTTGAGTAGCCCGATCATAAGGAGCTTTCACAACAATGTTCAAATAAATGTTAAATGTCTGACAAAGGAATTTCAACGCAATAGATATGAATTCTAATGGCTTAGTAAACTTACCCTGTTCGGTGGAATTCTCAACTCCTTTCTCAAGTTGATATCTTTCCTCATACTAAGCACAGTTCCATCATTTGCCAAATTACGAATCAAATTTTTACGATAACGTCTGTTTCGCATTCTGCTCGCAATAAGTGCGCCAGTTCCAGTAGTTAATTCGCTAAATTCAATTTCATCATCCTTGGAACCATCTTGTTTAGTCGATTCAATGTATTTTTCTTTGATTTTCTCGAGTGCTTTGTTACTCAATAGATTCGCGGAGAAACCGATGTTTTTTAGGACGTTCACGGCTGAATGTTTGCTTCTATGTGACTGTGTGCCTTCAGCATTGCCTAAAACAGATAATTACAATCAATAAAAAAGCGTGGACTGACGAATTCCAAACTGAAAGGGGTTGTTCCGCGGAAAATTCTTAAAAGCTGACTTTCTCTCAGTAATGCTAGCTGATCTTTATCTTTGTTGACAAAACTCTTGCATAGCTCCTTTAACGCCTGGCACAGAAGTTGGACAAAATTGAGATATTGTTACGCCTACAATAGAGGGAAGGTGACGGCGAAGTTGTGGTTTCGGCGCCAAGGGCTGGGATCGCAGAAATAGCTAAGCGCTAATCGTGTCCGTGACCCCTTGTCATGACCCTCAAAGGTGCTGGTGGGATTTGAACCCCGTCCGCCTGACTGCTCTGGCTGCAACATTAGTGGATTACAATACAGCGCCACAACACTTTCCGGGAAAAGGATAGACTGGTGACAGATTTGTAGTTATCACTATTGATAGACTGCTGGACGCTCACGCTATTTGCGCAAACAATTCAATTCAATTAAAACGTGTAAAAGGTTGCTATTGTGGTCTTTGTTTTTTGCTGCCATAACTATGTAGTGGGTACAGGTCAAGGCAATGCTCTCTGTTTTCAAGAATTCTTTTAGTCAGAAAGTTCAGGCTAAGAAAAGACTTTTCAGCCACTCTAAAACTGAATCTGAATCGAACGAATGTTCTGGTACATTTTGAAAATGTTTCGAATGTGAAAAATGGCGATAGAAGCTCTGAAACCACTCAATCAAGCCTTTCGTATAAAAACTGAAGAGTGTGTGACGAAATGCGTTTTGGAAATTCAACGTTACTTTTTACTGGTGAGTTACTGACTTATTTTCCTTTCCCTTCACGTAGTAAGATTGATTCTTTGTTCTCTTGCAAGATTCAACAGTTTTCTCCCTAGTTACAGGTTTATTTGGGTTATTGTTCTTTTACAGGAGTTAACAGTTTTCCTTCGGCAGATTCAGGTGTTTTGTTGCGTTTATGGGTTCAGAATGGTGAGTCGGTTATCTAAGGCTGTGTCAAATTACCTTTCTTTGATGCAGGAGCAATAGCAGCCAAAGCACTCCAGTCAATATCTTCGAGCGAAGCTGGTTTGTTGGATTTTGAATTTTCTTCATCAAAGAAATCAAGGTCGTCATCACTTATCCTTTCGTACACATCATCAACATTTTCGCCATCTTGTGGTGTGCTACGACCTAGAATATAAACATTTCAAGTCACATACCGCATCATCATCATCATAATCATTAACATTATTCAAAGTTGGGTTTAACCTAATACATAATACTAATTCATTCCAAGTGCAAAGTAAACTATTTGATAATATACTAAATGTACTGTATATATCTAAACAAAAACGTTATAAACATAGTCTGCAGGTGCACTTGTCACCAGTCCATGATTTTATTTGATTCTTAAATGCTGCAAGGGATGGACTTTGCTTGATTTTGTCACTAAGTGTGTCCCAAGGAGACTTCCTCTGAAAGAGAGTGACTCCGCGCCATAACGTTTCTTGGTCTTTGGAAGTTTACACAGGTCTTTAGTTCTTAGGTCATACGTTATTTCTTTCCTCTCGTGAAATTCCCATAAATATGAGGGGTTTAGCTTTTTGGTTGACTTGTAGATTTCAGTCATTAATTTCTGGAGATTTTTAACATGGATAGTTTGGCTGTTATCTCGGCTCAATAGTAGTTGGAAAGAAGATTCATAGTCCTGGTAGAGTATCCGCAGACAACGTTTATGTGCTCTATTTATTTCATCGTTTGCAGCATCACTGCAAAAAAGCCATACCAGGGGGCAGTAATTGAAATTCGATAGGATTATGGTTTTACAGATTTTAGTTGCTTGATCTGGCGAAATTTAACCTTGCAAAAGCGCTAACTTTCTGATGAACCGCAATAGCTCTATTAAGCCCCCCGAGGGGCTTATTTTGGGCACTCCAGAGGGGGGCATATTAGAGAGGGGGCTTCATAGAGAGGGCGCTTAATGGAGCTCTTACGGTATGCCACAAATTACAAAGTGAACGCAATGAAGACTTTTATGGCTTAGTATTTCATATCGAATAAGGGTTCTGTTGTCACTACATCGATTCGCCGTGCATTGCATACCTTTAGCGTCTACTGCACATTCTGCGCAGCACCCCTAATGAATGCAAGGCTTGCAGAATTGATAATAAGACTCCGTATTGAGTTGATACCGGATTCGACCGTTTACACGATATCAGATTGGTTCCATGCCACTCTCAGAGCGTTTTCATTTGAACACGCGAAAACGGTATGGAGCATAACGGATTGGCGCGTTCTCGTATAAACAAGAGGCTGATCCGATATGAAATGAAAACAGCATCGTGTAAACAGGGCCTTAAATATCGGCGGTGTACCTCTCGCTCCACACCCTGTCAAATGTTTCAACAGACAAAGAAAAAAATAGAAACATTACCTCTGCCACTACTCTTTCTATGCGATTTTGACCCAGAATCCGAGTCACTGCGACGAGAAGGTGAACTATGTCGATGCGAAGATTTCAAAGCCTTTACTCTCCTGTCTTCAGCTTTCTCACTGCCACCATGTGCATCATCATTGGAAGGAGACTCCCCTCGCTTCTCTGAGCGCGATGACGTCTTACTACTTCTTGATCTATCAGCACTTGAGCCTCGCTTGTGTCTTCGGTCTCGATCTCGGTCACGGTCTCTATCTCTGTCTCGATCACGATCTCTGCTGCCTCCTTCTGGTTTTCGGTCTCGTTTTTCGTCACGTCTTTCATCACGTTTTTCATCACGTTTCTCGTCTCGCTTTTCCTCGCGCTTTTCCTCCGTGTGTTCATCTAATCAAATAAAAACATCATTTAGCAAACAGAATCACAAGGCTGCATTATTCATTTTCGATACATTGGTCTGGAAAGTCTGGAAAGGAGTAGAATGCAATCGTAGACGATGTAGACCTTTCGTGGCTAAGGTTGGGTTCTTGAACTGATCTAAATTTACTGCCTTGTAAATACCGGGGAAAAAGAACATTGTAAATATGGAAACATTGTTAATATCTGTAAACTTATGTATTTGTAGATAATTATTCTCTATTTGATTTCTTTTTTTACAAATTTTACTTTTTTAGATAGTAGGCTTGAATTAGCTCTTGTTTTATGGCTACTTTTTGTATGTTGCCTACTTTAAATAAATCAATAATAATAACAATAAAAGATTGGTTTTAGCTTAGAACTATATCCTTTTGCAAATAAAATAATGGTAGATCACCTCGTTTCTGATGACTGTCTGAATCCCGATGAGGTCTTCTGCTACTCTCCTTTGCTTTTTCTCGTTCACTTCCTTTCCTTGCTTTTTCTGATTTTGGATCGGCTTCTGAGCCAGTTTCGAAATCACTTTCTCCATCTACTTTTGTTCTCTTTCCTTTTTTCTCGGAAGGCTGCTCCTTCTCAGTGGACTCGCCGTCTCTTTTCCTCTTCCTGAAACCAAACGAAGATAATTGATAATGAATGAAATTTACTGCCTTGCCTTTCGAATTTCCTTTATCCATCACCATATTGACATCGATTAAAGACCTATTGTCCCTTATCTCCCTATGCTGTTTGACTTGATGATTGTCGCTTCAGTTAACAAAGCAAGGTTTACAAGCGGCGCAGGAAATACGTTTACATCGACTACATATACTTTTAACATTCCTGCTCTCAAAATTAAAGACTCACTGCTAACCATGATCCTCCACGCGCCGAAAGAAATGCAAATAAACAGAACCTATCCCATAGGTGACGATCATATCATACATTTAACGCATAAAGCTAAGGACAAACAAAGATTTCAGACAGAAACTTTCAAATGATTTTTCACGAAATGTTGGATGTTTTGTAAAAATTTTGGGCAAGTATGGTAGACAGTGAATTTAGAATGATCTTGGTTCCATTTTGATAAAACTGTTGTGGTTCTATCTATTATGCCTCACCTTAGCTTTCAAGGGGATTCTTGTAAGATATTTCAATTCAATATTTACTTTTGAGCCTGACTAGAGTGATTCCGGAAATGAATTTTGTAAGGTTATGATGAAAGTAGTTCTCCCCAAACATCTCTTTCTATTCAAAATGATGCGCGAGCGAAACATTACATCTTTACAGACTTAAATGCATTTTCTAATTTATCTTTATTGCAAAATTTCTGGATACAGTACTAAAATATTTCGAGCCACAAAAGCCAGAAGTAGCAAAGTCAGAAACTTATTGCCATTCACAAAGTCGACTTAGGGTTGCAGAGGATCATGCTCGGCTATGGGTCCTTAATAGTCATTAAGAAAATTCGTCATGAATACCTGAAGATATTGGCAGAAATACAACAAATCTTGAAAATTTACCTGGATCTCGATCGATCTTTACTCTCATCTCTGTCACTTTCTCTTGGGCTGTGGGATCTTCTTCTTGGTTTTGGGCTTCGTGAATGGTGATCTATAGGGGAAAACAAAGTGAAAACTAAAATATTCAGATACTGGAGAAAGGATTCAAAAACAGAGTTGCAGGATCTGAAGTTTCGTACAATGACATAGTCCACGTTAAATAAAGTTTTATCATAGTCTCAAAGAGAAACTAAGCATATAAAAGTGACTAAAACTTCATCCACTTCTCTTTCTATACTTGTATGGTTATTTGCACTGAAGGCTTTTATATGCTTAGATTACCTTTAGCCTAAAAACTAAACAATACAAAAACGAAAAAAATATTGTTGTACTTCTTATATCATTTAGACACTAATGCTAAGGTTCTTTTAGAAGAACGTATACTGGTAGACAAAACAAGTTACCTAGTGACAAAACTTGAAAACCTGAAGTATTTCAAAAACTTGTAAACATTTTCTTTTCAATATGGCCAATTTTAACTAAGGAAAGTCTTCTACATTGTCATCCTGTATACATAAGTTTAAAATGAAAATAAAATAATAAAAGAAGATGTGATAGAAGAAAGAAAATGAAACGAAATAAGGAAAATTTGGCGAACAATTTTTTCTCAGGCACAATTGTGTTTCCACAGAAGATCGAAAGTGGACTTTTCAATTTAAGAAATAAAGCTTTTCACTATGTTTTTCGATTTGCAAGACCCCCAAAGTCTTTCCGTGTAAGATTCGTATGTAGTCTAAGAAAACAGCGGATGGGGAAACTACAACGTGAGAAAACTAATTGATCAATGGCATCTATATCTTTTGATGTAAGCCGCTCCTCCCTAAGAAAGACGAACAGAAACTTCGGTATAGCCTTTAGCATTTCTGTGTTGTTATTAATTGAGGTCAAAGAGTTACCATGCCTACCATGCTCCCTAGACAGAACAGAAACTGCGCACGCATGCGCGAAAAACTCGTAACTTTGAGCCCCCGTTGCTCCCTGCAACAGATCTCACAATTAAGCAACACTTGATATTTTCTTCCCAGGGCCTTGAACTCTTGATTTATCATTGCAAAAAGCTTATTTGTCCAAACACTTCCTTATCTCAGATTGGTCGATGACGTCATTTTACGCAGTTTCTGCTCTGTCGCTGCAAACTCAGAGGAATCTTTGTGAGTGGATATTTTGTTTAATTGCTCATTTTTTGGCTGTGTGTGTATCTAAAAAGGCAGCGGATAAAGTTTTACCTTTATGCTCTCGAGATGATGGATAAGACGTTCTCTTCCTTCCTCTGTCATCAATATCTTCAACATCAGCTTTAATTGGGGGATATTCATTGCGATGTCTATGCATTGGCTTCTCATCCCTTGAATAACTCGGTAAGGGTGGCTCTTGTGGTCCTTGGTACGGGTCTCTTGGCCGCCCACCTTGATAGCCTTCATCCTCTCCTGGATAGCCTCCTCGACGACCAGCTGAATGCGGGTATGGGTATGGCTCTCGAGAATCTCGCAGTTCTCGCAGCTCTCGTGGCTCCCGCGACTCTCGGGGATCTCTCACATCATGGGGTCCTGTAAGAAAACCGCAAAGATCAGACAATGTTGTCAATAATGTCTTACGCAAAAGCTGAAAGATTAGGGTTCAAATCTTTTAAATTTCTAAGTAAAACTCTATTTCATATATCGCTTTGAATCAAATGGACAAACAAAGCCATAGGAAAATCGTATGGGAGAGTAATCACCGCGTGAAATTTTTGCGGTGATTACTCTCCCATAAGATTTTCCCATGGCTCTGCGGTTTGAAACATTTCTTGTGGGGAGGCGCACCAAGGACACATCAATACAAGGAAATGCAATTCGAACAACTTGAGAGCATTTGGGCCTAACCACGCTCAGTTGTACACATCAGTTGAAGACGAAACAGAACAGAAAACAAGATAGCGAAACAAGACACAAAGATCAAACAAGATAAGTAAATAATCAACCAAAACATCCGTGTCCCAACACCCTTGATATAATATGCTGTTATGTCATCTTCAAAACAAAGCTCAGCTCAGACTTATAACCACTTTTCGGATGTGTTACTTTACAATATACTGTTGATTAATGTTTGGAAATTTCATTATGATAATTTCAAATTTAAAATCATGTTCATACTGGACTGTATTTGTGCATAACTTTTAATGTTTTAGTGTACATCAAAATAAATTGATTCTTACTGCATTCAAAGTGTACCCTATTTAATGTATACAATCATTAAAAGAACGTACCCCTTTCTCTGTATCTTCCATGCTCACCCCCGTACGGTTGATCAGGATATTGCCTATAACCTGGTCTATCCCTATCAGCACTTCCTTTTCCAGGGGGATCATATCTTCCTCTGCTATATGGATCAGGGGCTCTTCCTCGTCCATAGGATGAATAAGGGGAAGTGTATTGGCTAGACTGCTGTCTGTCGTCATACCCTCCTTGGCGATCTCGTTCCCATGAGTCATAAAGAGGCTCTTGGTGTTGAGGTTGCGGGTAGGGATCTCTTGGGTAGGGCTCTGATTGAAGCTCTTTTCTCCTGTCATCCCTAGAAGAAAGTAACAAAATGGAATAGTACTTAAGAGACATCTGTACCAGGTGGGTAAATACAATCCCTTTGAAAAACCATTGCGCGCCGGATATCAAGCCAATGATATTAGCAAGTATACCGGGTGAGCCACAAAAAAGGTTCCTATGTTTGAAAATTCATAGAAGCAAGATTACTTCACAGATTTGAATGATTCAAATTTTAGTTGACTAAGTATTATTTTGATTTTTCTCGCTATTTTACGAGTACTAGAAGTATGAATAAATTCAACTTTACAAAAATTTTATGGCTGCAAAATGACTAAAAAAGGGCCTAAAAACATTGATCAAATAACAAATGACTCTTCACACAGATCAACAAAGAAAATGCAATTGTTCATGGATGTGACATGTCTAGTGTACATTTATTGCCATGGGGATGAATGTCTTTAGCATTTGTTTTAAAACTGATGTCTTATAACTCTTGAGAGAGGTGAAACCCCCATTGCGTATTGCTGTGTGGCGAGAGTCCTTAAAATTTGATCTATACAGTCATTTTCAACTAAGAAATTAAGATAAAGTTAGATTTATCGATACTTCTAGTTCAGTTAAGACAACGAGAAAAATCACAAAAATATTTCAGTCTTTCGTCTTTAAATAGAATTCGAAAAATTCAAACCTGTGAAGCACTCTTGATGCCATGAACTTCCAAAAGTGGAACATTTTCTGGCCCACTCAGTATGATTCAACAGCGAGTCTAGTTACGAACAGTGCTTATGACGCCCATTCCGAACCTCTGATACAAAAACTTCGGTGGCCTACTAATTGAGTCAGAAACTGCGAAGGTTGTTTACATGGCTCTCCACAATGAGGCTCCTGATTACTTAAAAGGGTTATTTCATAGGCTGTCTGATACTCAAAATAGGGTGCTACGCAATTCCAATACTGATCTTCGTATTCCTTTGTTTAAAACGTCCTCAGGACAGAAAAGCTTTGAATTCAGAGGAGTACGTAATTGGAACAACCTTGGCAATGAGCATGGGCGGTAGGAGACTACTGTGTTACTCTAAAAGTGCTTAAATCGCCTCATAAAGAAATATATTCATTCAAACTTACGATGCTGTGGTTGTCTCTTTCTTCCTCATTGTCCTCTGCCAAATATTTCCACCAATACAGTATGCACACCACAACTGTGGCCTAGTGGGCGCCAGCGCCATATTGCATTGATTCAACACTGTGCCTCGATATGAGGTTCTGGTTGTTCTGGGAAGTCCCCAAACGCGAAAACGAGAAGGGATTGGGAATTCCAGCATGTATCAGTTTCAGTTCAAATTTTAATTTTCTTTTTCATTAATGCTTCTTAAGGGTCTGTTTATTTATGCATTTATATGTATCTATGTATTTAGTAACTATTGTAATTAGGTTTTTAACAGGGCAGTTTGTAAATCAATTTTATCACTGTAAACTTTACCCTGTATAAAGAATTTAAAAGGAAATGAATTGAAATGAAATGTAAAAGATTTTACATCTTACTTGATTGTAATCAGCAAAGTGGCCACAGTACTGTGAGTTGAGATTATGAGGGGTTTTCTCAACAAAGCCCCTTCAAGAAACCTTCACATAAGGCCTAACATCTCACAAAATTTCTGCATTATAGCGATGACTTTTGCATGATCTAGCATGTGATATCCATTTGGGAGGCTAAATAAATCATTCCTAAAAGCATAACTAGCACTGTTCTGGGCGATTTCACCATCCCAAGAGCCAGAAAACAGCTAACAAGCCTTCAAAAAACGATAATTTATTGAAATGGCATTTATGAGATTACAGAATATAATGAATTGAAACTTGATTGCTTACAGAAACATTTCCCTTGCTTCCTCTTGACTCCTTCTCGGCATACTTCTCGGTTCATCATATTTCTCCCTTCGCCTTTCCTTCTCCTTTCTGGGTTCTTCACGATATTCCTTTTCTTCCCTCTTTTCCCGTTTCCCCTTCTTCCTGTACCCATCGTCATCCCCCTCGACCAAAAGGGACGACCCGGACGACAATGATGACCAACTTTGTGATCTCTTAGTCCTTTCCTTCCCCTTTGGCTCTACTCTTGGACTTGGAGAATATTTCTCTTTCTTAGTCTCACTGGGTCTCTTTTTCCTGGCAGCCTCCAGGTCCTCATCTTTTCGAGCATAAATTTCAATATCGGCAGATTTTCGTGTCTTGCGAGTTTTATCTTCTTCAAATCCCCTTTCCGCTCTTTCAACTCTCTCTGATTTTTCTTTTCTGTCGTATGAATCGTCTTCCTCGCTTTCACTTTCGTATCTATCTTTTCGCTTCTTCTTCTTTTTCTTCTACAACAAAAGAGCAAGCCAGTGAGTGATACATAAAGGAGGCACATATGAAAACTTATGTTAAAACATAAACACTGTCCCCGCATGTATCAAAATCATCCAATACGATACACCTTTTTACTTCTTAAAAATGAGGTTTCGATCGAGCGTCCAAATCTGGCAAATTTGAGTAGGGAAACAAAAGCATAACCCCAGTTCTCGGTATAAGCACTGTTAGTTGTGGCAAGAAGTTGCATCGGACTTCAGAACACTTTTCAGAGAGTCTATCATTGACCAATTTGTACAAAGTGAGCTAGCAATGGTTTAGCTCGCATAGAGGCAGGTTTGATTGGTCTTTTTGCTTTGTTTCTCGTTATTTCCATTCATTGTTAGCTGACTTTTCTTTCAATTGAATAACAACAGTTGAAAACAGCAAACTTCGATTCGCAAAATGAAACCCTTGCACGGTCACACTTTTGAATGCAACTGTTACACCAATAAATCAAGTAAAAATGAACGAATAAACGAGAAACAAAATGAACGAATAAACGAGAAACAAAGCCAAATGGCAAATAAAACTTGCCAATGCATAACAGTCTAACTCATTTGAGAAAAAAAATCATTTTGATTAACTCTCTGAGAAGTGTTCTGAAATCTGAAGCAACTTCTTGGCACTGCTAGCATCGTTATACTGAGTACGGGGGCCATGCTTTTGTTTTCTTTCATAAATTTACCACAATAGACCTTTTAGCTATTCTGCAAAAGAGCCTGGATCGAGCGTTACTTTTATACATTTTTATATACGAGATTCGATCGAGTGGCGTTAGAGCTTCTATCACTATTGTACACACTCGAAAATTCTAAAAAATGTAGCAAAGTATCGTTCGATTGAGATTCTTTTTCAGAATAGCTAAAAGGTCTATTAGACGCTCGATCCAAACTTCTTTTTTGAGAAGTAAAAAGGTCAATTAAGTAATTTCAAACCTGCCTTGTGTAGCATTCAACTCCGTTGATTCCACTTAAATAACTTGGAAACAATTTCAATTACCTCTGTGACTATTCTTGTATCTTCATTCTCATCATAACTCTTCATTTTTCGTTTCTTCCCTTCATTAGAAGACTCATCAGTCTCAACAGTTTTATGCTTCTCTTTCTTAGCCTTCTTCTTCTTTTCTCTATCATCTTCACTTTCACTGCTTGATGTTTCATATTTTGCTTTCTTCTTCTTCTTTTTCTTGCCTTCTGGTTTGTCTTTATAAGCTAATTCTTCATCAGTATCATCTTGCTTTTTCTTTTTCTTGTGTTTTTTGGAACTTGATGTTTCAGATTGGGAGTCATCATCTTCTCTTACCTTTCGTTCACGTTTATCTTCACCTGAAATCATTAAAATAATCCATCGCTAGCGAATTAAAGTTTGCTCTGAGATCTTTCATGCTATAAAAGTTAATTAATAATTCGTTGATTGTTGATTCATTGTTGATTCATTGTTGATTGATTGTTGATTGATCGATGATTGATCGATGATTGATTGTTGATTGATCGATGATTGATTGTTGATTGATTGTTGATTGATTGTTGATTGATTGTTGATTGATCGATGATTGATTGTTGATTGATTGTTGATTGATTGTTGATTGATTGTTGATTCTGCGTAAGGAGAGTCCTTACAATTCGATCAGTGGTTTAGGGATCGTCTCCAAATTATCGTATAGGTTTATACGAATTGAGACGAATTCAATCGTATGTGTGAAAGGTGTTATACGATTTAATTCGTATAGCCGCACAAGAGATAAGAATTGTATACGAATTGTTTGATTCCCATACGAATTAAGATACGAATTTGAAACGAATCTGATACGATTTTGATACGAATTGTGTATACGAATTGCTTGTATACGAATTTGATACGAATTGCATACGAATCACATACGAATTGTATACGAATTTATACGAATTCTAAAAGGTGACGATACGAATTAATTCGTATGCGGCTTATAGAATATCGTATCAATATCGTATAATGTTACGAATTCCACATACGAATTTGATACGAATATTTGCAGATGATCCCTTAGGCCCTTTTCAGTCTGCTCGCAACCATGAAAGTTTTATAAAGTTGAATTCACCAATATTTCTAGTGCTGGCAAGATAGCGAGAAAAATTACAAAAACACTTGGCCGAGTGGCCTATACAGTCTTCGTCAGGTGACTGAAGTTAAGCTCCGTCGAATGAGGTCAAATTCCGGATGGGTGACCTCAGAGACCTGACCTCACAACTCGTCGTCCTTAGGAAGGGAAATTAAACTAGGGGTCCCATGCCTGGATGCGGCATGCACAGTGGGCCTAAATTAGCTTTCAGTAGCTAGGAACCTGACAAGCCCACTCAAAACAAATTGAAAACAAACAAAAAACTTCAATCTTTTGTTTTTTAACTAGAAAATGAATCATTCAAATCTATAAAGTACTCTTGATGTGATGAATTTTCAAAAAGTGCGAACTTCTTTCTAGCTCACCTGGTAGTTGAGAAAGCTTTTGTTGATAAATATCATGAAATAAAAGACTGTAAGGATAAGGTGAGTCAAAAAGAGCTGAAATATTTGCCAGCTGGTAGCATATACCTATTCATACGATAACTTTAAATTCTTTATTATTGTGCAGGTAACATGGCATTAGTTTTATCGTAGAAGAATATCTGAGCCACTTGAAAAGCCGTAAATATTTTCAAACACTAATACTTAACAAACTGAAAAGATTCCTTAGACAAGAAAACCACGTTAATGTGTGCTATGCCTGTAATGTACATCCGGGGGTACTTTACTGAGAAAGTGAGCAGGAGTGAGTGTAGGCAATCTCTCTACACTCTGAGCCCTGTCGCATCAAAATGCCCAAAGTATACCCTGTTGCATAAAAATTTAGCAAAAGTATACATGGTCCGGTGTTTCAGGGGAACTCGAAGATTTCCTACCACATGATACCCTGTCCCATCAGCTTATTTTAGAAAAGAACACCCTGTTGCATAATGTTTACTGTAAAAGGACACCCTGCTGAGTGGTACATCCTGTCAAGTCAAGTATGGGAGTCACTCGTCCCCCCAAGATTGCACATCAGCAGAGTTAAGCATTACGAAAGGGTTTTGTGGCATGCAACAGACTTTCTACTTCCCTGTTTTCACATAACCTTCCATGAAATAACACCAAAATCTCTTACCTTTCAACTGAATATTTCTGATATTTTCATCTCGATCAATTTGCATGTATAATTCAGCTTTTTCTTTTCTTTCTTTTTCTTTCTTGCTTTTACGAATAGGAACCTCTTCCTGGTAAATCTCAGCAATCGTTTGTTTCTTTTTTAAAGTGGCATCTTTCTTAAATTCTATCTTGAGTCTTTCACCTTCTTGAACTTTTCTCTTGTCTGTAAAATCAATAATTTGCAATCACATCGCAACAAAATTCTGAAAACGCTTCCATCTGACGTTCATGTCGTTCCCATCGCTGCAATTGGGGGTTGCAGGGGGTACCAAAACCGTAAAACAGCGAAAGTATTTAAGAAAAACCGCAAAACGCCTCGAAATTCAGCTAAAACCGACACAACATTTATTTTCCACTTTATGCATATATCACCTGGGGTTTTTTGCTGCATACAACTGTCTCCTTATCATTCTGGTGACCCAGCGAAGAGAGCTAATTCCAATGCCTTTAAGTCCGGTGAAAATGGTGAAAATTGATAGAATCCTGCCCCCCTTCCCATATTGTATTGGATAATTATTCGTACCTTTTCCTCCAATTTTTCCTTAATTTTTCGAACCATGTTTATCAAAAAATCTGCAAGCCGCTCAGAAAGAAAGGAGTGGTAAAAGCGTCACTTATAAGGCCAAGAACCGTAAAACTACTTCAGAAAAGGCTAGAAACTGCAAACCGTCAGCCCCTACGACCCCTAAATGATAAAACGTACCGGCGAATGGGGGACACAAACAATTTCATGGAAGTCATCCTTTTTCGGTCAGCAATCAAATGAGACTAGCGATTATTAATACTGGGGGCAGGGGTGGAAGAATATTTTAGACAAATAGGAAAATTTACCTGCCCCACTCATGAAGTTGAATAAAAATTGACACCCCATTTCAAGAAGCGAAAACTTCTATACCCCACTATTGAGTTACATAGCTTGGAATTACTACGAAAACTTAACACAAAGAAACGCAATCTGGAAATGAAATAAATCAAACAGAAGAGATGAAATGAATCAAACAACCACCCACCCAAAATTTTTGTGCCTTTCTCATGAGAATCAACCAATTGATCTTATATGGCCTAAACTGCGTAAGGGAAGACTTGCAAATCGATTTGGTACGCCAAACGTCAATCTGACGTATTGGGGGGAGGGGGTTTCAACCCATATAGTTTGGAAAAAGGTCAAAAATTCCATAGAAATCGAGTAGGCCTAAGCTAAAATCTAATCTCTTTTCTCTTCCTTTCCCCACATTCTAATCATATAAGGCAACAACAATTTCTGTTTGAAAACTGAAAAAACTAACTTTGCATTCCTTTGGCAATCAAAGCAATCACAATTTCATTAAAAGTCTACCAGCAGTATCTAAATGCTTTGAAATGAAACAATATAAAAATTCTCACAATACAATCATGATTGTTTTGATTGCCAAAGGAATGCAAGGTAAGTCATGAATCACAATGTGTAACTAGCATTCATGAATCACGATGTGAGCCTAGGCTATGTCCTTATTCTGAAGAAGAAGCCAATAGAACTCAAAACCGCAGAAAACTATCATTTATCAAAAATTTGGGGACAACTTGACCCAACATTTAGAAGAGGGGGGAGGGGATTGAATTCCAAAATCGATTTGTGAGTCTTCCCTTGACAAGAACTGGCAAACATCTCATGTATTTGCAACTCAACAGGTACCATTCAGAATTTGCATAAAGAAAACTATCATAATCTCATTATTTTCAATCTTGTTCAAGGGTATGGTTTTCAAGATAATCTATTTTATTATGAAAAGGCCCCTGTTATTTTTCATCCAAGTTGCAAGTAAATCAATCCATCATTTACACACCTTTTTTAGGTTCTGGGCTCTCCAGTTCTTGGTAATTTGCATCATCACTGAAAATTGAAAAAAATTGTAATTCTTAACAGGAAGTAAAGGACAACAGGGATGCCTTCCAGGAAAGAAATGACTTGTTAGAGGTGAGTAGACTAACTACTTCAGTCCAAGTTTTCACTTTGTTTATTGAATTTGATGATGGCACTCAGCTGCAAGTGGGACTGATAACCATACTATCTGAAAATCCGGCCAAAATCGCCGTGAAACTGGCGCGCTGAGATTGCAGAGTGCCAAACAAGAGTTGGCTATGTTCAAAGTGACCAATAGGATATCAACATTTCAACCTATTTTCAAGAATTAGCCTCCCTTTAGTCCTGAGGCTTCAAAAGTTATGAAACGTGTAAGGATTGCTGCTGATTGCTGTGGTGAAACTAAGAATAATTTGGCCTTTAAGAGCAGGTTTCCCATGTCAAAGTGAAGGAACCTTCAAGCAGTGCACAGAAGAAGTACTCATCTTGACTCAGGTTGGTTTGGTTTTCTTTACAACTTCAATGAAATACAAATTTCAGGTGTTTTAGAATTGGTGAGTTGTGATGGTGTAGAATGGGCCTAAGCTCTTGGCTTCCAGCATCAAAATGAGGTTCACCAATTTCTGGCCGAACTTTTGATTAGTTTGATTATGAGTCACAGTTGTAGCGATTATCAGCCTATCAAGGAGTGAAACTACGATGATTTCCATCAGCCTAAGAGGTGAGTATCACCTACATCTTGTTTTGTGTAAAAGATTCTTCATGACTTCATCAAGTGCTTCAGGCCCTATTTCAGGCATTTCTTAAAAAGAAATTTTCATTCATTAAATTTACCAATACTTTCAAAGCTCATAAAAATGCAAGTAAAATCAGAAAAAATAGTTTGGTCATTTTGACTTCAACTAAAACTTCATTCATTCAAACCCATCAAGTATTGTTGGTGCTACGAAGCTTTGAAAGTGGGAACTCTTTTCTGGCCCACTTGGTCTAACTATGGAAGTGTACATGATCAGAAACCTCTTTCATTACCTATCTAAGTGTCTATCAGATCTTTTTGATTTCTTCATCTCTGGGCCAATGTCGTGACTGAACTTGCATTTATTACCATATGGACAATCACCTTCTCTCAAAAATGTCCTGCACTTATCTGGCTGCAATGAAAAAGAAGCACATAATCAGTGACACACTGCTGCAGACAACAGGCTCACTTTTGCATCTTTCTTAAAAGTAGTGTGATTTTGATGTGGGATTTTTGTTTTCACAATTACTGCACTGGATAAGAATTTGTTTGATGGACATCCTTTGCACACAAATTTTGCAGTTGATAGTGAATGCAGCCTCTCTGGACAAGGATGGGGGAGTAACTAGATCCTGCACAACTTATCAACTTTTCTTGTGCAAAGGTCCATTAGAATCCATAAGAGACTTCTATTCCCTAGCATTCTTTTGAATCAAAATATTTATGGGGTTATGCAATATGATATGTTGTAATTACAGTTGGGGACTAAACAGAGAAACAAATTTACCATAAACTGTGTCTATTTGGCTTTTGAAAGTGTTCAGAGATGGTCCACTGCAAATGATGTTAATAAATCACTTAAGCAGTCAAATTTTCTGGGGCAGCAGTAAAGTTACCTGCCAGTTTTATGGTATCTTTGTTTTGCAAAGTCTGAAATTATGGCCTGTCATTGTTGTGGTTTTTGTCATTTCCTCTTTGATTCTTTGTTATCCAGTGCGGAAAGCTTGCAAAATATGATTGAGCACAGTTTTACACTCTATTCCATCCAGCATTTCTTTTCAAAAGTGTCACGTTTTAGTAACAGGAAAAGTCGCTAAAATGTTTACTCTTTCATGAAACGAGAGTGAGTTTTCTCAATGGGTACAGAAAGCTGATACCTTTTAAAATAATTCATATCGATGTTGAGATCTGAAAAATGTCTTTGGTCTGTATTCCTGTCATTTTTTTATTGGGAAGACAATCTAATAGGGGTACTGGTTTTTCGATATCCTCCTAACTGTGTTATTCATGATTTTAAAAATTAATGGGTTAGCCAAACAAAATAATTCAAGGCCTCTGTATGGAAGAAAACAAATGTGCATGGCACGTGCCACACAGAGTTACCCTGCATTGCGTACTTTTGTTTCCAAATTTTCTCTGACGTGCATTATAACATATAAGTAGGCTTATACCCTATTCACACTTGCAAGTAAAACCAGGTTAAACTACACCCGGTGATCGAATGGAGCCTTCTAATTGGTCAGTCCAACAAATCGAATGCATCTGATTGGCTCAAATTTAACCTGGTTTAGATAAAGCTGGTTTAACTGTGTCAGGGAGTGTGAATGCAGTGTTAGTGTCAAGCTAAGCAGTGCACAAAAATTCACATGCTATGCAATAGAAACAAAAAAGTGTAGACAGGAATAAAGGATAGGGATCTGTCGAGAAGAAAATTTTTACTCTTCACTCTGGCATTCATCATTTCTCACTAAAATATTGAGTTGCTTTTGGCCGCTTGGTTTGTCCTAAAAAGTTAAGATAAGAAACACGCACACGCACCTCATAACTTGCACCACCGGCTATTCCAAGCCTTTCGAAGACACTCTTTTTCTTGGACTTATAAGGAAGATCAGTTGAAGTTATTGCTTCACTAGACAACCGTCGATTTGAATCAACGGTGACTTTTCTGGTCGTTTTTGACATTATTTGAAATGCCAACCGCCAAATGTTGCTGCCGATTCATCCACCATGTTTCTTTCCATTGAACAAAGCAGCTGCTCGCCACTACTTCATGTAATTTGCTTTCAAAAGTGCGTTGTTGTTGTTCTATACTGCTTCTCTCAGATCGCTAAAAGTAAAGAAACTCCAGAACTGATTTAACAAAATATCTCCTCTTGACTTGTTTTTAAAACCGCCTCCAGAAAAATTGCCTTCGTCTAATACCCTCCTCTAGAAAAAATGGGCGAAAACGATATCCGATACCCCTGAAAAAGGCATTGCCCCGTCACGCAAATAAACTAAGTATCCCCCCCCCCCCCAGGAGCCTCTGTGACATTCTAATTTTTCTTGCTTATAATTGTATGTAAAGCTTTTACATAAAAGCACATAAAAATGCATTCTTTATTTTTTGCAGCCTGCTAACCAGACAACCATGGCAATACGGTCAACTCGATCTTTAATGCCATCCCTCTGCCACAACTGTTGGAGGTGCTTTTTACTTTGTATCTATTAACCTTGTATTTTCTAAATTGTATTGTATCTATTTCATTATCTTTTGAGGGCGATACATGCACATAAAAACAGCAATGCTGCAGAGGATGCAACTACAACAACAAACAGAAAACTTGGCGCGCCCAAAACAAGTACCCAGTCCTCTTTTTGGAGGTTTTCATGGTTTCACTTTCCCCGCCCAGATCGGATCCAGCTCACAAGGGAAGGAAGGATGGCAACTGATTGGAAAGTTCTAGCTAAAGATCGCTTCAACTCAAGTGTTCTATCATGTGTCGTCGATCATAGTCCGAAGGGCTAAGAAGTTTTGTTTGCTAAAGTGAGAGGACAAAAGTCGGAGGAGCACAGCAAAAAATGGTGGGAGAAGAGGGGCAAGGCAACCCGGAAGAAGGATTCAACATACTTTTGGAGAAGTACTGGAACATAATCCAAGCTTCAGACGCACAAAGACCGGAGCAGTTTGTGCTGGAAAACATTCTCCGAGAAATGCTCAATCAGGTTGAAGGCCTAGACTCCAGATTCAAAATGGGAGTGAATTTTAGTGGTGGAAATATGTACGAAAAAGTGGCTGTGTATCGCATAGATCGGAGTACACCTGCTTCCAAATATTCACCAATGCCCGTAGCACCCCTAAGATTTGAAGTCAAGTTACCTATCATTCAGCTCACAACAGAAGAGCTGCCAGTAGAGTGGTTGTCAAAAACGCATTCAGGTAGATTTTTATACCTCAACTTCTGAGAGAAAGACAAAATCGGCTGAGGTTTGTTTACAGCCTTTGTCAATGAATTGAACTGCGTGCAGATGTAATCCTTAGTATGCATGCAAATCAAAGCTTTCAATCGTGCAAAGGAAAACCACTGATCGGAGAGGAAAACCCATTTTTTGGGGCCAGATCAGATGAAAAATAGCAAGGGGTGGCAAAAGTAAAAAAGACACAGCTAGAGGCCACATTCCATATTTGTTCTTCTGCATTGAGTTAATATCTCATCAAGAATCATTACATCAAATTTTATCCCTTTGAACATTTGCCTATGTTTTAAATATTTTCTGGTATGCTACAAATAAGATTTTCCCTCCAGAATTCAAATCTACATTACAGGCGATGAGTCCATATGAACAGCATGATCATAATTAATATTATTCAACTTCTTTTCAATCACAAAGCAAAGTTGTCATTCAATTACTATTGAAATGCCACCAATGAAATTTCTGATGACAATGCAATGATTGAGAAGTCTTTGCTCCCAACTGCTGATTAGCACTATTATGGGATAATAAAGGGCTCTCAGTGGTTCATCATTGAGCATTGAGAATAAAGGGGCAGTTGCATGAAAAGGTAAACAAACATAATGATTGCAAGAGACTTTGGATGCCTAGCCCAAGCAATTGAGCAGAATCTACCCTTCTCTCACCCATCACTACAGCTATCAAATTTTTTTGAGGGCACTTTCCAATGCATATTTATCTAGAGAAAGTCTTTATTTCATTAGGTTATCTTATAGATAACACTGGATAAGACTATAAAAAATATGAACATGTTTGCAAAATGTGCTAGAATAGTGCAACTGCCCCACATAGGTTCAGTGTTCAGTTGGCATTCACAGTTCAAAGAATGTTGATTCTAACAGAAAGTTTCTTCACATTTTGTGGAAGCTGTTATCCAAATTCTTTGCTTTTCCAATTTTACCCTGCAAGGGGCAAATCACTTCTCAAAATAGCATATGTGATTTTTGTGATTTTGAAATCACATGAATTTTTTCTGTGATTTTTTGCGTTTTTAGTGCTTTTAAGTGATTTTTTTCGTGTGAGTTTTCAGTAAGTTTTCAGTGATTTGTGATATTTTGTGCTTTCTGTATGTGATTTTTTTGTGATTTTTTATTTTTGTATGTGATTTTTTTGTGATTTCAAGGGAGGTGTATGAAAAAATCAATGATTTCCCCCTAGTTACCCCAAGCTCACCAATTCTCCCATGCAGACCCAAAAAATGTCTTATTTAAAAAATCTATATCAATTTTAGAAGTGAAAACAATGCCTGAAATCTTTCGAATTTTCTTTAGGTTGTACAACATTTCATTTGCCATCATCTCTTCAAAAAACCTGGAAAGATTTGACTGTAAAAAGTGGAAAGTTCTTAATGCCAGATAAAATCATAAAGAAGTTTAATGAACTTATGATGTCAGTTTATGAAGACAAGGATGGAACCACAAAGTATGGTTACAGGTAAGAACCAATTTTTAGTGAAGAGAAATATTTACCCAGGGAGAGCAAGGCTTAATTTTGTAAAACAAAAGATAAAGCTCAGCCATAAGAGATTTGACAAAGGAATTAGATCTGAAACCTTCAAAACAGCTGAACACAATGTTTTGCCTTCTCTGTATACTTTGATATGATTGAGTGCTCTATGCCACTGTTTGTTTTATTAAATTTGACCTTACTTCCAGGAGGTGAACCCACTCAAGGAATATGACTGACAAAGGCAACTAGCCCACAGCATTTTACGATGGCTTTAAGATAACAGTTCAACAACCCAAAAAATTGAACCATTCAATATGGCTCCAAAATGCTATACTCGCAATGGAATCTTTAAAAACTTTAAAAATGACATGTGAATGACAGGAAATCTTGTCGCATTATGCAAATTAAAATAAAATCAAGTCATGTTATTGTAACGCTTCAAGGCAAAATATGAGATTCTAAGAAAATCAATGACACAAAATATGGCTTTTTGTGCTTTAATTTACTGTTTTGTTGACAGAATCTTATCAGTTGTTTTCAAGATGATTTTGAACTTTGGTATAGCCAAGGAAAAAAGCAACGTGAATGAAGCACAAAGCCAAGCTTTGCACATTTTCAGTCATCAAACCATTTAATTTTTGATTTGCAGATTAATCCTTGACAATGCTAATCATGATTTGCCACATGGTTACCAATACACAAAGAAGAGAATGCTCAAATTGTATGATGGTGGGAATGAAATTTGTGATTTTGATTTGGTACCTGTTATTGAAGTAAAGAAATGGCCAGATTGTCTAACAGCTGGGTTGGAATCAAGAAGGAAACATGGTAAGTGGTTCTTCTTTGCATTACAAATTGTGAGGCACATTAACTGCAAATGCTTTTCATCTACCCCTAGGACATGAAGTAAATAGTATCCTGAAAAATTGTGCTACATCTGTGTTGCTTCTGTGCAGGAGCTGCAGCTATATTTGTCCCAGATTTCATATCAGAGATTTGCATAGGCCGGGCTTCAAATTAGAACTTAAGACCTTGTTTTAATCAACCGGACAAATTGGTTCCTGATTTATGGCAGAGGAAAGACAAAGTAGTAGTTGCTTCAAAAACAGCACCATTATTATTCGCAAACAGTATCAAAATGAAGTTAATTTTCAAAGTAAAGGTTCTTCAATGTGTTTATTTTTTTATACATTTTTAAAGGATTAGACCCCGTTTACACGGTACTTGATACATTTTATCCGCATCAAATATCGTTCAGATAGGCCTCATGTTTACACTAAACCAGAGACATCCGCAAGAATTCCAGAGCAGCTATCCGACTGCTGTCATCCGGCACAATGTGAACGGGAGGACAAAGTGGCGAAATTTGTGTGGCACATTGCAAACGTAATCTGTAAGAAATTATTTCATGCCGATAACATTTATCCGGCCCACTGTAAACAGGATCTTGATAGGGTTGTTTATCTGGAAGACAACCTGTTTGGACATCCCACAATAGTGACCATCAGCAACCAGGAGGGCAACTGCAACTGCACGCAATATTGCTGTTGTTTGCGAACTTCATTTTCACTAAACGTCTGGTTTATCTTGCTAATTTGCTTCCCTTGATTCGAAGTCAAACTCGCTCATTTCAGATGTTTTTTAGAAGGAAAAGATGGTTCCTTTCCTTGGTACTTAACTGAAGAGGAGGTTTTGTGTTGGCCTGTTAAATAACATGTGATGGTAACGTTAAGGAAATTATGCTTGGTTTTTTATGGGGTTTTTACCATTCCGGACGATATTCTGGCTGGCGTTGCCATCCTGGTTGCTTAAAATTCCTGTTCTTATGTTTTGATCTTTCTTCTGTCTGTAAGGTTGGCCATCTACTGAGCTACTCACCCAAATCAAACAAGGTTTTATTTATTTGATTCCTGATGAAAATCTTCCCCATGACCGTCACCTTCTCTGGAGAATCACGTCGGCAAATGGAATGACAGAGCTCTTCAATGAACGAGAAATTGCACTGTCAAACTCTTGTTGTCATAAAGTTATAGGCATCTTAAATGGTTTTGAATTAGATTTATCAGCAGTTGAACCATATCGATGGTTAACGTATGAGGTTTATCCAGAAGACTTAAGAACAATCATGCTACAGGAACTTCAGGAATATCCTGCAATTGAAAATTGGCAGGAATCAAAGCTTGGAGAACGACTCATGAGTATAATGAAGCGATTACAAGATCGTCTGCCTGAAGGAAAATGCATTGATTACTTCATTGCTGACAGCAAACTAAGGGATTTTTATTCAGAGAATTGGGCAAAGCAAATTGTTGTAAGTGATGTTGAAAGATTTTTTGATGATCCTGTCGCAAAAGTTGCAAAGATGATTGAGTTTTACAAAGCTAGGAAGATATGCAGACAGGTATGTTCTGGTTCAGTTATTAAATATGAACAAGAAAGATTTTGTAACACATAGCATCAGTTGTTTTTGATTGATACTGGGATTCAAAGTCATTGGCGATCGCAGACAAAGAAAATTCTCTCAACCAGTAATTCAAAACAAACAAATATCCCATTCATACTCCAAGTTAAGACAGCTTAAGGCTGGTTTTCATATGCCGCATTTCATCGTATTTCATGACCCTTCATCGGAATTTTGGGTCTACGATCAATTAGGATTTCTTCTGATCGATGAAAAGACACTCAAAGACAAGATAACTTTTCTAAAATAGTTAGGCCATCATTAGACTTATACTTTTAATCGTAAATGAACACTGAAAGCTCCCTCAAAACTAGATAACTCATGACTCAACAAGGGATCCTTTTTTCATAGTGCTCGTCTTTAATTCTGTGAAGTCGCAGATAATGCCATGCTTGTAATTTTGCAGTATACTTTGCAGTAATGCAGGCAGCTCTGGTTTTGCCATGACAACAAATTTAAAGTTTGTTGATTTTTAACTCTGCAACCAAGTCACCAAAAATTCTGAAAAATGTATCAAAATTTAAATTAATCATTGGAGATTTAGAGAAAAATGATTATTCAATATTTAATTTGAAGCAGCTTGTGTCAGAATTTTTTAAATCCGTTCGGTTTTTTTGGGTCACCCGGTGGTGCTCTGAGATCAAATGTTATTGATAAATGCTTGGTATCACCGTTTGGCTCAAAGGCTTAGTTATCTTTTGTGATGCTGCATTGGTCCGTAAAACCGGATTCAAATCATACAGCTCTCATTTAGAGCAAAATTTGACGTCATGTAGGAGAGGTCTGCTGTTTGCAAACTGTAATTTCTAATTACAAACCTGTGCTGGCGTTTACATTGGACCGATCTCAACATATTTGCGTTTACACGGGATCGGACGCAAACAGAATAACTTTGATTTCCACATGTATATGCACAACGCAAACTATGCGTTGAATATTACTGTTTCTATTCTTTTAAAGTCCGTACCCAATTACCTGTCACCTGACATTTGTAGTATCGCTAGGTTCTTTTACAAACACTTAAACCGCTGTTTTTCGCGGGCATTTGCATTTCGCAGGCATTTCTTTGGAAGAAATAGAACGAGCTCATTGATAATGCTTTTCGCTTTGTTGATCTAGATGTTAGGACCTTTCGAAGCCTATGTGGAGGATCTATTTGGTTCATTTAGAAAAGCGATGGAAAGAGACGAAGAAAGAAGAGCAAGGAAGAGGAAGCTTGATGAAGAGGCAAGTACATGTTTGTGATAGAAAGCTGCCAAGGGTATTCAGTCTGCGGCCATCAAATATGATGCAATTATAAAGCCGGGGGGAGGGGACGCATTACATGCTGAGCTTGTGGAATGTCGATATATAGGTATCCCAGAGTCTAAGTTTCTAACAGGATAGATATTTAACTTGTTTTATCCTGTAGCATACATCTTCTATTTTGGTAGCTTTATTTCAATTAGATTAAGTAGATTGTGTGAATTGTAAAATGGTCAGCCAACTATAAAGTTATAAATAGATAAATTAATAACAAATGATGATGATGAGGATGATGATGATGATGATGATGATGGTGATGATGATGATGATGATGATGACGACGATGATGCCCATATGGATGCGTTTTTAGGCCCAAAATTCTCTAGCATCATGACAAAAGTGGAATGTCAGTTTCACCTGGTACCCTGATCAAGCAGTAATTTTTTAGTTTTGAGCTCAGGAAACTTTTGAGAATGCCTTAATGTTGTTTAAATATTACTCGCTGATTTCAAAACTGAATTTAATTCCACACGAATGGTGCATTTTGTATTTTGTGTACCTGAACTTAACGAATGTAACTGATATCAGCTTAGTTTGGTTGGCGGTGGTTTTCAGGTTTGCGAAAGACCTTCAAGTAATATTTTTGTCATTTTCAGGTGGCCTCGGAAGAAACGAAGGATATAGAAACCGAAGTTGAACTAGCTGTACCGCAAGAGAAAGGTAGCTCTGCTTTATAAACCTTTTTATTCGATACAGAAATAATTAATTGTTAAGACAGATTAGACTGGCTACAGACCCCTACACAACCTCTGTATGCTCATTGGAACTTAATGTCATCAGCAGCAGCAACAACAGTGAAACTGAGGGAGTAGTGTAGCTAGTCTAAGGCAGATCAAAGAGAGCTGATTAAAAAACAGATGCCGGTTTCAATATTCTTCTACCGGGTAAGTGAAGAACGCCAGCCGTTTGAAAGATTACTGCTCTCCGCAAGGGGTATTCCTATACTTGACTTCACGGGGTGTGCAGCTCAACAGGGTGTCCTTTTACGGTAAAATTATGCGATAAGGTGTCCTTTTCTAACTAAAATTATTCGACATGGTATTAGAAGTGATAAGAAAATTCTAACGCAGCGTTGGTTCCTACGCAGCGTTCAGCCTCATTTGAAACTTGCTCTTTTTTTATAAGGGGCAGTTTGAAACGAGGATGAAGCTGTGTAGGAGCTGACTGTTCAGACCCGCAGGAGCCATAGAATTTGAGATTTAGGATTGGCCGAAGAGAAAACGAGAAAGAAAAGCAGTAATATTGAGGAAATGAACTTTAATTTCAAGCTATGAACACGCTGCACCATTGCCCATGCTTATAATAGTGCCTTTAACATGCTGTAGCACGTGCTATCCTCTTGAAACGATGAGAAACTCATTCTCTGTGGTATGACAAACTTATGCAGGGGTATTCCATTCTCCCAAGAGGACAAAACATTGACTAGTGTATTGGCAAACATTTAATAATAAGTGTCATTGCTGTTGAGAATGAAAGCCGATCAAAGTTTGGTCGTTGTTTTCACTGGTTTTCTGCGGAAAAGAATGACTGATTACAGAAGGGTGAACTGGACATATTGAGAATGAAACTAGGCAGTTTACAATTTATTGCTTTGGTATTCAGGGAGCAGTATGTTTTCAAATGCCGCCGTGCGGTTTTTTACTCATCCGGCATAATACCGTAAGTAAATCGACCTCACCTTGAAATGCTATATCTGGTCTATCCTTCTATATCGATTTGAAACATGGAGTATCTCGTTTGTTATGCAAAGGCGGTTAGAGGCAACAGAAATATGGCTCATTAGAAGAACGCTGAAGATTTCATGGACTGATAAATTGTCAAACAAGCGAGTATGGGCAATCGCTAACGCAAAGTGTGAACTATTGAAGACTGTCAAAAACAGAAAAATGACATTTTTGGGGCAAGTTATTAGAAGAAACAGCATAGTAGCCTGCATGCAGCCCCTTCTGTTTCCTTTCAGTTGAAATTTTCCGTTGAATTGAATTCACTTTCTGACGCCAGTAAATGAATTCAATTCAACGGGAAATTTCAACTGAAAGGAAACAGTAGGGGCTGCATGCAGGCTACAGCATAGGAAATCTATCACGAACAGGGAAAGTAGAGGAAAGAAGGGCAAGAGGGAGACAGAGGATGACTTATCTAAACAACGTGAAAGAATGGACTAACAACATCATAAATATAAACGAATTCATTCAGGCTTGTCATGAAAGAGAAGTTTGGAAGTACGTGGTAGTCGACGCCGTAGCGCATGACACATAAAGGAAGAAGAAGTAAATTGAAGGGGTGCCAATAATACCTCAAAACCAAAAGCTTGATACCAGCTTTATTATGATGGGAGCCTTTGAAGTCGAGATAACGCCGAGCATATTCATCTGATTGCTTCTTAACTTTTATTTCGTAGATGAAGATGAGAAAATTTGTCCGCCAATTCATGCAATGAGCCTCTTCGATATTCCAACAGAATTCGTCATCGAGTTAGGAGACTTCCTTGGTAATCTATTGAAATTCATTTTTCATAAATTTTTTACGTAGTGGTATTTTCTTATAGCGTATTAGCGGAATAGGTTTATTGTGACTGTTTTACGGCTACAGATCACGGTTGTGTGATGAGAATGTGGAGCTAGGGCTAAATGGCACTTTGGAAATGTTTCAATTTTGTACTCTCGAGTCCCGGATAATTGTCCTCCCGCGAATTGATTTTTGAAAAATTTTCCAAGCCCCTTCTTTCATTCTAATCCCTTTTTATTAATATTTGAAAGCTTTTATGATAGTGAACATAAATTTTGAAAAAATATGCAAATGATGCGTTTTGAAGTAAGAAAACTTGCAACTATTTTCAATTTTTCCAACCTCCCCCCGATTGTTCCAACCTCCCGATTATTGTTATATCGAGCCATTCCCAAGCCTACTGATAATTCTCAATCCCCCCCCCCCGTTTATTCGGTACTCGAGAGCATTTGAAGACAGGGTTTTCCAAATAAATTGTGCCGGTTTGTGTGACTGCTGTGGAGGAGCTGTAGCTTATATTGTCTCAGTTCTTATACAGTTGCTTCGTCCAGTCTTCAACTTAGAGCTTGAGACTTTGTTTGAGTCAATCTGACGAGTGGCTTGAAGAAAGGTATGATAAGTGCAAAACAATGCTTCTGTTGCTCGCTAGAAATGTAAAACTCAAGCAATGTTTGACAGAAATAGTTCTAATGTCACTTTCTAATGTTCACGAATTTGTTAAAGGGGTGGCAGTGTGGTCGCTTGTATGAACAACACTATTAACATTGTTTTAAATGCAGAAAGAATTTAGATACACCGCTAAAAGTCTTTCTTATAAAATTTAACTAAATTTTGATATAGCTGGAGAACAACATAAACACTGTTTCTTTTTCAATTGATTTTGAGTGGGCTTGTCAGGATTTCTAACTACTGAAAGCTAATTTAGGCCCTCTTTACATGCCGCATCCAGGCATGGGACCCCTAGTTTAACGTCCCTTCCGAAGGATGACGAGGTGAGTTGTGAGGTCAGGCCTCCGGGGTCATCCATCCGGAGTTTGACCTCACTCGACCAAGCTTAACTGCAGTCACCTGACGAAGACTGTATAACCCACTCGGCCACTCACCCCACAACTGTTTTGAAGCAACGTCTTGTTTTGCCTTTCCTCTGCCATGCCATAAATCAGCAACCACATGTCAGATCAACTCGAACTTGGTCTCAAACTGTAAATTTAAGCCCATTTTGTGCAGCCATGTAAGCATGAAGACAATTGAAAATACTGCTCCGACATAGCAGCTACATAAACGGGACACAAATTTTTGAGACGTCCTGTAGATGCCGTTTGGATGGCCTCATTTGCTCTGACAGCCATATGAGCGATTATGTTTGTATGGACCCAATTTCTAATCGTTTATTTGATCTTCTCTAATTCGCTTTTATCTTACGTGGCAGATTTTTCAGATACGTTGACAGGCAAATGCTGGAGGGATGAATTCAAGAGATCTAAAGGTATAGAAAAGTTGGCTGTATAGATCTTTTGCTTTAAAATGCCATGTTTTTGTACTCTTACCAAAGGATAAAGGAAAACCAAATTCTTTTAATTAAAGAAGAAGTTACATTATACATCGTAAGTGAGAAGGAACTTCGACGTTAAAAAAATCTGCAAAAATTGATTTAAAGAAATAATACCCATTTCTCCCTTAATATTGAGGCAGCACTAGTCTTCAATATCTTGTTATTTCAATATTCAATATCTTCAAATTTATTGAGAAAATCCCTCAAAAAAAATCATGAGCTATAGGACACCCAGTGTGTAGCAGTTTGAAATTTATATCAGAAGCGAGCCACCTTAACTTATTGTTTATTTGTGTTTTACGAAACAGTGAAAGATGGTTGTATACCAAGTAAGAATAAGTTCAAAACACAATAAACCATATGTTAAGGTGGCTCGCTTCTGATATAAATTTCAAACTGCAAAACACTGGGTGTCATTTAAGCACAAGATCAAGGACAATTTTTCCAAAATACACAGAGAGAGAGAGGAAAAAGGCATACATGTGTTCTACTAAAACCGCGCATCCTCTCTCACATTCATGTTTCGGCCTTACCATATTTATGCTTTATCCAAAAGCACTTGCTAATATAATGTTAATAATTTTTTACAATCATCAGGGGACCATTATGGAAATAAAGTCAACTCGATCTTTTAATGCTATCCCTGCCACTATAATCAGGAGTGTTTTTAACTTGCATGTATCAAATTTGCTATGTAAAATGTATTGTAAATATTTATGTATTTTTTCCTTTTTCTTTAACCATTGTAGAATTTTTTAGTGGCAAATTCATACCTACCTACCTACCTACCTACCTACCTACCTACCTGTCCTATCGCTCGTGGTATTTCTTCATTTGATATTGCTTTTAGTCTTCATCGTTTCCGTTACAGATGTACTGGAAAACAGCAAAAACTTTCATAAGATGCTAGATTTCCTGAAAGAACAGGAGTGGCTGGAAAGAGGTTATTTTATTCTTTTCAAATTTGCTTCATTCTCGTTTTTTGTTTGCCTTTGTGCAGGGCTAGAATCTTTGCAAAACTTAGATACGTAAAATGTTATTTGCGAATTCTTTCAACCAAAAGGATCGAATGGAACTCTTGGTCGTTTGCAATTATTGCAGAAAGAGAATTTTGGTATTGTCATCGTTATTAGAGTTATAGCATTTTGAAAACTTCTGCTGGTGATGTCATCCATTGAATTCATCAAATTTCTAAATCGTTTGTTTGCTACCAGGGTTTGCTACTATCTTATAGATCTTCAAAAACTGAGTATTTCTTGTAGTGGTCATAAAGATCTTCCTCAGTTAGTTTACAATTTATGGTGCTTTAAATCTTCTTTTATCGTCCTAAAGTATCAAAATATACAAACAATAACAAGAGTTAAACTAGAGAAAGGGAAATATGTCGTTCGTAGCGAGAAAGGACACAAGGTCATCGATTTCCCACAACGTCTAACAAAAAAGCACCCTGCGAAAATTTAGGTGTACCAGGTGCGTCAAAGAAATACATATCTGACTCACCTGGTAGGGCGCAATGTCAATTGATGGTTTTATTTCTAGCCTAATCGTTGTGTTGATTTAAAAAGGAAATGGTCGCTTCCAGAATTGTTCTGATTCTTCTGTTCATAATCACATTCAAGTTTGGGCTACCAAATAGAAGTAATTCACAGTCTTACTCCCCAAACTCTCAGTGTCGATGCTAGGAAGGTTCGAGAGCTGACCAAGGAGACCGCTGTGCTGCAATTCAAAGAGAGGGCAATGCAGGAGAAAGTGCTTTTTTTCAAAGCTTCTGATAACATTCTCTTGTACAACCATTCATAAAGTTTACAATCGCTGTACTTCCAAAGATAATGAAAATATCAAAAACTCTTTTTCTAGAAATAACGCGAAAATATGGGAAACGACTGAATTTCCCTTCGATATTCAGTTGAAAGAATTAAGCAAAATTTTTAATTTTATGGTTTTGCAGGTTGTGCCAAGATTGGAGCCCTACGCGATTTGCCATTATTACTTCGTGTGAACTTTTTAATAAGAAACTAAGAATTAGAGCCTGTATTAAAAATTTCTTGAAATGTATCTGATTTTGAATACCGAGAGTTTCTCACAAGTTTATTAAAACTTGCAAAACAATATTCATGTTTACTACCTGTTCCCTCCTGAGCATTTCACAGTCGTTTGAAGCATGTCCAATATTCATACATTACTCAAGTACCTTTCGAGTAATATGATGCAGGAAGCAAGTGAAAATAAAGTAAGTTTGTCCAAGACTTTCTTTTCTAGAACAGATGTAGACTAATGACGAATCGTCGTAAATTTCGCTCGTTTTTATATGTTTAATCCAGACTTTTTTCTCAGTCTACTGTAAGACCATTTGAGCGAGCTATTCGATTTAAATCAGTAGGTAAAGCCATTCAGTTCAATAGCTAAACAGGTAGAAAGTTTTCGTTGTTGCGAGCGAAAGCTGGGACGAATTGCAATAATTCTGGAAGAGACAGTTATGATGATGATGATGATGATGATGATGATGATGATGATGATGATGATGATGATGATGATGATGATGATGATGATGATGATGATGATGATGATGATGATGATGATGATGATGATGATGATGATGATGATGATGATGATGATGATGATGATGATGATGTTGATGATGATGATAATGATGATGATGATGATGATGATGATGATGATGATGATGATGTTGATGATGATGATGATGATGATGTTGATGATAATGATGATGTTGATGACGATGATAAGTGAAAGTTTCAGCTTATCGAATTCGAGTTTGTGTTACTTTTCTTTCCTTTTAGGGATGAGGAAAACTGTTGGCCGAATAGCTGATCACGTCTATCCCATGCCACAGTTGCGTAAAAGTATGTTGACATGATTTTATCTTCATCCTTATGTTTTGATTACCTATTGCCTTATAGCTTGATAATTTAATGGAAATTTATTAAAGATACACGTATTTTTATAAATAAGAAACTAAGAATTTGGGCCAATGCAAAAGTTTCTTAAAGTTAAAAGATTTTGAGTACCCAGAGTATCTTACGAGTTTCTTAAAGGCTCCATAACTGTCTTCATGTTCACTACCTGTGCCATCGTGATCATTTCAAGACAATGTTATTTGAAACTTTTCAATTATTTAGACATCACTCAGTATCTTTCGAGTAATCTGATACAGAAATAAGCGAACGTGAAGTGAAAATAGTAAAATATTGTCTTCCTTTGCTCGGGCATTGCTTTCTAACTCTTAGATATTATGCTTCCCCATCAACGCTGGGAAAAACTAAGTCTAGATCTACATGATTGTCAACAAGCCATTTCTAGTTGTGTTTGGGCATCTCTAGCACAAGGCTCAGATCTTTCAAATCTTTGAAAAGATGGGTGGAAAACTGTTTCACATTTTTCTATGAACTGAATGACTTGAAAACAACTTTGTGTAATTTGCTGTAAACCTGCCGTGGCAATTTTTGATATTTTGATTAGCTTCAAAATACCGGCATTTTGTATTATTCTGTAAAAAGTCTTGAGTCTTGTTGAAAAAATTAAAGTCATCGTAAATCTAATACTACTGGAGCAAAATTGATACAATCTTCAAGAAAGCCATAGTTAAAGAAAGTCTACAATCTGTTGGCAAGCAGAAATCTGTAGCTCTTCTGGTTGAGGATTTACAAATTTGATGACGTCACAGCCTTAATAAATGCCTCCATTTTGAATTTTTTTTGTGAACTTATTTTATTTCGAATTTGCTCCTAGCTATGCATACATTTATATGTACATATATACATATACAACTAATCTAAATCGAAACTAATCTACTCTATTACAAATGAAAGGAAATATCTAAGGAAATAAATACTTACAATGCTAAATTTTAAAAATCACTAGGATGTGAATGGACAGAATTTACAGGGTGTGATTAAATTTGCAAACGTTGCATTTGCAGGGAGGACCATCCCATTGTTTTATCATACGTTTGAAGCTGTTCAGATTATCAGCTGATTTTAGTTCATTTGGCAAACAGTTCCAGATCAGAGGTCCAATGGCTTTAAGACTCTTGGAACCAAGAGATCGAAAAATTGCTGCGGTAAATTTACAGCATATTACCAAAAGTTCGTATTAAGCACTTTAATTAAACGAAAAAGGTAATAGAATTTTACACCCACCCATTTAAAGATTTAAGCTTTATGCTGGCATAACTAGAAATGGGAGGTTCGACCAATTGATAACGTGGTCTAAATTATTAATTGCTTAACCCGTTTTTCCTTCTTTTTAACAGTGATATTTTGGGATGGAAAAGACTCCACTCAGTTCTCAGGTAGATCTCTTGAAATCGACTGCAACTTCAGCCAAGAAGGTTTTGAATGGATCTCCAGATCGCTACCTTTTCATCGCAAAGTAGCAGTAGTCAATAGGGGGAACAATGCTCAGCCAGCTGGTAAAGATGTAGCAGTAACGAAGATGCTGGAGTTTGATTGCACGGCTTGGATGCTGTCACATATCGAATCAGCGTCACAGGCAAACATGATTTCCTTGTATAGCCTGGAAATATGGGAATCAGCTTCAATTTCAGAAGGACCGTTTCTCTATTTTGCACGTTTGATGCCGTTCATTAATACTGTCCTTATTGAAGGGAAAGTTTTGCAAAGGCGTTCCACGGAGTTAATCTTTCCTGAACTGGATTCTGCATTGAAAGCAAGCATAATTTCTTTAAGAGAACTGACAATAACGGAGACAGCATCTGTGTCAGAGGTAGCGATGATTTATTTTGCAAATTTGATTCCATTTATTGAATCAGTTCATATTAAAGGGCAAGTATTTCCACAGCAATTCCCAGACACTTTGATGACCGTCAGCAAATCTTTGGACTGCAGAGTGAAAACAAAGAAACTTGGAATTGAATGCAGAAAGAATGATAACATAGGTGAAATTGTAAAGTTTTTTCCTTTAGTGGAAAAAGTCGTTTTATCGAATGCAAAGTTGACATGGGAAAGTATGGTGTCATTTGCTACTTCCTCAGCCGAGACATTTAATAGGGAGACAAAGACAGGAGGAACACTGCCGTTAAAGGATATCAAATTGAGGTCATGTGAATTCGATGAAGGAGTTGGATGGCAGCTGATGAAAGCTTTGAGTTTTGTTGAAAGCGTGCAACTAGTAGGTAGTGATTTTTCAACTGAGCATATAAATGCAATGGCAAACTGTTTATCAGAGATGAAAAACCAGGCTGATGCTGGGGATATTGTTTTGAAAACATTATTGTTAGGACCTCGCTCATGTCTTGTTGATAGAAGTTGGACACTCATTATGAATCTTGCTTCATTGATTGAAAATGTGGTCATCAATCTATTTTATCAAGTTGGCAATCCAAGTGGTGCTTGTTTGAAGGTGGTTCGAGCTTTGTCAGAGTTCATGAAGCAAGATACGGAGCAGATTTGGATTAAGGAATTTAGTATCATATTTCGCGATGACTGTGAGGATTTTATAAATGAAGATATCGTTGTTAGTGGTGAAGGACTGGGAAGAGCATTGCTGGATTTGAATCTGCTGAAGCCATTTGCTCGCTTCTATGTTAGCACTTGTGTCAGGACAGGTCTTATGGTTCTTGCAGACAAAATTTGGGGTGTAACAGAACTGCTTCAAGAAGACGAGATTTATGAGGAACTGATAGCTTTTGAGCCAGTAATTCGTTCAACCTTGGATGAATTTGACGGTTTGGATTTGCGCAATGCTTGTTCTGCTGCGGTGGAGCTCAGGAAGATATCCAAAGGTAGATCGTGTGTGTCTGGAGTAGAGCTATCGAGCTGTTCCTTAGGGGGTCAAAGCATAGGTGCAGATATAATGAAATTGGCTGCGATGGGAACATATGCTGATTTGTGTGAAAATGATTTTGAGGCAGAAGATCTTCACGAGATGGGTCTTACGATGTCAGAAATGTTGAAATTCGATAAAGAATGTGTTCGTATAAAGAAAATTGATATGAGTAAATGTGAGCTTGGAGGAAAGGGCAGTGGTAGAGCTATTGGCATGATCATATCTCATATAGAGGATGTTTCATTGTTGGAGAATGTCCTTGAGCGTAATGACTTGCAAGGGATTAGTGATACTATGTCAGAGATGAGGAAATTAGATTGTGTTTGTATCAAGAAACTTGATCTATCACATTGTGATCTAGGTGGCAAGGGGAGTGGCGTAGCAATCGGCAAGATAATATGTCCTATAGAAGATGTGTCATTGCATGATAACAACTTTCAAGGGGATGACCTTCAGGGGATGGAACAGGCCGTATTTAAATTGATGAAGCTAGATAGAAATTGTTTTCGTATCAAGAAACTTGATTTGAAAGATTGTCAGCTGGCTGGCATTGGCATGGAAAGTGGTAGAGCAATGGGACGGCTGGTTTCTTTGATTAACGAGGTTTGCCTGGATTGTAATAAATTTCAGCCTGAAGATATGAAAGGAATGGCTGTGGGGATGTCAGAAATGGCGGAGGAGAAGACGAGGGAAGATCGATTTCATCTCAAGAAGCTAAGCCTACAAGAATGTTCCCTTGAGGGTAAAGGAATGGGGACAGATATTGGGAATGTGGTAGCTTTGGTTGAAAACGTTGATTTGTATGGCAGTGCGTTTGAGGCAAGTGATATGCAGGAAATGTCTGCTGCTTTTTCAGAATTGATGAGCACTTCAAAATCTTGCTTTCATATCAAAAAATTGAATCTGAAGATATGTCAGCTTGAGGATAAAGAGATGGGGATGTCTCTTGTAAAACTGATATCTGCGGTTGAAGACGTTGATCTAAGTAGCAGTTACTTTGGTTCTGATGACTTTCGGCTGATGCATGAAACATTGTTAACTTTGTTGAAGCAGTCTGAAGACCGAGTTCACATCAAAACATTGAAAATGTCTTTGAATAACTCTAAAACAAGAGTGAAGAAAGACAAAGAGGCAGCTAATATCATGGGATTTGTTTCTTTAATCGAAAACGTTCATCTGAGTCCTTGTTTTAGTTGGGACTGGCGAAGTGTAAAGAAAATGGTTTCAGATTTGTCAAAACTGCTGGAGAATGATAAAGATCAGGTTCATCTGAAGAAGTTAAAGTTGAGCTGCAGTCTTCAAAAAGTGCAGAAATTAGTCGTGAAGTTACTGCGAATGGTGGAGGAGCTAGACTTGCGGTGTTGCTGGCTTTCTTATCGTGATTATATCGCAGTAGCTAAATTCCTTGAGAAGAAAGAAGCAACAACAACAACAACAACAAGAGCACCGCAAAAGAAAAATGTCAGGACGAAGTCATTTTTGCTACCAGTTTCACGAGAATCATTGAACAAAATCAAAGAAGTTTACGCAAAAATGGCTTTTAGCGTGAATACGCTTTGTGTTGACACATGCGGCACAGCATTAAAGTTTGTAAAACAACTTGGCAAAATGGCGATTGATTGTGCAATCCAAGGTCGTAAATGCAGGTTAAAGAATTTGAAAGTTGTAATAAAGAATGAAGACCAAGAGCAGATCCAGAAGCTAGTGAATATGGCTAACGAAATTGGCGTTTCAGTCACTCTTGTAAATGAGGAAGACGGCACATGGGGCAATGGGTGAGATATTCAAGATTTATCTTTCGATGATGCTTTTTACCTGGCAGCATGTATGCAGTGTGTTGAATGTTGAGACTCTGGAGGGAGATCGGGGCTCCTATTGTTCGGCATCATGCACCTATGCTTGCCTGACATCCAAGGTGATTCAGTAATCGTGTGGGTAAAATTTTGTACTTTTTTACGTAATTTCATCTATTTGAAAGTCTTTACGTTAAGGGCCATGAGATAGTCAGTATCCTTTGCTCCTTGCGGTCCCCCGTCCCTGTAGCGTTCAAGTATAGTAGTTTGTAGATGTAATTTGTATTGTAATATTTCATATGAACACCGTATATAAAAATGTTTTATACCAAGCTCACAGTCAGGGGATTTCTAGGCTGTATAGCCATCAAAGCATTAATTAGTTTCATATAAAATGATTGCTTATCAACATTGACGAGACAGTAAGTTTGTCAAAATTGGAAGTATCGGGTGAGATAAAAACCATTGCTTCTTGGATATTAAGACAATAATATTGGCAAATGTATCAATTAGACCCCATTTAAACAGTACCAGTATATCTTTGGTGCCGTAGCAAAAGTGTATCGAATCAGCCTCGCGTTTTCACTGTTCCCACTAATCCACTCCGTTCTGAAATTTGAGGGATTCCCTCGAGATGGCGTATTTTCAGATGTATGAAAATGATAGGATATTAATGGCAGTCTGTCACGTCTCTGATTAGCCACGACGACGAAGTCAGAGCTCAACACAGCGGATTTCTTTGTCAGTCTGTGTATTTGAAACAAAGGAGGGCTAATCTTGTTGACTTTCTACGGCCATAGAAGTCAGAGGATTAGCAACCATTCAAATTTCCTATTCTTCGTACTGTCCAAATCACCCAATCAAATGCGTTACAGACTGCCTTTAAAGAGAATCGACATGGTTAAAAGCGGGCCAGAGCTAAGTTAGAAATTAAGTTAGAAACAATGGATGGGTGGGAATTTTTTTAGCTTTTTTATAGAAGCTACGTGGTATAGGTACAATGGAATCCTGGGGGAGGGGGGAGGTCACTCGAGTTTCCAAAACACGGGGTGGTGCCATTCAAATCATGAAGGTACTGCCCGTAGATCCGGAGAAATTTCTAAAAAGTATGCCGATAAATCCGGAAAATTTTCTGAGAATCAAACCCATAAATCCGGAAATGCCGAAAAAGCTCACCAATAACTGAACTTTTAGAAAAGCGATACCCATAAATCCGGAAAATGTAAAGATTGTTGAAACCTATATCCGAACTCTATCGTAATAAAGGTACCCTAAAGATGGCACATCC
Source organism: Aurelia sp. 4 Dawson et al 2005 (assembly GCA_964019985.1). NCBI lineage: Eukaryota > Metazoa > Cnidaria > Scyphozoa > Semaeostomeae > Ulmaridae > Aurelia > Aurelia sp. 4 Dawson et al 2005. Next base: position 1,677,057 of record OZ026495.1, read on the forward strand.
TCATACCACGGAGAACCTAAGTTACCCCCAAGGAATGGAACTTCCATTAACGGACTTCTATATACAACTGACACCTCCGAACAACGGGCAAATCTTTTCGTCCCAAATGCAGCATGAAAAGAGATGATGCCTCTATACAGCGGACATCTCTCTACAGCGGACAATAACATTGGCCCCACCCACAGGTATCCTGTCCTTTCGATTGAGGTTCCTTTGTTTGCTTACTCCCTTTAATGCGAGTCATGAAAAGGTTCTTTTGATTTCCCAGATGCAAGTTCATTATCAATGGCAGCTCAGAGGAGATACACGAAACAAAATATGGTTATGTGTGTTTATGTGTTCCAAAGGAGGAAGATATTAATTGGAAGATTTCAAAGGTTTCATGTCACATCGATCTCGCTATTGGCGAAGCAGTTTTGAGTGATGTCATCTTGATTGGTCCTGAAGGGAAATCTTTTACCAAGACAGCTACATTGAATATACCATACAACATTTATGAAGTACCTGCATCAGCTAAAGTTGTCTGCGAATGCCTTAATGTTGAAACGAATCAATGGGAAAAAGTTGTCGCAATGTTTTCAAGAGATGGTGAGTCTTTTATGTCCATACGAAATTCTACAGTACGAGTTACATCTACGTCCTACTACGTATACTTCTAATTTCTATACAACGATACAACACTATAGGGACGAGACCACAAGGAGCAAAAGACAACGACTACCCCATGGCCATCAACATAAAAACATACGACAAAAAGCAACTAAATAAACAACTACGAAAAGCTACAAATATTATCAATTATTGATAAATACTGGAATCAGTCTCACATTGGATGTCAGGCCAGCGATGCTGAACCGCATGATCCTCGGACGAGAGATCAACAACAATAGCAGTTGCTGCTGCCACTGATCCCCTACAGAGTCCCTACCGTTCTTCACATATGCTTAATCTTTAGATTTTCCGATGGTTTTATGTAGACTGATGACATGTTCGTAGTGATCGCTATTAATAGATGGATGGACGCTCCCACTACGCCTCATGGACTAAAATTTGAAATCTGACACTGAAATTTGGGATGAAGTTTCCCCTATCGATTTCACAACTTGATATGGAAACCATAGCAACTTTGTACGAACTCCCTCCAGGCAATGGTGGATGGGCCTAAGTTGCCGGCTCGAAACTCCAATGTTAAAACAGCTAGATTTCAAGTTTTCAGTGATAGTAGCCATGAACAAAAGCCACAAGTATCCATACCAATGTTTCCTCAATCCAAGAATCAACAAACCGTTCACTGTTATCCAGGGGTTCCTCATTTTTCAGGCCAATTAGCTTCCATGAACTTCACCGCAGCATTGAGAATTCCCAACTGTCGAAGGTCGCTTGGCTCGCTTCTGAGACTACACAGCAGCCTCATTCCAGAGGGCACACGTAAACGTGTTCATCTCCGTCTCAAAATTTTATATCAAAGTCCATAAGGCCTAGATTGAGCAAAAAAAATGTCGTTGTTGTTATTGTTGTTGCTGTTGCGATATCTGGGACTATGTCGTGAGGCAAGGTTTTATGGTCTGAAACCTTTCTTGTGCTAAGGCACGCTAAGACACAGAAATACAAGGGAATAATATTTGAAGATCTTGGGAGCGTTTGGGCCTAAACCTACGTTCAGTTGTATACATAAGTTTGAAGACGAAACAGAGCCGAAAACAAGACAAGAAAACAAGACACATGGATCAAAACAAGGTAAATAAATTATCACGCAAAATATCCATGCCCCAACACCCTTGCTTCAATCAATAGCTAATCACTCTTCAAATGTTCCCTGATGGTGAACTTGAACAAAGATACCTCGTCTGTCAAAGATACCAGCAAACGAAATATCTATGTTCAAGGTACCTATCAATAGGAATATTTTGAGAATGATTAGGCATTGGCTGAAGCTAAATTCACATTATTGGCCCCAATTGCATACTTTTTGGGCACCCGGTAGTCTGAAACTTTCTTTACTTTCTTTCTTACAGGACCCTTGTTGATAGCAGTAACATCTTTACTGAAAAGGTTATCCTATATGAATATGGCATATTATTATTATCATTATTATCATTATTATTATTATTATCATTATTATTATTATTATTATTATTGTTATTTTAGATTATGGAATGCAATATGCCACGGTGAACGTTCAAGTTGCTACAAAATATATGATATCTCTTCGGCTTGAGAAAATGGAAGATTATGTTGCCGGGCGCGGGCAGACGGTCAGTGGTATTGGCGGCATTGAAGGAGATAAAGGTTCCAGTGTCACTTTCCCGTATAAGCTAGTTGGTACATACCTCCCATGCTGCAATTTCATGGTAAATGCTCTATTTCATTACCGTAAATAGTCTGCCTTATCCAAATCCAAAAATGCTTCGTGGTGCAGTGGTATGCGAAATGACAGCCTAAATTTTCTTTGTTAATGGCTATAGATAGAGAGAACCTTTAGGATTTTGATGTAAAATTTACTGTCCATTTCTAGCTTTTTGTCTTTATACCGTTTCCGTCCGTCTCTTCATTCTTTCTGGAGATCTGCAAAAATTTAGGCGAACATTGGTGCTTGGTCCACTATTTTTTCCACCCCCGTAGTGGTCAGTAATCGTTCATGTTTTTCATCATCAAGCAAACTAGCTTCACGAGGACTGGAATCCAACGTCTACAACGGCTGGGCTACACGGCGTCACCCATGTTACATTTCGAAATCAAATGGTTCACGAAGTCAGAGGAAGCCATCAAAGTAAAACTGCCGATTAAAAATACCCCGGGGGATGACATTGGACAACTGGTCGTATTGTGTTGGAATGGCTTGGATTTCATTGATGTGACGAAGGACGTGAATCCAAAACTGCTTGATGGTGCTGTGGTATGTGAAATCAATCAAACTTGCAAGTGAGTAGATGAATTAGTTTATGTACCGGAATCTAAGAACGTAGTCCCTGAAATCTTTTTGGGTGTAACATTTCCAGATATATTGCAAGAAAGTTTTTAGTTTTCATCTTTAACACCTCCAAAGGGGACAATCTCTTGGACTTGCCTGGTGGGTTATTGTTGATAATTATGACTGCTTACAGTGGTTTTGTTATCGTGCTTTTTCAAAACGTCTTTTCTAAATTTTGAAAAAAGGTGGTTGTTCGCACGTATCCGGACCTTTCTAAAAACGCTTCTTTTTTATCCGCGGGTTCGCATCCACACGAAAACGGCTTTTTCGGTCACGGAAACCAAAGCTTTTCGAAACCGCTATCCAGAGTTGATCTCTTTGAAAATACCATTTTCCTGTTGTCATGTGCACGGATGAAAACGGGAAGCTTTTGAAAATGCTGACGTCACAGCGTCGGATTGCTACCCATCAGAGCATGCGCTCGGATTTTTGGGGATCACGTGAGGGCATGTTGTTTATCTGTCTTCGAATTTCAAATGTCACACCATTTTCGTGAAGACGGGGATATTTCGAAAACGCTCCTCGTGTGGACGCGGATCATTTTCATACAGATTAAAGAAGGCGCATTTTCAAAAAATATCCGGATACGTGTGGACGTGGCCTAAAATGTATTGATGAAAGTCTAATGCCTCCCCTGGTAAATTTCTATATCCAAAGATACAAAATCAAATTGTTCCCCTCGCTCTCTATCTCTCTGCAGGATCATTGCTGTAATCTGTAGCAAGACAGTTCAAGCAAGGATATCTACACTGTCAAGAGACATACTGAAATACATTGAACCACAATTAGAAATGCGATTCTATTTGTACGTTAAAGATGTCCATGATCCAGACTATTGCATAGCATGCTCTTGTGTTGAAAACAGATCAATTGTTGATGAGAAGCTTAGGCCAATGGGATATGAAATGGTTGCAGAGAATCTTGCGATGCAAGGAGTTTTTGAGAATACTGAAATGAGAATTGATGTTGGAGGAAGAGATATCCAGCTGAGATCGTGGAATTCTCCCAAAATGAGGTAATTTTGATATAGAAATAGTCGGTAAGTGCTAAATAGATTGGCTTGTTGTAGAGAGGTCAGTCCTGGTGACCGGTAAATGAAAGATCATGATTTGTCAAATCAACATTGACAGCATCAAGGAGTGTAGTCCGACCAGTTGTAGCTGGAGAAAATATGTGCATCAAAGACTTCATTATAGTAATCCACATGATAACACATTATAATAATCTGCCTTACACATTCTACCTCAAGCGTACTCATTTTGCGTCCCCCCCCCCTCAAGGTTATTAATTCAATCTCTGCCAAACCATGTGAAAGATTTCTTCATCTTACTTCTTGTTTTTGGAGCAGAATTTGCTGTGTGATGAAAGAATTCAAGTTCACAATCTAACTTGAACTTTTTTCGGAGTAGAACGTACAGAAAAGATTTAGTTTTTGGTGGGGATACGAATAGGCTAAGTTGTGAGCCTCTTTAGAATGTGACGTGAAAACGTAGAATTGCGGGGTGAGTGGCCGAGTGGCTTATACAGTCTTCGTCAGGTGGCTGAAGTTAAGCTTGGTCGAGTGAGGTTAGATTTCGGATGGGTGACCACTGAGGCCTGACCTCGCAACTCACCTCGCCGTCCTTCGGAAGGGACGTTAAACTAGGGGTCCCGTGCCTGGATGCGGCATGCACAGTGGCCCTAAATTAGTTTTCAGTAGCTAGAAATCCTGACAAGCCCACTCAAAATAAATTGAAAACAAACAATACAAAACAAATGTCGTCAAATTTCTAGATCATAAGCCAGAAGAGCGAAACTCGGGGGGGGGGTAACTTAACTTGTCTATGATACGGGGTTGTGCCATTTTTTAGGGTATCTTTTTCATGATAGTTTCCGGATTTATGGGTATGGTTTTCAACAATTTGTTGCATCTTCCGGATTTATGGGTATACTTTTCTATCAGAATTCAGTTATTGGTGAGCTTTTTTGGCATTTCCGGATTTATGGGTATGATTTTCAGAATTTCTCCGGATTTATGGGTATACTTTTGAGAAAGTTATCCGGATTTATGGGTGGTACTTTTACGATTTGAATGGCACAACCCCGTATCTTGGAAACTCAAGTTACCCCCCCCCCCCCGGGGAGCGAAAACGTTTTTCCTTGATATCACATTGTAGACAAACTATAAATTATGATTTTCTTTCAACATTATTTGATCTTTCGTCGTCTTGTTTAGAAATTACGATAGTTTAACGTTTAGTTTCGAAATTTTCTTGAATACTTAAAAACGAAGAAAAACGCTGTAATTTAGAAAATATTAAAGATTTCAGAAAAGTCCAGCGGCGGATTTACAGTAAGATAACTAACGCTTCCTTGAAGCCATTTAGTCAGAGAAATAGGTCATTGAATCTTGCACCAACCATTTTGAAGATTTGAAACCTATGCTCCAATGAAGGCTGCAGATCGCATGAGCAGTAGTGAATGAATTTAATTTCCTGTCTCATTATGCAGTCGAGAACTCAGAACGTTGATTTGCTTACCACAATGCAGAAACAATGTGTCAAAACAATAGTGTCAGCAAGGCGTTTCCCCAACAGGTATAGTGAAACGATCGGTATGCTACCTAAGAAAGTCTAAATTGCTCAAACTCTGTCCTTATTTATAGATTACATGAAGGGAAATGGTGTTGCAGCGAGAATTTCTCCTTGAAACACTTCGGAAGTCAGGTTGAAATCTTCATTGTAGATGAAACGGATGGGACGCTATATGCTACTTTCAACTTGGTATGAATCTTTTTTCATGTATTGTCTTGTAAACAAATGATTTTTGGTCTTAAATGAGGGACTCATCACGTTAAAGCCATAAACACAACAAAAAGACCGTAATCTGTAGAAAGAATTCTGTTTACTTCTGTAAAAGTACAGCAACCAAATTACACCAGTAACTAAAGAGAAAACTGTTGAATCATGTAAGAGAATTCGACCATGTTTTCTTTTGCAGGATTCAACCGTTTTATCTCTTGTTGCTATTTTACAGAAGCTAACAGTCTTGAGTCTTCTTTCCACAGATTACGGTGTTTTTGTTGCATTTATGGGTTTATAATGATGAGCCCGTTATTCAATGCTAGTTTCTTCTTATAAATTCTGTTTCAAAAAGCTCTGCACCAGAATCAAGTAGATAATGCAAGAAAGGGGTCTATTGCTTTTTTTGAAAGTTTTCTACAGTTTAAAAGGGGCTATGTTTAATTATTTACTCATAAAACAATAAATTAAGTGATGCGGAATGTAGCAAAAATGGTTTATACAACGCCAAAACCCTTTCTTTCACAATTTGTTTAATTTTGGCATTTTGGGAGAACAAAGAATGTGCCGTTTTCGAGAAAATCAGTTTTGCGACTTCCTAGTGCCACCAACCAGTTTTCCCATTGGCCAAGACAAGATTTCGAACTCTAAGCTGAAGTCTGCCCTATGCAGGTATATAAATAAAATAACGTAAAGATAAAGCATACAGCTCCTCCACAGCAACAACACAAATGAGGCACAGTTTTTTGGGGACCCCATGTACTTTGTTGGTATTTCGATGTGTGTGGCGTAATCTTCGAATGATGGTCTATTGCAGCCAGTGGTCGCAGCAGGTACGAGCTTGAGCTACGAACCTGAAGGAGTTCGATTCTTGGGATTAAAACTAGAGAACTGCTACCTCAAAGATATCAATTTGCAAAACAACACAGAAATCAACAAGCTCAGGAAATGTCTTGGGTTGCGCAAGAAGCAAGTTAAGAAAATTAAAGAAGTGATGCGTACGGAAGCAGAGAGAGGTGTTGCGATGAAACTAGCCTGGAAAGAAATTACGAATGCTTTTGTGAAAGGATATCTGGATGAAGATCGGTTGAATAATTTTGGGAAATTAGAACCAGCACGAATGAGTGAAAGAATATTAGAAGGTGAGTAGTGAGTGCAAGTTTTGTTGCTCCATACACAGCATGGGGGTCGCATTTTTGCAAAGATTTAAAGTTATTCGTGTAACAGTTTATTGCCCCATTCTTTCAACCGAACTTGTTGGGGAGACAAGATACGCTTGACTGAGGAAATTGATATGTCCCCCCGTGCAGTGGGTCAAAGCTCATGCGCCTGTCAGAGCTTCAACCCCAAAACGCTACTGCGCATGAGCTATAACCTACTGTACGGGGGGACAGATAAGTTTTCTCGGAAAAAGCATATCTGGTCTCCCCAACAAGAACTGATCTTTATGTGATTTTCCATGATCCCTGAGAGGACATTTTTATATCATCGATATTTTCAACATTTCAGCATATTGAATAATTCTGCTTGCATTTTACAGGGTTAGCAGTGTTTTCTATTCATAAGAGAGCACTCTCTGCCTTTTAAACAATGCAGCAAAAATCTTAATACGATGCCAGAACCCTTTCTTTGAAAACTTACTTTATTTTGACATTGCTGGCAAACAACAGAATTGCTGTTTTTGAAACAACCACTAATTTTGCCTTTTCTCTGACATAAATCAGCAACCACGTGTCAGATTGATTCAAACAATATCTCAAAACTCTAAGTTGAAGCTTGACCTACGCAGTTGTGTAAAAACCGAGATGAGGTAATGTACACCTCCTTCACAGCAGCCACAGAAACGGGGCACAATGTTTTTGGAAAATCCTGTATACTTCCACACCCTATTTGCAAGATGGTTGATGTGTTAATGGGCTTCAAGAAATGCGGTAGTAGCGTCAAGGTGTGCCAAATCAAAATTGAGCTAGAAAAAGTCCACGAGAAAAGATTTCAGGAGCGAGTTTTGTTGCAGTAAGTAAGATAGAAGAAATGGGGGAAAATGATAGAACATTTTTGTCTCTCTGACTGCTACCGTTATCTTTCTGCTATATTCTGTGAAAAACTTTCACAAAACATTGAGATTCATCGTGGCTGTAGACTTATCAAAGACAAAGTATCAATTTTCCTTCAATTTTGGCATATACACCAATGATGTATGGCGATTTGAAGTTGCGCAAATTTGAAACTGAGGGAATATATCATGTCTAGGTTGCACGAGATTTAATCGTGCAAATCTACAGCTGAGCGAAAATGAGTACCACACGAATTCAAATACTAGTACGGTATTTAAGTCTCAGTTGGCCGAAGTGACATCAATTGAGTAAAAAGCACTGGGAGACATGGGACAAGGGAGTCAAGTAAAAAGTCTAATGATGGCGAAAGCAATAATTGAAATTCGTATTTATCTTTCCCAGTTACTGGCTTTCTCGAGCAAACATGGATGAAAGATAATGATGCTCCGGATTTGTTTTTGGCGGAAATTATCAAGTCGAAGATCTTCGAAGAAATTGATATTGTGATGGTGTTTTGCAAACGGCTTGGGTTTACGGAAAGCAAGATAAAAGAGCATGTAGATTTGATGAGCCAAAGTGGAGAGGTGGTATTATTACCGAAGGGAAATAGATGCCTTAAATTAGTGCTAGAGTATGCTTTTAAAAGTGGAACTACCATATTGAAAATCGTGAAATCATTGCTAGCAACAAAGCTGCATTTCAAAGTATTTAAACCAGACTCAAGAAAAGATCTATTGGTGCAAACATTGCTCGATGGTCTTGGCAAGATCATTGAAGAACATGTCATAGCTAAATGTATGACGTTTATGCAACATTGAGAGCGAACATTTGTAACGTATCTTTATAGGTTTCAGGTGAAAAGAGACACGTTGGAGTAAGCTTGCAGAGAATTTGAATTATAGGGTCTGCTTTGGATCAAATGGGCTTGGTGAATTTTAAGCTACAAGGACGACGATTATGGCATCTTGATGTTCTATTTATTGTTGTTTTTGTTAAAAATATCTTTGGTTGCAAGATAAAATCGTATTTCGTTGTTCGAGTTTATGAGATAGCTCAATCGTTTTGCGTTATGGAAATGGCTCTTAAGAGCAGAAAGGAGCATATGTCAACAAAAGAAGGATACAAGTCAACATCTGTCTCCAACATTTTCTTTGTTTGGTTCCAAGGAGGAGTGGAAGAGAATTCATTCCTCGTGTTTTTTTGGGTGTATAACTACAACACTTACTGCTCAAAACTGTTTTAAATAGAATAAAATAAAACCAAATAAAATGCTTTAAAAAAATATTTAGATATGTCCCTCTTCTTTTGATATTTGATCGTTTGCTCTTAGAATCGTTTCTGGAATGCAGAACGAGTGAGCTAGCTACCTGGGATTCAATGCAACTTTAGTCGCTTGCTTCGTTTGTTTATGCATGGGCTATAGTGCACCTTGTTTGTACTCAGAAATAAATGTTCATTACCTCGATATTACTGCTTTTTTTCTATTCGGGCCAAGCTTTACCAGTGCCAGAAATCAACTTCAAATGGCTCCTACGCGTCCAAACATTTAGCCCCTACACAGCGTTCATGCTCGTTTCAATGCTTAGACGCGTAGGAGCCATTTGAATTTGATTTTTGGCACTGGTTAGGCTTGGCCGGAAGAGAAAACAACAAAGAAAACTATGGTAATATCGAGGTAATGAACATTAATTTCTAAGCTACAACAAGGTACATTAACGCCACTCGATACATATCCGTTAAACATTTCATTTTTTGAATCGTTTTTAAAAACCTTTGAAAACAGAGAAATACAACAAAAATTCAACAAGCTACAAACTCAACAAATCTTATCATAAACTTACAACTTCTACTCTCTTGAATCCAAATTGGTTTTTTACAAGTTTTACAGTTTCAAACTGCGTCAGAACTTTCAATTCCTTCGCACGGCCTACAGTAGTGAAATGGGTAAGCTTGGGGTAAAATGGGTAAGGCGAGGACGGGGATTTCACTCCCAAAAATGTCCTAAGCTTTTTGCAAATCCTTTTTCGTCCTCACTGATATTATGAATGATGATTTTTGAGATCATAGTTTATCTTGTTACACACTACTCATATACCTCCCCACCTCAACCTAACCAATCGTATCTCTGAAGATCCTACCTTTTCAAAAAACTAGTGTCACAGTTATAACTGGAAGAGCCAGGCTCAAGGAGAAAACCGGGGCATTTTCCTTACCATTTGCTCACTCATATTCAAAGCTGAGGGAACTTTCACAAACTCGCTTCCCACCAAGAATGGGACCCGTATCTTAGTCAAGATGTCTCTCTCATTCTGAACGGGAAAGTGGTATTTCATTTGTGGTAAAAGTGCGAGAGGGCAGGGGTTCATAGCTCTTCAGGAATGTGTAGCCCCCTTTCAGGATAGTACGCTACTTTCCATGATATATTGCCCAAACAGTCACCCATCCCCGCAGAACGCCTTCATAGCTAGCGACACTGGCTCTTCTCAATCAGGAGCTTTCTACTCCTTGAATTTCCCATGACCCATGACTGTTCACTGACTTCAATCAGAAGCTTTGAAACATGTCAATGTCCTTCGCAGAGGCTTCTGGGGCATCATCCGCCCATTCATCATCACTATAGTCATCAAAGTTACTTGAGTCCCCAGCGTGGGCGATCTTTGGTTTTATGGGTGGCTAGGAAAGAAATTGAACAAAGCTCTCAAAGATGAGAAAAGCAAACCCAAAACAAGCAAAGCTATGAAAAATCTCAAGCTATAGCAGGCGCGGAGGTAATTCTTGAGAATAATAAATGTTGCTTCGGCTTCCCCGTCGTTCCATGCGGTGGCGCATTGTAAATTGTTGTTGATGTTGCAAGATGATTACGTCATGTTTTAACAATTATTGGCACGAATAACCTCCGCGCCTCCTGTAGCGCGAAGTAAAACTGTAGAAAAACTGGACTTTGTGTTGCAGCGAGAGAGCCTCACAGAAGTCCCCAAGAGCACTTGATTGATCGATCGATCGATCGATCGATTGATTGATTGATTGATTGGAATGCAGCGAATTCTGCTTCATTGCCGAGCGACTGAAACATTTTTACAATAATTCTAGCATTTGGAAATTCCTCTAATCGAATATCTTACCGGGTGTCCCAGAAAAAACGCAACAGATTTGAATAATTCTAATGGAAGCTGTTTCATACTTGTTACCAAACAACTATTTTTATTGAAATCTACAATTATCAGAGTAAATTTTGATATGTTTTCCAGTATTTTTGGGGACTTGGTTGTAAAGTTAAAAATCAGCAAAGTTCAAAGTTGCTTCCAGGACGAAACCAGAGCTGCTGCATTAGCAATAGTTGATTAGATTGTCAAATCATAAAAAATGACAGTCTTAGCAATTACCGAAGATTGCTGACAAGCGCTGAAACACAAAAATTAATTGAACATTGAACAGATACTTGTACATAGATTTCAGTCATGGCGAAGTTGCATTTTCTAAAATGACTAGGCCATTCTTACAGTTATGCTTTCAATTGGAAATGAGCACTGAGAGCTCCCTCGAAACTAGATAACTCACAAATCATTAAGGGATTTCTTTTGTCACAGTTTCTTGATCAAATTATGTGCTTGTCTGTAATCCTGTAAAGTTGCAGATAATACCACGCTTGTAATTTTGCATTATGCTGACACTAGTTGTGGGAGGTCTGGTTTGCCATGACAGCAAATTTCGAGTTTGTTGATTTATAACTCTGCAACCAGGTCACCTAAAATTCTGAAAAATATCTCAAAATTTTATATAATTATTGTAAATTTTGAGAAAGCTAGTTATTAAAATTTTAGTTTAAAACAGCTTGTATTAGAATTTTTTAGATCTGTTGCGTTTTTTTTTTGGGACACCTGGTATGCTTGGGAAATGCTTAAAGAGGTATAAAAACACAAATCAAATGTTTTAGCCGATATCTGCTTGTGGTCCATGGCCTGAAGTATCCAAAGCCTCACTTTCACTTTCACAGGAGCTGTCAGCAGACTGGAGGTATGACATGACCCTATTTAAACGGACATCCAAACCTGGATACCTAAACATCTGGAGAGCAGATTTCCTAAACAAGTTCGGGAAATTTCCAGCAGGTTCTTGTCCTCGTTGAGCTTTATGACGGAAGGTACAATTTAAAAAAATCTTCACAGGTTTCTTCTGTTTTCTTCGCATAGTCCCAGTCTGATTGGTCCATGAAAATAAGGCGTTCTGAAACATTTGATTCCTATCTATAAAAACACTAGCTTCAGTTAAAAACATTTGAACCCGGTTTCATCTAACATGCGTCAATAGGGCATCGACAATGATATGACACGCAAGTTAGAAAAAAGAATACTCGGTGAGCCAGAAAAAGTTCCCACTTTTGAAAATTCATAGCACCAAGAGAGCTTCAAATATTTGAATGATTCAAATTCGACTTAAAAGCCGAAGGATTGAAGTATTTTTGTGATTTTTTTCGGTGTCATAACGGCACTAGAAGTATCGGGAAATTCAACTTCGTAAAAAATTCATAGTTGCAAATTGACTGAAAAAGGGCCCAAAACATTGATCAAATCGTAAGGATTCTCTTTACACTGAACAATGCGCAATGTGTATTTCACCTCTCTCAAACGTTTTAAGACATCAATTCTAAAAACAGATACCCAAGATTTTCAGTCCCATGGCAATAAATGTGCAGTGGATATCTCTCACCCATGAGAGATGGAAATTATCTCCATTGCTCTTCATGAGGAGTCCATTGTAATTTGATCAGTTTTTTAGGCCCTTTTTCAGCATTTTGCAAGCAAAAATTTCTGTAAAGTTGAATTTACCTACATTTCCAGTGCTTGCAAGAAGGCGAGAAAAATCAAAAAAGTACTTCAATCTTTTGGCTTTTAACTAAAATTTGAATCATTTAAATCCGTGAAAAACTCTTGATGCTATGAATTTTCAAAAATGGGAACTTTCTTCTGGCTCACCCGGTGAATGATAAATAAGCCGTCTGATTGGACCTCACCAACAAAACGTCATCTCATTGAACCGATTTGGCACAAGACTAACCCAAAAGTGTCGATTCCCTTAAATCGCCGGTGCGAATGGAGTATTAGTCTTCAAAATGAAGACCAATCCAGTGAACTGAAATAATACTTACTTTTAACTTTTTGTTGTAAATATCTGACCAATTTAGATCATCAAACCAGCGATGAGTTTTTATCTCTTCGACACCTCTCTAAAAACATAAAGCATTATAAGTTAATTAAGAGTGACACTCTTTCCGAAGGGCAACTCCGTGATAAACTGATGAATTCTTTACCAAGATGCACTGCGTTCCAACTAAGAATCTGTAATAGTTCTGAAGGGTTTCGATTTAAGAACGAAGAGCATCTTGCTAAAACAATCCTCAGTGCTATCTTCATGTTTTGAAAAGAAACTTGACACCAACTTCCAAAAACAGGAAAAGTTACGTTTCTTGAGAGACGACGTTGATGAAAATTTAAGCACCTTTTTTGCTAATACCCAAGCACAAAACAAAGGTGGCGCCAGGGGAGGGTTAAGGAAGCTCCCCGTCGGAGGCAATTTTGGATTATTGTCGGAGGAGATATTGTAAATGATGTACAAAAAAACTCATTTTTTGCCATTTTCGCCTCCTATCAGAACTTCCAGTCCCGCTTTCGGAAGATCTCTGGTGCTACCCCTAAAACAAAATAGCTCTTTCTACTACCGCACCTCAATCCAAGGTTATAAGAAGTCAACTGTTGCTTATAGTATTTGAAAATTCTGGAAAGATGACGGTATCATCGCAAAGACACAACCAATACGCATAAAAACAATGAGGCCCCGTTTACACGGTGCCGGACAAGTTTTTATCCGTACAAGCTTTTGTACGAATAATTTACGTTTACATGGTACCGGACAAATATTTGTTCTCTTTGCCTTTCCGTTTACACGGTGCCTGATCTGAACGTATTTCTGTGCCCACGACATGCGCACTAAAGAGCAAATCATATGTCGTTTGTTGTCTCTCGACATTCTGAAGTTTTCTCTCCATTCCTCTGGTACAACAACGTCCATTACGAGACTCCTGCGCCATGCACTTGCCCTTCCCGGTCCTTCCCCAAAATGAGATCTTTTCAAGCTTGTTAAAGCTTTCTTCAGCTCCAGCGTCTGCTTCAGTGGTAAAATACAGATAAAAATCGTGTTTGCAATAAAATCAACTGTTTCTTTTTCGTTTTTGATCAGGTTAATAATCACCAAATTCACAACATATAAATGTTAGCGCCAGAAACACGCCACGGCACAAAAACACAAGCTCTGCCATATTTGTTCTGCCTCATTTTGGGAAAATTCTACCCTCCTAGTGAATCCGAACAAAAAGAAGCTCGGTAATTTGCGTTTACGCGGTGCCGGACAAGTTTTTATCCGTACAAGTTCACAACTTGTACGCTTTCGTAGCAGTACAAGTTTTTGTCCGGATAAACGAACAAATATTCGTACGGATAGGGAGGTACCGTGTAAACGCAAGCCCTATCCGTACAAAAACTTGAACGGATAAAAACTTGTCCGGCACCGTGTAAACGGGGCCGCCTATGCCCTTCACACCACAAGAAAGCTTCCTCAAATTTTAATTCAATATTTATATCAGTATTGCCTTGACCAGTTTACATAACCTTATTACATTATCTTTTTGATTGAACATTTAAATTTCTGAATTTCCAGAACTTTCTGAAATCATTGCTACTAAGGCCCTTAGGCAACTGGCAATTATTGGAGCCCTTTTTGAAAGTTGGCCTAATTTCATATAGATTCATTACATAAGTTTAAGCATCGCTCATTCAATTGCATGGTTTTCACTAACACTGATGGTTTTCCCCATGCCTAGCTGGATAAGAGAAAATAATGACAGAATACAAGGAATCACATTGTAAATCTAAATTTTATATTGTGTGAAAATTATTTTGTGATGCCACTCAAGATTACAACACGTCGCTACAGCTCTAGATGCCACCATATGTCTGCTCACGTCTGTTAAAAATTGGACTTAAAGTCAATGAAATCTGTGAAAAAACAATGTAAACGATCGCAATGCATCTCGGGTACCCAAGAGCCGAGTTTGAAATAAGATGCAAACGATCGAATATTCGATCATATAATGTATCTCAGCTGAGAGACAGAAGAATCTAAATGTCGCCCATTGTATTTTACGATCTCGATAGACAAAAACAATAAGAATTGAAGTGTCACGTTCCTTCATCTTAGTCTACTTTTAGAATTTTCATGCCAATATCTCTGCTTAGTCGATGATGGAAGAGGGAAGCGAATGGGGCCGAAACAAGGTAGAGGCTTACCCTTGATCCACCAAGCCTTGCTGTCCGATCTGAGTCTAAGAGTCTTGAAATTAAATCCCTAGAGAACAATTTCAACTGTAAAGACTAAATAATGATTATAAAAATACAACTAATAACGAAATAAAAGGTGATCAGTATGAAAGAGTTACTTGCTTTACATTACAGTTGACTGCAACCGAAAAATCTAAAGCCTTTTCGAGTATTTGAAAATTCTAAACAACCACACACAATTCTATTGCCACAGAAACAATAAACAATGTTGATGAAACAATCTAGTATTTGACAATGAAAATAGTCTGAACAGAAATACAATATCTTTTCAAATGCAACAAATGTAGTGCAGTTTTTCGCCTTATTTTTTCCAAATTTCAACCAAACGAAGGATCTGAAGTAAGACACTTCAATACTGAGAAGCTAAGCTCATCGGAGCAGCGTCCTGTTCCTTCTTCTTGATGTGACCATGGGTATCAGGAAACGAGGAATGTGTTATATGGGGTTAGTATTGCAGTAAAGCATCAGAAGCCACTGGTTCCCGGCAGTGCTAATGAAAATATGACACCACGCTCATCCATGATATCGCTGAGCAAGGGGTAGCTATATTTGAAGCAGAATCCTAGGACATAGAACCTAGAAAAAGAAGTGTTTTTTTCAGAAAATATCCCAAAACCACTTAAATACTACTGGACTCGAGGAAAGGGTATGCTATTAAATGGTATGGACGCGCGTGGTGTACCTTTTGCTACTGCATTGACCCCCCCCCCAGGCACCGGTTCCGCATATTCTAAATTATAATGGAAGTTTATATCTATTTAGAACGTCCAGAATAAGTGCACAAGCATTAGGCCTACCTTTGTGCATCATCTGTACATCTATAGTATCTTCTGTCGTCTTGATTTTTAGTGTTCAGATGGCTGCTTCCCCGAATCGACTTCACTTGCAAAGCGCCACATTGCAGTAAGTCGTTGTGTTGTTCAAGCTCCTTCGAAAGGGATAGTGCGGAGCGAACACAACACAACACAACAACTTCTTTTAATATGGCGCGCTGTGCAAGTGAAATCGATTTGGGAAAGCTGCCATCTGAGCGTTGAAAATCAAGATGAGAGAAGATTACAAATATGATGCACAAAGGTAGGCCTAACGCTTCTGATGCTTTACAGCAATATAATGATACAACAACAATAGAACGCATTCCACGTTTCCCAATACCCATACTGTGACTACACCTACGGCGATGCAAGAAAAAAATTAGTAGTAGGTAAAAGTAAAAAATTTTCAGACTGGCGGGTATAAAGGTATACCTAGACATTCCTTTTGCATGTTCTATTTACAGTTTCAGCCACATTTTTAAAGCGGGAGGCAATTGTCCACACATACACTCCAACCTTACCAACCTTGTCCCCAGGGCATTTTGTCATATTTGGACGGAGACAAAAGGCCCTGGGGACGAGGTTGTCCCCTTGCCACATCTCATGATCCCTGGAATTAATGAGATTTGGCGAGTATCTTCACTCTATGCATGCAGTCATACTAAGACTGGGCCATACCCGCAATGTAGTGTTCTCATCAAGGAAGGGACTTTGCTGATACAAGATTGTTTGATAACTTACAATTCTGATGTTTCTTCCAGGTATTTAGGCCATATTATGTGACCTCCAAGTATTCTTTCATATGTTCCAAACTGGCTGTTATCTGTGAATGGTGGAGTGCTGCAAACAAGGAAGAAAATGAAATTAACCAGTTCAGTGAAATATCCTTATTTATATGATTATTGGGTGCACACAACTTT
This sequence comes from Aurelia sp. 4 Dawson et al 2005, assembly GCA_964019985.1. Taxonomy (NCBI): domain Eukaryota; kingdom Metazoa; phylum Cnidaria; class Scyphozoa; order Semaeostomeae; family Ulmaridae; genus Aurelia; species Aurelia sp. 4 Dawson et al 2005. Next base: position 1,693,988 of record OZ026495.1, read on the forward strand.
TAAAAACACAATTTTATTCCCATGGAAGCAGTTAAGGTTTTGGATTTATTTTATTTCCAAGGTCCGTGTTTAATTTGGAAAGAAACCAAAATGATAAATGTAAAAAATAAAACGAAAATCTCTTAAATCTGCAACCACAAAACCAAGAATAGAACTATGGCAACAACTTGATGCTAGATTCATTAAAATGTTGAGTCTGCACCGCTTGTCTCTTGCCATGTAAATTTTGAAATTCTCCCTCTTCATAACGCTCCAGAACGCTCCAGCACGCATGTGCCAATGACTTAAAATTGACATCACTCCGAATCCACCGGACTTTCTGAGGTTCATCCAGGGTCTGCCGCAAGATTTTCAGAAAGGTACCCGGTTCTAATTACAAAAAAATGCCACCGCGCCAACTTTAATGATGAATTTTGGCAGAAAACTACGCATTTTTAATTATTTTCGCGAATTCTATCCAAGTCAATCCACGTATGAGAAAAATCTGCCGAAAAGGGCCTTTTTAGAGAAAATCGGGCTCAAAAATCCACCCATGTGGAAGGCAACCACCTTTCAACCAAGTTAAGTACCTCCCCCGGGGGCTAATTTACCTTACATAGTCAAAAAATAACTAAGTGACAAGAACAAAAATTCTCACCCAACAAGCATTTCGTAGATTAAAATTCCTAAAGCCCAACAATCAACTGAAAAACTATGTCCTTTATTTTGAATAACTTCTGGTGCGATATATTCTGGAGTTCCACAAAGAGTCCACGTCCTGCACAAGAAACGAATAAGAACAAAATTAGGCTACCAAGAACTACGCCAAGAAAAGATTTTAGTTTATTTCATTCAAAAAAGAGATTGACTTTTTCAATATCTTTGTATGCCTCTGTCAGTTGATGATTTCAGTCTTCCACTTTTTGAAATTTTGGCCTTAATCACAATTGCGTCTTTTATAAAAGGGATGAATCTCTGAAGAGAAATGTTTGTGGTCTTACTCCACAGGGGGATTCTCGGCTAAATTTTGGACGGCGCTCCCTGATTTTGGATAGGGGTGTACCGCCGACAGTTTCAAAAAGGAACCGTTGGCTAGACCAATTTTTGTGAAAATGCTACCCTTGGCTAGACTAATTTCTACATCAAAAGTATAATGAGTTGACGTGTTCTATGTATAACTTGCAAAATTTTCGCATACTCTGGACCAAAGTTTAAAAAACTTGGGTTTCTTTACAGGAATTACTGAAGTTTGACATTTCTTTGACCAAAAAGGCGAAAAAGCATAATTTCCCAGATTTAAATCGACTGAAATTGCCAAAAAGTATACCCTTGGCTTTTAAACAACAGGCAAAAATTCTTATTTTGTTATCAAAAAATGCGTGTGTGCAGACTCATAAAAGTTGCGGCTGCTCCAGTCAATTTTGATGGCATACGCTTTAATGGAAGGAAGTAATACACTTACATGTCTTGAAGTTCTTTCGCGAATCCAAAGTCTGTTAATTTCACATGACCTTTTTCGTCCAGTAATATATTCTCAGGTTTTAAATCTCTATAAACAATGTCTCTTCCATGTAAATATTCTAAAGCTAAAATTACTTCTGCAGCATAAAATTTTGCTTCCGACGATTTGAATTTCACTTTGTTTCGAAGAAACGTAAAAAGTTCTCCACCAGGTAGGAACTCGAATAACATGAAGATGCATGCGTTTGTATGGAATGACCAAAAGCTGGAACGAAAGAAAAATTACAAGGCATTGGCATTTATGCTCACAGCACTGGGAGCCCTAGCTTGAAAGTTCATGGCTGCGGATATCAAGACGATGATATTGGAAACAGGCCTAGATTATTCTATCATGGACATGTCCAAATCCATTTCAAAATTTACCAGATTGAATTGGCAACTCTGTTCATGAGTGGTAGGACACAATTAGGTTGAATTAGATCGGACAACAGTCTTTGCCTGCCTTGAAATGCCATAAACTTCTCTTCCTAATCTAGTGCTTGATTCGATTCTGAGATCACTACGTGGGATAACGATGCGCAGGAGATGCCAAAGGGCAACTTAGGCCCAAACATTCCGAAAAGCACACGTGACGGAGCTAAAGGCCAGGAAATATGGCATAGAAACGTTGATAATGTCAAGGAAGAGAATTTTATGACATTTAAAGGTACGCAAAGAATCTTATCCGATCTAATTCAGCCAAATTGTGTCCTACCACTCATGCCTTGTTCTGAAATTATGAGGTATCGCCTCGTGAAAGCCCCCTAAAGACCTTTCGAAACACGAGCAAGATTGTCTGCTTTACAGCAATGACTTCTAGCGCGTTCTATCCCTTTGGGAAGATGAATGTATCATCCCTGGGAGCAAAGCAACATCATTCCTATCATGCCGTAAGATTGCATCCTTCCAAGAGCTCAAACGTGTCGAAGACATTGCTTCAATATAGTAGAAACCCGCATAAAAGAACCTTAGGTTAGGTTTTTCTTAAGCAGCCTGAACAGGCTATTAATCAAATGGCTGTTATTCTAAATTCCAGCCTACAAGGTTCTGAACGCCTTGTACAAATTAATACTGTTCTTCAACACAAGGATTCTTGTGAAAGTTTTTTACGTAACAAGACCCTTCTCAAATTTTGCCGGTATTGTGTTAATGTAGTATAAAATAAATACGAATATTTTGGGGATAAACAGGAGGGGTGTTCTGAAAGTTATGATTCCAAAAAAGCCTTTTGAATCTGAAATAATTAAGAACCTGATGGACAAAAAGGCCACATAACTTGACAGTCTAATCCTATTTCTGAGAAACAACCTTAACGCTCCCTTTTTATTAATAAAACATTTACCCACCACATTTTTTGCAGTTTCACCATCCTCCAAAAATGAGACAAAAGAATTCTTCGCTTAATCTTCTACTTTAATAAAAATTTGTTCCATGTTATTAGAAGAAAACTGGCTTACGTGGGGCAGATAGGATTTGATGGCAGACTACAGATTTTGTGGGAAGTAAAATTTGCCAAGTTCAATGGGTAGACATTTGGGAATGGAACTTTTTGAGTATACTAAATCTTAAAATTATGTCTAGAAATCAACAATCCATTTATTCATCTTCTTGTTTCATTGTTTATCTATTTTTACGTAACACCTAAAGTTAGTCTTTAGGATAGTGAGAAGCTAAGTTTATCCATGGGAAATGTGGACACAATTTGGGTGTTGATCGTGTCCACAATACCTAGCCTAAATTATCTTTAATGATTAAATGCATTTCGTTACCTTGCTTGTCTTCAATTCACTTTTTATCTTCTCGTTCTTGTCTGGGGGCACATCAGCCTGCTATCAACGGTTCTGCATGGCCTAAATGTTTTGAACTGCACTGCGATTCGAAAGCCGTGAACTGAGAACTAGTTCCCTCCCAGATCGACACGGCCTTCTAACGACTCATCCAACTAGTTCTCAGGTCACGGCTTTCGAATTGCAGTGCAGTTCAAAACATTTAGGCCATGCAGAACCGTTGATAGCAGGCAGATGTGCTCCCAGAGAAGAACGAGAAGATAAACAGTGAATTAAAGACAAGCAAGGTAACAAAATACATTAAATCATTAAAGATGATTTGGGCCAGGTATTGTGGACACGATCAACAACCAAATTGTGTCCACATTTCCCATAGTTTATCGAAACGGTGTCCTGTTCCTTCCTCGCGATCTGAAGACACCTCGTGAGGGTCATGATTCCTTGAGTCTCGAATCACAGATATTTGGTGACTCTCCTTAGGGGGGGGAGGGGGGTTAACTCCCATCGGAGCCTTAGTATACATGTGCCTGCCCGGGTTACGGGGCAATCTGCAATATTTTGCTCGGGTTATGGGTCATGTTTTGTGAATTTGGCCATTTTCATGGGTCTGCTTTGTAGCGATTTGCCTTAGTTACAGGTAAATGTTAGCAATTTACAGCTATTTTTAACTATTATGACGAGAGCTTTCGTAAAAAGGAATTTAGCACTACAAATGATACGAAGCATAGTCTCTTCACAACACTTGTGGAAAATTTTGCCCAGTGTATAGGGTCAAATGTCAAAATTTTGCCCAGTGTATTGGGTCAAATGTCAAAATTTTGCCCTTGTTATGAGCACTTACTTTCAGACGTTGTCCTGGTTTTAAGTTCTAGCCCTGAATTCACAAAGCCCGCGGGGGGTCTCAAAGGCACATACTGTCAGAACCCCTGTAGAAGTCCCCCCTAGACGCTCCTCGCTCTACAAAGCAGGTCTGACATGGCTGCAGGGACTCAGGCCATTAACATTCAGACTGGTAACCCAGCACGTTACCTTCGATCATAGTTTTGCTGAAACCGCGGGCTTGAAGAGAACGATGGTATGTAGATTGCATGTATAAGTAAAATTGCTGGTCAGTGATAAATTTGGGAGATGTTTAATGATGGAAAGGTGCTGGAAGCAAATGTTCTCTAAAAATTGTCAAGTTTCGTGAAGCTGGTCATTTTGTCACAAACTTTCTTATCGATGTTTTTATTCATATAAATTATTACAATGACAATATTACTTTGTAATATACAAATTCTTATTACTACACTACTCTACAGAAACGATACCCTGGGGAGGAAAAAGATAATGAATACCCCATGGCCAATAAGAAGACATGCAACATTAAACTAATGCATAAGCGTACGAGGCGGGGGGACCGGGGGGCGGCAGCACCCCCAACTTTGGAGAAATTTTGAAAAATCAGCCTTTTTCGGGCAAATTTTTGCCCATAGTCGGGCAAAAATGCTGGCAAACAATGGGCTTTGTGTTGGGCCGCCCCCTAGATTTTTTAGTCCCGTACGCTTATGAACTAATGTACAACTACACCACTCACGATTTAACCCTTTCACGCCCGGCTAAAATTAAGCTTAACAGGAAAACCTATTGTAGATTGTCGTTTTCCAGGGGGTATCATAATCATGATTCAGTAAGCAATAGATAAATGCAATGTGCATAACCTTTCAAATCAATCGAAATTCCAAATGCTTTACCCCCTGAAAAATTTGCAGTTCTCAACGAATACTGTTGGGCCATATGGCCCTTCCGGGGGTGAAAGGGCTAAAAACTAATGGACATTGTGCTAGATTCTGACTGGCATTAGATGTCTGGTCAGGGTTTCAAAGAAACAAAAGGAAGTCACGAGCGCAACTCGTTCGTGAAGTTGAAGATGGTTAATTGCGTGATATCTAATGTGAAACAGAATTACAAGGAAAAAGAACATTCACGTTAAGGGACTTGGTGGTTGCTTGGTACTGATTTTGGAAAAGATTTTAATCAAACCTACCAGTTATCGGTGTTCCTAAAGATAAGCCCATGAATTGATCCTGCGCTATAATTGTTTGTCTAAGCCGTGTCCTCGTGTTTTACTGTACGACAGAGAAACCTCTGCACCAGTTTAGTTGATCAAATGAAAACTGCACCAGAATCGTTCACAACAACAAAGACTCCAAAAACAGGCTCTAGTACAAAAGTTTTAAATTACAGTCAAAGTGGAAGAAACGTTTCACCTATGTTTTAAATTTTCAAAATAGAACCGTATCTTCATCACATTACGTTTTTTGCATGACAAAATCCATGAATAATCTTACTGTGGTTTCCAAGGGGAAGGAATCCCTGTAAATGACCCCAGGGTAATGAACTATGCGCCACCCAACTGAAGCAATATTCTAAACAAACTGAAGCAAAAAATAAAGGAATGTTTAAATAATCATCCAAGCATAAAAATCTATTTTGAAATACTCTTCGAATATACATGGTACGTTTCATCCGCTTTGACTGTAAAGGGCGCAGAATGATAGAGATTTCCTCCAATTTCTTCCTGTGGCCTACTCGACGTTTGATTAGGCCTAAGCACTTTCTGCAAATATACTTCGAGGTTGGAACTACATTCACGCCTAAAAGCTGCAATTCTTGTTCTACGCTCGTTTCTCCCTTCCCAGCTATTAGGTTAAAATCATTTCCTTTATTCTTCTCTCGATGTAAAACTTCAAAGCACAGAATACCCGTTGTGGTGCTCGCCATCGCCTTTCCTTTCGAAGTTCTGAAACGGACGCGCGGCGTGGAGCATTTCAGCGCCAGCGCTGAAAATGTGATAGCGAGGCTATGTTTCTGCTGAGTCATTCGCACAACGGTTTCGCGATGGTTGCGCAGACTCTACTTTTCCTTTGGGTAGAGTCTGCGCGCAGGCTATGTTGATGAACATTTAGCCCAATTTTCTAAGCTCGATGTTGCGCCATTTTCCTCGAAAGTCGTTGCCATGTCAAAAAACAATATCATTGTGGGTCTGACGTTTTTTACAACCGAGGGAAAGTAATAAGTCTGCCAGATGGATGAAAATGAAGTGTTCGTTTTACCACAAACGCTTTCGAAATTTCAAAATATTGAAAGGATAACTCTAAACGGATTCTTAATATTTGTTCTCTTTAATTTCGTCTCTCTAGGAACAATCTGGCTCTGTAGCCAGTCAAAAACAAGTTCTTAGCTAGGCTTAACTGCGGCCGTTAATAAGATGATGGGAGTGGCTAGCTAATAAAACACATTTCCAAAAAAGTAACCTGCAGCTTCCAAGAGGTCATACAACAATGAACTATGATTTAAAAGATTACTCATATCCATAGATAGAACAACAACATCAATTCTGTATGTGTATGTCTGTTTAGTAGTCCCATTTTGCACTTGCCCAAGTCATAGTCGTTTTTCCCTTAACCAAATAATTGAATTTTCAAATTACCATGTTTGCCTGCAATTATTGTATCTGGTTGCAAGCTACCTTCGCTTGTACCTTCGTTTTCCGTTTGTATTAGAAAACTCCTCTCGTGGTAATAGCAGTTACCTGTAGCTGTATGTAGTTTTACTTTTTTCATGATATGGCCGCAGGGTAGTCATAGTATTTCGCTCAAGTGGCATCGCCTCTTCTGGAGCCTTTAAGCGTGGCTTCATAGTCACTATAGGGCTATGGTTGCTTGTAGGCAGCGGCGTGGCCAGGTTCTTGTTGGGGGGGGGGGCGGCACAGTGCGAGCGATTTGAGAAAAATTTCTGAGAAGTGATTAATTAGATTTCATGTTTTGTGCCAAATAGATTCATACACAAATACATTTGAAGGGGTGCCTAAGTCGGATTCACCGTAGCAATTAAGATGCATACGCTGCCTGGATATGATAGGAAGCCAAGCGGCTTTAAGGTGTTACCAGTTGGCCTAAATCTTGCCAGGATGTCATTCATTAGCGCAAGAATTTAATTACTCTCTCCTTTATAACATTGAAAAAGCTCGCTGCAACAAGGTTTGGGGAAAAAAAGCAGCTTACCCCCCTCCCTCTTCAGTTTCTTAACATATTTGAATGAATTGAGAAACTCACATTTGGCGATGATTGGGGGTGGCCGCCCCCTTACCCACCCCCCTTGGCTACGCCACTGCTTGTCGTTATTGTAACTAGTAATATGTTTGTAGACTTTCCATGGATTAAAACAGGTCATTTCGTCTTGTGAAGAGATTTATCAAACTGATTTAAAAAAAATTTAGACGGAATTATGGATTGATTTATGACGTTTATCTGGATCATTGATAGATTTCTAGATGGAAAACGAATCATGAAACAAAATTATGAGACAGAAAAAGGAGGAACAGTGGTTTCAAGTTTACAACATGGTCAGGAGTTCAAATATTTTTCATAAGAAATTTTCACCTAATTTCAACCTCATAACTTCAAAGATCAACCCTAAGCTTATTTGAAGCAATAATACGTTCTGAATTATTTCTGCAGGTCGAAATCAGCAGATCTCAGCAAAATTTGTGTCATGTGGGACTGAATTAAACTTCTTTCTGACAAATGACGCATGCCTAGTTTTGGACGTACGTTCGAAAAACACCTCAAATGTGAATAGCCTTTGAAAGAGTTTTAGTGCATCTTCGGACCTTTTATGATTTCACAGTCAGAACTTAGCAGACAGGGTACATACCAGGCACAGCCCCACCGGTCATGACAAGTTCAAGGTGAAGATGCAGTTTTTAGCGCCAAGCGCTGGGCTAGCAGAAGTAGCGAAGCGCTAATCGAGTCCGTGACCCCTTGTCATGATGCTCAGGTGGTGGGGATCCTATCGGACCACTCTGCTTCACTGTTCTGGCTGCAAAGTCAGAGGTTTACATTACTGCGCTGCAACACCCCCAATGACAAGAGTAGTAGACTCGAATAGGACTTCTCTACTTCTGCGATCCCAGGGCTTGGCGCTAAAAACGCAACTTCGACCTTCACCTAGCCTCGCTTCTCCTAATCACGAAACCGGTCAGTCAATCACTAAACAAACCACAGCCACTGGTCTTTTGAACCATTGATTTAAAGAGATTCCATGTGTTTTTGTTTGTTTGTTTTCAATTGGTTTTGAGTGGACTTGTCAGGATTTCTAGCTACTGAGAGCTAATTTAGGCCCACTGTGCATGCGGCATCCAAGCATAGGACCCCTAGTTTAACGCGTCTTCCGAAGTTTGACCTCACTCGACTAAGCTTAACCTCAGTCACCTGACGAAGACTGTCTAAGCCACTCGGCCACTCACCCCGCATGCGTTCTACCTATGCTTCTTGTAGGTAGAATAGGTAGAAAGTCTATAGTTTTTTCTCATAATTTTCGCTACCTTTTAGCAGTCTCCTCAGAGAGCAGTCTGACGACACTACCTAAGAGCCAGCCTCATACTTACACTCATCTCATGGGGTTCAATTGTTGCCGTTGTTGTCGCTCCACCGAGGGCCTTATTTCCCTAGAGGTGTAAACACGAGTTTCTGTCGCCCCGTCGTCTGCTTTTCAGAATGTGGCTAAGAGGAAGGTGGTTTCACGATTATGGCAAGTTTTAAACCTGGTGGTCTTGAGAAAAATGCAGCAGGTGATTGAGCCAGATAGCTAAATTCTAAAATATTATCCGAATCGAATGATAGCTTGATATAATTCGAGTTAGCCTCACTACCATAAGGACCCTCAAGTTACGCTCGTCTCATTGAGCTGAATTGTTGTTGTTGTTATCGCTCTACTGAGGGCCTTATGGAAATAGAGCTGTAAAAACGGCAAAAAATTTCAATCGGCGACAGAATTCTGTCGCCCCGTCGTCTACCGATCAGTATGTGCCTTAGAGCAAGGCGGTTTTTGTTTTTGTGGCAGGAATGATCCTTTACGGAAGTACTGATACCTAACTTGATGGCACAGCAGCTCTAGAAAACTGATTTTTAAGGCATTTTAGACCCAGTGGTTTTGAGAAAAAAGTAGCAGATGCTTTAGGCCCGCAGCTACATTCTAAGAAAGAATGCGAATCGAACGACAGATGGATACATTTTGTAGAATGTTCGAATGTACACAATAGTGATAGAGACATGTAATCAAGTCTAAATTCGAGTGTGCACAATAATGCTCCAATACCACTTAATCGAACCTTTGTAGAACAGCTGAAAGCTTTCAGTGCGTAGCTAATGCGTAGGGAAATGAGTCGTAGCTACGACATGTAACCCATGTCATCAAATCAACTGATAAATCAATCAATCAATCAATCAATCAACGAAATCATGTAACAAAGAATCACTCACCATTTAGTTATAAAAGGACAATCACATTCCATCATGATTCGTCTTTCATTATTAACATGTTGTGCTTGATTTAATTTGATGATATCTTTAATTTTCATCACTTTTAATGCATAATATTCACCATCTTTCACGTCTTGTGCAAGGAATACTCTGGCAAACGTTCCAGATCCTGAAAAATCGAAGAACACTAGCAGTATTAGCACGTACAATTTTATGAAACCTTTAAGCAACTCGTAAGAAACTCTTGAGTATGATGATTTTAAGAAACTTGCAGTAGCAGCCTAAATTCCTAGTTTCTTATAGGAAATACATTTACGTTTACCGTAAAGCTTGGATCAAGTCCCCATCTCAAATAAATTCCCCCTGTAATAAGCCCCCATTAGAGGTATATAAATTCCAAACAAATGGTGAATTTTGCACCATTCAAGCATTCATCTTCTTGGTATCAAGTTGATTGTCATTAACGTTAAATGTTATTGTTTTGGTATATCGTTCCAGCAAATTCTAGTTGAAAACTGAAACGTTTTCCACTCTTCTCCATACCTTTATCAGCTAGTATCGCAATTTGCCTACAAACATCTACTTCGTCATCTAACAAGTCCCTTCTCAAATAAGCCTAAAAATAGACTCCCTGGCTTGTGAAAATACAAACGCCCTTTTCCGAATCTGGCCCCTAAATTAACTGCAGATCCTGAAACATGTTTCTTCGCAATCATCGAGGAAAAGTTGGTAGAGGAGATGTCGAGTGAAGACGGACCAAAACCCTGGACATGTCTGCTAATGGTCCTCGGATCCTGTAGACTTCATGCAAGTCTATTCTGATATATATCAGCACTAAGGAACATGGTTACTTCTGCGGGGGCGTAAACCCGCGGAAGTAACCATGTTCCTTTGTGCTGATATATCTCGGAATAGACTTGCAGCAAGTCTACGGATCCTGTGTCTCTCCTCGTCATGAAATCCATGAATATGACAAAGCAGTCGATTGTTGTTTAGGCGTGCTTTCTGTTTGCATCTATTATGAAGGGCTTATTAACCAAAATCCAATGAGATTTAATGCAGGATTGACCCCTGATCTTTAAATTTGCAATCAAGTTTAGTATGTACACCATGTCTTGCAAAAAGAACGTCACTAAGAAGGGATGGGCGTTGGCAAAGTCAAATTGGCTTGTGGACACTGCTACGTCTGAGTTATTTGATATTTTGCACATGGATTTACACGAATGTCTCGAGTGTTGTAGTAATGAACTTTAAGATCCTGTCATGTAAGAGTACCATGTGCTACCAGCACATTTTCATCTGGCACAGTACAGCTCACTAGAAAAGTTCTAACCAACATTTGTCATACAGTAAAAACCCTCACACAAAAGAACCAGGTATTTTCTGTAGCAGGCTAATATGCCGCCCTCACATCTATTTAAATGGTGGTTCTGATATAAAGAGTGGTGAATTGGTCAAAAATCAGTCTGGAGGTTTAGACCTATGCCTTTTCGTACCTTGTTTCCCTGTGTGGCCAATTTAGGCTCGCGTACAGTGATTCCTTATTCGTCAATCAAATTGCTAGCGTTTACTTCTAACCAGTCAGTGGGCGCTATTTAGACAGTTGTTGTTGTTGCATACAAAAAGCGGCTGATGAGGCCTAGAGTTCTCGCAGGTGCGATGGATTTATTTCGTTTTATAGAGAAAGATTACTGCTTGAAAGTTATGCATTTTGTGATTTATAGATCAGGAAAACTCTTTAAACAAGTCATTGTACAAAATATCGGCTTTTGTATTACTGATCTTTTCTCGATTCCCATAAAAGCTTGTTGGGTAACTGGCATGCACTGCGATCGTTTGTTTTCTTTCCTGAGATTTCTGGATTTCAGGATAGACGTAGAAACCGGCTGGCACTGAGGGCACGTGCTCCCAAGACTTCGCAATAAGCGAAGAACTACCCTTTCTATTTTCAGGAAGTGCCCCATTACCTCATCAAAAAGTGCCCTTGAAGTGTCATGGCCCCAAATTTGAGATGCTCCCAACGGCACTGAATTTTATGCAATACAAGTCATCAAAAAATATTTTCATGCAGCATGAAATAAGGCAACTTTTACAAACAGGGCTACAATGCATGCTGGTTACCGAAGAGCCTTTAATAGCAATTTACAAGATGCTTTGAAAAGAATTTTCAAACGTAGCGGTTGCAAACTTTTAATGCAAATCGCAGCTTTAAAAAACCTTTTCATGCAGCATTTCATCGCGGTTAACATCCTGAATGCCTTTCGCATCTGTCTCAGTTCGTATCTGTCCAGCATTGAAGAACACAATAGTTAAAAACGCAAGCGAATTTGCAGTAAAACACTTTATCATTAGACTATCAATGTGGCAAAAGGATTAAACTTTGGGTTTTCTGATAAAGTAACTTATCAGCACAAAAACTATCCCATGATTTATCGAAATGATGAAGGAGAACTGATCGTCTCCGATCTGAAGTGGTATGGCATTCGGAAAACCAGAGGCATAAAAAAATTGAAGTCGAAATCACACGTGATCTGCTATGACGTCATAATAACTTATCTCGTTTTCGTGCATTAACGTTGCGTCTGCATTTTCGGAAACAAATTTCGTGAAACACGTCAAAACTTCTTGAGATGGTCCAAGGCAACAGGCAAAATCTAAACTTATGGAGAGGTAGGATTGGAAACATGGGTACTAATTCTTGATTGGTTTACAAATTTACGTGCTGGCTCAATGACATTGCGGCAACGACAAACCCGACAAACACACCTTCAGGTACATTTGCACCGTACAACCATCTTGCAACAAATATTTTTCAGAGAAAAAAGTTCGGAAAATTTTCCTACAGAAATTAACATCGCAATAATTACTGCTTTTATCGGAATGTGTCAGTTTCTAGGCCAATCAAATCTTGTTGCAACTCGTTGCAAAAACTGACCAGGAGGGGCAAAAGTTAACTTTTATAGAGGAAGTTTATCATGCTTGATAAACCGCTACCACTGAGGTCCAGATTGCACTCTCTCCAGTTTGCTAAAATTGACTTCAATAAAAATTGTCATCAAAACCATATGTGTAAATCCTCGAAAGTCGATTATTTGCCCTCAAAATAATTAAGTTTCTTTCACCAATATCACTCCACACTTTCTCCAGTTGTTGTCACATTTCAAAACACAGAAGATACACCAGACTAATATGTACAATACGTTGAAAACTATTCAGCCTGACGAATTTTCTTTTTGGTCTGCTCAAAGGCTAAACTTTTTGTGGCAGACCATTTGATATTTTCTGAACATGTAGCAAAGTGTAGCAAAATTGAAATATGCAGAACATCATAAACCTCTCTCGTTACAAAAGGCTTAATAAAGGCTTAATATCTCATTTTCATTTTATCATATTTAAACACAAAACCCTATCAGCTATGAAAAGAAAAAAGAATAAAACTGTACAAATTGTAGAGATTCGACGCTCTAACTCGCTGATTCAGGTTTAATCCTATTCTAAACGACAGAGTTTACTCAAAGAGAACAGCAATCTTCACGTTTTCTGCATCATTCAAACGGCACTCTTAACGTTCAACGTGTAATTCGCAATCTTTGAAATCTAAAGGTTCTAACTCATACAATAACTTTTATATCAACAAACAAGGAACTTCAGTTTTAACTAACCAATCAGGATTAAGAATAACAACTAGTCAGCCCAATCAAAATCAAGGTGACCAAGCCATTAAGTATGCTAGGAATAATAGTTTGACGTTCTGTTAAGTTGTTAACTAGCAATAACCTGAGTCAGTTTCCTTGTCTCTACTTGATACTGAGGTTCTTATGCACTCAAGCTGTTCTCAACAATACAAAAGTAAAATTCCTTGACTCACAAAAATGTCCGCTTGTCCTGTAAAATAAATGAATGAGCCTTCTTGCTATACTAAGCAAGTTTCTAAATACAAAATACACATGAACATAATAAGCGAGTGTGAGGTTTCCCAACATACCCCCCTCCTTGACCCAGGTTATGGGTCAAGCATGAGTTTGGACTTCCAGCGCGCATCCTTAGCTGCTGCACGGCCCATGTGGCTCCTTGTCCCACAATCATTCTCCAAACCTATTTTCTCTCCATCAATTTTTGACTCCACTCTCTCTTTTGTTATGCATTCTTCATTTCCATCTGTTTTCAAATGGTCTCTAGCTGAAATTTCTAAGGGGAAAAGCTTCTGTAAAGGTCTAATAAGAGTTTCTGGCTTACCCTTACCAGCCTTGCGCACAACTGCACCTCTTATCTCACCATCTTTCCCATTGATCAGGTTTTCAACAACAGCTGTTTTCCATTGTCCTCGTTTGGTGCTGTCTTCTTGTAACAAAACAAGATCTCCAATCTCGATTGGTACTGCTTTCCTGCATTGCATCTTATGAAATTCCCTCAAGTCTGTCAGGTATTCCTTTCTCCACCTATTCCAGAAATGAGAGAGTTTCTTAGTGAGGTATAGAAATCTCCTTGAGAGGTTATCAACATCATCATTAGCATCAATTTCTGGATTTATGCCCTCAGACAAATGTGACAATCTATGACCATAAAGCAAATGAGAAGGTGTTAAAACTTCACCAAGCTCATCATACGAATAGGTGAGTGGTCTGGAATTCAAGGTACTTTCAACTTCAGTGAAAACTGTAGTGAGTTCGTCTCTTGTCAGCCTGGCATTGCCAAGTACCTTCCTTAAACAGCGCTTGACACACCCAACCATCCGTTCCCAGTACCCGCCCCACCACGGAGAAAGGGGCAAATTGAACTTCCATAAAATTCTGCGGTGATCTAAAAACTCAAGAAAAGTATGGTCAGTGGCTAACTTATCCAACAATTTGTCTGCTGCTTTGAATGTCTTGGCATTATCAGAGTTGATAAGCCTTGGTGTTCCTCTCCTAGAACAAAATCTTCTCAAACAATTAACAAAGGAGATTGTATTCAAATCTTCTACCAGTTCCAGATGTATTGCCCTGGTAACACAACAGGTAAACAAGGCAACATATACCTTCTTCATCTCACCTGGGCCATTCTTCACAAATAAAGGTCCAGCAAAGTCTACTCCAGTGTTACTGAAAGGCAAAGTTTCATTAACTCTAAAATTTGGCAACTCTGCTTCTGGGGGTGATTTATAGGCCTTACCTTCAAGTCTCCTGCATATGTGACATTTGCCTATCACTCTCTTTACCTGTTGTCTACCTTGTGGCACCCAAAATCTTGCTCTAAGCTCTGCAAGAGTTGACCTAAGCTTGTTGTGGAGGACTCTCTTATGGCAATCATTGATGACTAGGTCTGTAAAAGGGTGGCTCTTGGGAAGAAGTATAGGATACTTACTCCTGAAATCCAGATCTGAATTTCCTAGTCTTCCCCTGCATACCATCATTCCATCCTCATTCACAACTCCTAGCTGAACCGATATTTTCTCAAAATCTTCTCTCTTTTTTAATGACTGCTGCACATCTTCAATCCACAATCTCTCAGCTATTTCGATTTCTTCTACACTCAGCCTTCTCACATTCCTTTGCATACCATCTCTCTTTTTCTTCAAATTGCTCACAAATCTCATGACATAAGCAGTAACTCTGAGTAACCTTGCAAGGCTCCCATGTCTTTCCAAGTTCACAACATTGCTCACTTTTTTCTCCTCATTTTTTGTGATTAACATTACTTGGGCACTCTTCCTTTTCTCGCTGCTTACATCAGGGGAATCTTCTAGGGGCAACCAATTTGGCCAGCTTTCCTTACCTTTTTGCAACCAATTTGGACCTTTCCACCATAACTTACTGTCTTTGAGATGACTAGCAGGCACACCCCTAGAACCTAAGTCAGCTGGGTTTTCTATACCTGACACGTGGCCCCAGTCTTCCTTCCTTGTGAGACGCAAGATCTCATTGACACGATGCTGGACAAACTGCTTCCACTCACCATTGTTGTAAATCCAAAATAGAGCAGTCTTACTGTCCAGCCAATACTTGACTTCATCAACCTTGAAGTTTGGGCCTAATGCTTCTAAAATGGTGCTCATTAAAGTGGCAAGCACCCTGGCTGACATCAGTTCTAGGCGGGGAATGGTCAGTTGTTTTAAAGGAGCAACTCTAGTTTTAGCACTCAAAAGCCTGGTATATGTTCCTTCAGTGGTTTTGCAAACTAAAAACACCATAGCGCAGTAAGCCTTCTTACTGGCATCTGCAAAACCGTGTAGTTGGCAACTCAAGACCTTACCTTTGCACTCTGCGAAGACACACCTGGTGACAGAAATTGTGTTAGTACATTTCAAATCCTTAAGCCAAGTTTCCCATCTAACATGTTTGTCCTCAGGTAGAGGATCATCCCACCCCAATTTCTCCAAACACAACTCCTGAAAAAGAATCTTAGCTAAAACAGCTACAGGGCTAACAAGTCCATGGGGGTCAAACAGGGAGGCAAGGGTGCTTAAAATCCCTCTTTTGGTGGGTTGGGAGGTTTTACCAATTTCTTTACTTACCTGGCCAAGATCAAACTCAAGGGTATCTCTCTTATTGTCCCAGGGTATTCCTAATACCTTACCTTTTCCATCTGCAGTACTTGGTGCACCTAAAGTTTCCTGAGCATATGATGGGTCCCCTGTTGTTTTTGGCTCTTTTTTCTCACTCTCTCTCTGGGCTATCTCTTTTGCTAGCTCTCCATCATTCGTCTTCCATTTCCTTAGGGTGAATCCCCCTTCCTTCATTCTTCTCTTGGCCTTCTCATAAAGGGTCAGGGCCTCTTGGGGGTCTGCGCAAGCAGTCACAAGGTCATCTACGAAGAATCCCCCTATCAAAGTGTTGACAAATTCAGGGTCCTCCTGTTCATACCTTCTGATGTGGTGTCTAAGTACACAATTGAGCAGAAATGGGCTGGCATTACAGCCAAAAAGGACACGCAGGAACCTATACACAATAACCTCAGGGTCCTTAGCATGGATGTCCTTTAGCCATAAAAATCTCAAACAGTCTCGGTCCTGCGGATGGATCTCAATATTCAAGAACGCCTTCTCTATGTCTCCTACAAGTGCAACTGGATTCATTCTAAACCTGAGGAGAACATCAAAAATAAGTGGGGTGAGAGAAGGGCCTACATGTAAACACTCGTTGAGTGACACACCAGATTTACGATCTTTGCAAGAGGCGTCATATACAATTCTTACCTTGGTGGTTTCTGCATTCTCTCTAATGACGGCTCTGTGGGGTAGATAGTGTATCTTACTCGCAGGTTCAAGTTCTGATACCTGCTCAATTATTCCTTCTGAAACCTGCTGGGAAATAATGTCATTATACTTATCAAAAATATCTGGGGTCTGCTCCAATTTCTTCACCTGGCTCTTCAACCTAAGTAAGCAAACATTGTAATTGGAGGGCAACGGTTTGTGACCAAGTTTCCAGGGAAGTCCAACAGAATATCTGCTCCCTGTGAAAGCAATATCATCAAGAACACTCTCATGTACCTTATCTTCTTCTTGTATACCTATGCTGTCCAAATCCCATAATTTTTGCAAGTTAGAATCTATCTCCTGCTTCTCAACTTTGTTCAGAGAAGACATTGGATCAACACAAACATTCACATGACAATCATAAGAAGAAGGAATTTTCTCACCTTGAAGAGGTCCAGACAATACCCAGCCCAGGCTGGTTTTTACTGCAACAGGTTCTTGTGGCCCCCCTCGTATTGTTTCCTCCTCTTGGAAGGACCACAACCAGTCAGAACCGATAAGACAATCAATCTCCAAAAAATCATCATTCCTGCAAACATCAGAAAACCAAACACTGGTTAAGTGCAAGAAGGTTTCCTTTACTACTTCCACATGAATGTTTGGAATAGAAGCAATATCATTGACTACAAATGCCTCCATTTTGACATGTTTACTTCCGTTCAAGGGGCCTAAGGAAAAATTGACAACATCCCTATCTGCACTTTCCTCTTCACTGCTCCCAAATGCTTTGATTCCCAACCTTTCTCTTCTCACAGGCCTCAAATCAAGTTTGCTAACAGCCTTGGCAGTGATGAAAGATCTGTGGCTGCCTGAGTCAAACAAAACTCTCATTCTACTCCCTTTTTTGCCATTCACCACTGCTAAGGCTGTTTGCAGGGCCACTTTCCCTTCTGAGCCAGTTGTCCCTGTCCATGCTGTGGCATTCGGGTCAAGGGTGGGTGCACTATGCTTAGGCTGCGTTTCCTTAGGGGGGTAAAGGCTAGGGCAAATAGAGCAATGGTGGTTCCCCTTACTGCAGATCTTACACTCTACTTTTGACCTACATTTGAAGAACCTATGGCCTGTTTTTAAACAACAAAAACATCTAGCAAACTTAGTCAAAACATTCTTACGTTCACCAGGGTCCTTCACCTTTTCACAGCTCTCTGATAGGTGGTTTTCCAGGCAATAAACGCATTTCCTTGGACTGTCTTTTCCTGCAAACAATGCTGAGGCGGTTGCTGCTTGCTGATGCTGCTTAGGCCGGTTTGGTTCGTAATCAGATTTCTTCCATCCTCCCTTCTCGAGCTGCAGCATCGGAAAATGTCCCTCCAAGACGTCTAACTCCTTCTTCAGTGCTGCTATTAGGTCGTCGAGGTTCCACTCCATGTGGTTCGCACCAAATCTGATCATGTTGTTGCGGACAGAACTAGGAATCTTCGACATCAAGGCTGGCACGACGACGCTGGAGTACGTTTCCTTGTCAACCCATTGAGCCTCCAGTGCACGAAAGCGTGTCTCGATCTGATCATGAAAATTACGCAATCCTTGAACATTCTTTTCGTTGTACACCGGGGGCAGCAAGGCAAGATCATTCAGGTGCACTCTTTTTATGACACTTGGCTTAGCAAATCGATCTTTGAGCATTTCGATGGCAGAGTCGTAATCAGCATCAGTCAGGGGAAATCCCGCGACCACGCTTCTTGCTGGCTCCTCCAAATAACTCCGCAGATATTTGAATTTATCCACTTTCGCCAGTTGTTCGTCGTCATGTACTGCACTCCGAAACCCGTCCCAAAATTCTGGCCACTCTGCGATTTTGCCGGAGAATTTTCGCAATTCCAATTTTGGTAACTTCACCTTTCTGCCACAAATCTGAGCCGAAATATTCGATGAGGCTACAGAATTCAAACTCTCTCTTGAGGCACTCCTTGATAACTGCTGTGATCCTTGCAAAATTTGTCCCTGTTGAGATCCAGAAACGACAGAACCAGCACTTCGCACGTCTTCTTTCAGTGCATCTTCGAGTAGAATTAGACCGTATGTGATTCTTTCCTTAATTTCGCTTGCTTCGTCTGCTTCTTTGTCGCAGTCATCTTCGCTCAAAAGTTCTATCATCAGATCAAAAATCTGTTCATCCAATTCTTTTAAACATTCCGCCTTTTCCTTTAAATCGGTTTGGATTTGTCGTAGTCGAAGTTCGTTGACATTTTCCTCCTTCAAGGCATCATCGAGTTTGTTCAAAAGTTTCGTCGTAGTTCCACGATGAGATTTTCGTTTTTTCTTTGCTTTATCTAAGTTCTCCATGGTTTTTCAACTCTGCTAACACTCAAACCTTCGGACGGTGGACCATAATGTAGAGATTCGACGCTCTAACTCGCTGATTCAGGTTTAATCCTATTCTAAACGACAGAGTTTACTCAAAGAGAACAGCAATCTTCACGTTTTCTGCATCATTCAAACGGCACTCTTAACGTTCAACGTGTAATTCGCAATCTTTGAAATCTAAAGGTTCTAACTCATACAATAACTTTTATATCAACAAACAAGGAACTTCAGTTTTAACTAACCAATCAGGATTAAGAATAACAACTAGTCAGCCCAATCAAAATCAAGGTGACCAAGCCATTAAGTATGCTAGGAATAATAGTTTGACGTTCTGTTAAGTTGTTAACTAGCAATAACCTGAGTCAGTTTCCTTGTCTCTACTTGATACTGAGGTTCTTATGCACTCAAGCTGTTCTCAACAATACAAAAGTAAAATTCCTTGACTCACAAAAATGTCCGCTTGTCCTGTAAAATAAATGAATGAGCCTTCTTGCTATACTAAGCAAGTTTCTAAATACAAAATACACATGAACATAATAAGCGAGTGTGAGGTTTCCCAACACAAATATCTATTTACATATATATATAAAATCTTAAGTTTGCTGGTCTTCCTAGGGATCGTGCTTTGGGAAGGATGCTAATTTTGTAGGAATTCTTTCAGTCTCCTCTTGAATGTGGTAATCGTGGAAGTCATTCTGATTTCTAATGGGATTTGATTCCACGCTTTTGCACCAGAATAGAAAAAACTGCCTTTGGAGAACTCTAGGTTCTGCCTTGGAGTGTCAAGATCTAACTGATTTCTTGTTGGATAGTTAGATATTTGAGATCTGGTAACCAGTCTCCCTCTCAAGTTGTCCGGGCAGAGACCATTCATTATTTTATATATTCCCAAAGCAACGTTAACCTTTAAACTCGCCATCTTTGTACCCTCTTTGAAAATTATGAAGAGAACCTGGACAGAATTCGATGGTAGAATTTGTAAACCGTGAAAAGAATTAAAAATGCTTTGCTTTAAAAATCTAATCCCAGGACAAGGAAATTTTCAAGTGTGACAATGGTTTCCGCCACATCTGGTTCAAATATGCCTTCAAGTCAGGTATACAAAGCGTTTCAATCTCCTTAAGTAAAAGGAACCCTGGACCAGGAACCTGGAAGCCTGGACTCGAGAATTGGAGGCTAATTTTGAATTTCGGAACATTCGATCAACAAAAATCTGCAGTATCGTAGAAGCTAACTTTAATTTTTGCATCTTTGCGAAACGAAAGATTTGCCCCAAAATTCACCACTACCTGGGAAGGTTCAGAAAAGAATAGAATTTCTCATGTCTCATAACATCAAGTTAAATCAACGATAGAACATTAAAAATCTTACCAATAACTGTAGAAATATCGAAATCCTCCAGAACATAATTCTTGAATTTCTTCTGAGAAACTTTCAACTGAGAATGAATTCCATTAACTGTTTCTGAAGCCTTTTCACCAACATTGTTCACATTCAACCCATTCATGTTTGTGGTTAGTCGATCTTTTACAGGAAACAAATCACTACCGTATGCATCCGAAAATATTCAAGTTTTGTAGAAACATTTCCAGTCTTTAAAAATGTTTACATCATCTGAGATTTTGGCAAAAACTCCAGTAGCCTAAACTTGCAGTTTATTTACATACTCGTGCAATGCTGTACGCGTTAGCAGGGGTTTCCAACTCCCTCTTGTTAAGAATGAGCAAATTTACTGCGAATTGTGTCAAAATCAATCAACGATTTCTTACATTCAGAACGTACTTCAAGGTACTGAAATAGCAAATGGTGGAAACTGCTGTAGTGTAACTGTATCGTTCCTGCTTCCTTTTCTATATGTTTATTCCCACTCTTTAGAGAAGTCGTGCAGTAGAAAGTGTGCAACAATTTATGCCAATATCACATCAGCCATGGCAAACAAGAGTTCCAGTGGCAGGATCTGTTGGGCACCCCAACATAAGCTATTAGTTCTTTTCCCCTCTGTCAAGAACTCAAGAACTACCAAATCTCAAGTCTTAAAGCAGTCGTGTCGCTGCAAAGCAAATGCAAAGATTTATGCAAATAAAACAGCCAAAATTCAAGTCTCAGGGAACTTGTGTGAACACAGAAGGTATACAACAGTCTATGCAGTCATCAGCCAAACTTTCCAACCAAAATCAAGCATTCTTCTTTGCTATCGATACAAGCCTTTGAAAGGTTGTGTGGATTTGCAATGTTAACAAAATTTTTGCAAACATCAGGAAAGGTTTCCAAAATCCAATATGCAATTGCAGTCGATCTCGGAGTCACTCGATCAAACACACTGCAAGTTATCTGGCTTGTTTCTTTCAAGAACAAAAGAAACTTCAAGCCTTGAAGAAATCGTGTGGCTGGAGAACATGTACAATCATTAAAAATGATATCAAGGAGCTTGTCCAGAATCAAGTTAACAGTTTTTTTGCAGCAACAGGATCTTATGTCAATGATGCAAGTCTTTTTGGTTTTCTTTCGGGAACAGCCAATGCTCCAATCTGCAGCTGTAGAAGGTTTCGAACAATTTATGACAATATCTGCTAGGAAATCCGGAAACCAACCCAGATTTCGTTGTCGATACTCCGACATGAACTCCAAATCTTTTAATTCCCGTGTTCTCTCCTTGACTTTGCACAACCAACTCTCCAGCAAATTTGAGTGTTCAGCAAATTTACAAGTAAATACAGACGCAACTGCATTCATGAAGTTTATGTTATCAAAATTTCATCTATTTTAATTGACAGTCAACTCTTTCCTTTTCGTAATTATATTTACAGAAATATTCAACTGCTCATTGAAACTTAGCAGCAATTTTGATTATTCTCGAGTGAATGAATTTACGATTTAAAAGAGATAAGCGTGGTCTCCACAATAAGCAAAGGATAAGCGAGGTTATATACATCGCAGCACGACATTTTGGGAAGTCTTGAGGTAATACATCGTAAGATGTCATACTGCAGGAGTGAGCAATGTTGACATGTTTCAAAGTCCCAAAAATTCGATCACAAACAAAGCAGTGAACAGAGAGATGCCGTTTTGCAAACTTGCTCTCCGCTTAGACTTGCCCAAGTCTATTTCGTCAATTAAAAAAAATTGGGAAAGGGAAAAGAATTCTTACAGATGACGAAATAGACTTGGGGCACGTCTACTCTCATTCAGTCTGTCGAAAAGCGGTAAAAATGATGTTGTTCTGTATGGTTTGCACAATCGAAAAATGTATTAAGTTGCACTGTTTCCGTCAATGTTGACTTTGCAAATCCTAGTTCAAATCTCCCTGGTGATTTCAGAATATCTCCAAATCTACTCGCAAAATATCTAAGAACTTTCGCTCCATCTTTAGCTAAGGTAGTTGATCTACAACTTTGCCAAGTCTGACTAAAAGGCTAGGCTAGATTTCCAGCGATGGAAGTTTATATTTCTGTTCATTATCCGGCACTTTTATGAACAGAGTAATTTCATTCAGGCAAAAATAACTCAATGAAGCCTTAACAATCTGGTGAATTCATAGTAAACCCCAAAAACATTAGGCATCTCCTATGCTCATTGCTACCTGGTTTTCAGCAAAATGCAAAACACTGAACGCGAAAATCCGCCTTTACATTACCAAAATATACGCCAATAAAACAATCAAAGAGCTCTGCATGAATAATTTTGCGTTGTCGCAAATCCCAGCTGACAGCTAAATTGAGGCACATTTTAGATTAAAGCCGCCAGTTTACAAATATTTTCAACTGTTTCAGCTAAGTGTACTTTCGTCATTTCAAGTCCTGCGTTCAGCTACAATTGAAACACCCTGAAATACATGACATCTAAAAGCCATCCTAAATCACAAGCGGCTTGGTGAATATTGAAATCAGACAATAAAAAACCCCCGCTTTTGCTTACAAATGTCTTAGCGACGCGCTCAGGCTGGGTCTTTAATAGAAACAAATGAGCGAATTATTTTCATCAACTCACCTTCAAAATAGATGCTAACATCACACATAACATTGAACAAATGCAGACATTTCTGATACATTTGATTGGGAAATCACTGCCATCGCAGATTGGTTGGATATTTTGTCTGAAGAGGCAGTGATCGGGTTTTTGCGTTTAGAGTTTGCAATTTCTAAGGATTTACGTTTCCTTTCTAAGAATGTATATTCATTTCTTTTTATGGGAAACTCATTGTGAGAAAAAAGTAGTTGGTTCTGAGCTTGATCGTGAAGAACCATGAAAATGAATTTTTGAAAGGATAAAAAAATCCAATAAAACCCCCTTTATCTGGGGGAAAGGGCCTTGAAAAGGTTTTCGACACTTCTAATGAAAACTTAGAATCGAAAAAATCGTTTTGCTTTTAACGAAGAATTTCCTAGTCGCTGTTTGATAGGAACTCTCTAAACGTTTTGACAAGAACAAGCCAAAAGGAAAACCTCTAACCCAATTTTGGTTCAGAGCAGCTCCGTATTGTGCAGCTACTCGTTAAGTTTCATCAGAATATAAAGTCTGTCATTTTATATATTTTAGAAAGTAAATGCCTGTCGCTATTAGCATCCTAAATCGAGTTTCTCTACTGGCCAGGGTTATGTAAAGACAACTCGGCAAAAGGCATTAACAACAAATGTGTGAACGGCTCCTGTTCACGGCAGAATTCGAGCGGCAGAATTCGATGCAAAAACGACACGAGATATAGGTTTTCTCAAACTTATATCACAAACTCTTCAACTGATACAACTGTGGTCTTTCACAAGCACCAAGTGTATATCTACGCTAACGACGCTACGTTTCACCTGGCCTATTTATACTGAAAAGGGGTTTCATGGCTAAAACAAAAGAATACCCTAGAATGTTCTAAATGTTGCACCACAAACTTACACGAGAACGTGCAATACTTCCAAAAAAGGTTTGCATTATGCTAGAAGGTTCTATGTTTCCAAATAAGGTAACAGGGTAATCGTGACTATGCATCAAAACAGCTTAGGTAGGGCAAATCCCTAATCCTTCCAAACAAAAGGAACAAAGGCGCGGGGATTCCATGCAGTAGGTCTGATGCCTTCCTGACGCAATAGGGGATGCCTATTCAATACAGATAATGCCACGTCATAGACGACACAACAGGGTTACACAAAATGATGTAACTAGGCCTAAGCAAATATCGATGAGGAGCCTAACTCTAACGTGATCTAATATGGCGATCTTCGGACAACCTTAGTACCTTCATTCTCTTTTTAGTACACCTTTCTAACCGACACAGCGCGTGCTGGCGTATAATGCGTGACAAGTAATAGCACAAAGCATCCCAAAATATTACCAGTATTACATCCCTCCCGGGGTAGGGGAAAAGAATCGCCCTCGATTCTTGGCGAAATAAGACACAAGTTCATAAACCGGTATCCAGTACGAGTTAACTAGTTTTCTTAGCTAACAAGGAAGATTCAAATTCTTTCAACAACTCACCACAGTGTAGATTACGTAGAGGTTCCCATGACGGTTCGATGTCCTCGTCTTCCCACTGAACCAAGTATAATGTTTGTCGGCGTCCTGATCTGTTTTTAACGATCTTTTTGTCCACGATTGCTTTGACTGCGAGTTCTGCGGGATCTTGCTCATCTTCGCCGTCTCTTTCTGATATATCTTGTTCGTTTTCTCTCAAAACATTCTCCTCGTCTGGCTGGTCATCAAAGTCATCAGGCAAATCTTGTTCGGGACGAATATCTGGTGAAATACAAGGTTTTAATCGGTTAACATGAACTACATGCGAATAAGAACGTTCATCATTAGAATCTAACAAATAGTTAACTGGCGATTTCTTAGCCAAAATACGGAATGGACCATGCCAGTTATGAGTTAACTTTGACGATAAACCTTTCCTGTTGTTAGGCGTATAGAGCCAAACACGTTGTCCTACATCATATGAAACCTCTTTTGTACCTTTATCATATTGTTGTTTCTGCCTCTGCTTGGGTTGACTCCATTTTCTCGGGGGTAGCATCTTCAACGCTGGTTGTAGATTCCTCCACACCTGATACGAAGACGCACAGACCAATTAACAGAAGAAGCGCTAGGATCTTCATCTTGTCGATTCAATTTTTTCCAGCTTACGCTCCTTCTGCCTCTCTGTGTTAATTCGATGTTATCATGAGTCAACTTACGTGCTTCCAGGAATCTGTCGGCTAAAACAGCTCGATAATCGTCCGTATTTGTATACAACTCGTGGGCCTTTAGAAGAGTTGCATCAATAGGGAGACGTGGATCTCTCCCGTACATGAGATAAAACGGTGTTTCTTTCGTACTTGCCTGTATAGATGTACGGTACGCAAACAAAGCATAGGGTATAAAATGATCCCAATCCTTTTGATGTTCCGATACATACATTGAAATGATAGTTGTAAGAGAATGATTGAAACGCTCTACAAGTCCATCACATTCAGGGTGGTAACTTGTGGTGTTTACCTTGGATGTGTTTACCATATTGCATATACCTTTGACAACCTTCGACAAAAAGTTCTTACCTCTGTCAGATAACAGTTTACGAGGTGCAGAATGACGACATAATATCTGCTCTACAAATAATTTTGCAGTTGTTGGTGCATCGGCATTCTTTACTGCAAAAGCTTCCGGCCATTTTGTGAAATAATCGGTAAATATCACTACATACTTGTTACCATTCTCAGAAATTGGAAAGGGACCTAACACATCAACTGCTACGCGGTCAAAAGGACCTTCTACAGGTATAGGTTGTAACGGTGCTTTCGGTAACTTACGTGGTGTTTTCTTTGTCGCACAATCAACACATGATGCACACCACCTTTGAATTTCAGTATACATACCTGTCCAAAAGTATCGAAGTCGTATCTTCAGATATGTCTTTTCAAAACCTAAGTGACCAGATGTTATTTCCTCATGCAATGATAAAATTACCTCATCTTTCAATGCTCTTGGTACCACCAACTGTTTACGGACTGAGTTTCTTGTTCTGACGCGACCTTTATCTAAATGATACAAGATACCTTCTTCTAACACATAGTCTTCGGCTGTTGCCATTAAACGACGAGCACTTACTGAGTCTTCTGGAATTTCTCCCGTTTCGAAATAACTTAGCAAATCAGCTAAACCAGGATCTTGTCTTTGTAATTGCTTAACTCTATCTAATTGAAGTCCTGGAGAATCAATTGCATACACAGTACTTGTCTCTTTTGGTTTACTTTCTTCAATACTTACTTGTCCTTCTGGCTTCCTAGAAAGTGCATCTACATTGCTATGCAACTTACCTGGTCTATGCTTGATAGTAAAAGCATAACTTTGCAAGGCTAACGACCAACGAGAAAGTCTAGAATGCGGATCTCGTGCATTATCCAACCACTTTAGGGGGTTATGGTCAGTTATGACATCAAACTCACGTCCATACAAATATGGCCGAAAGTGCTTGATGCCCCAAACTATAGCTAGACATTCCCTCTCTATGGTAGCGTATTTCCGTTCGTGTGGTTTTAGGCTACGACTTGCAAAAGCAATAGTTTTCTCGACTCCATCTATGGTCTGTGAAAGTATGGCACCAATACCTGTATTGCTTGCATCAGTATACAAGGAAAACCGTTCTTGGAAATTTGGGTACGTAAGAATTGGAGATGTGAGCAATGAATCTCTCAGACGTTCAAAAGATATCTGACATTCATCAGACCAAGCAAATTGAACTCCTTTCTTCAGTAGTGCATTCAAAGGACTGGCAATAGTAGCAAAATCTTTAACAAAGCGTCGATAATACGAAACTAAAGCTACAAAGCTACGTACTTCATTGCAGCTAGTTGGTACCGGATAGTTTCTAATTGTGTCAATCTTATCAGGATTAGGCCTAATTCCATCCTTACCAACAATATGGCCTAAATATAATACTTCTGGCTTACAAAAGTGACACTTCTTTGGCTTTAATTTGGGACCCTCAGACCTAAATCGATTAAAAACTGAGCGGAGGTTATCAAGATGTTGAGCGAACGACTTGGAATAGACGATAACGTCGTCTAAATATACCATGCAAATTTGCCACTGCAGACCACTCAAAACAAGTTGCATCATCTTCTGGAAACTGTAACTACTATTCACTAATCCCATCGGCATTACCCGGAACTCGAAGTTACCTTGTCTGGTACAAAAAGCAGTTTTCTCCATATCATCAGGGTTCATTGGAATCTGCCAGTACCCTGACGCAAGATCAAGAGTTGTAAAGTAACATGCATCACCTAATGAATCTTGAACTTCATCAATCCTAGGCATGGGAAATATTTGCTTCTTTGTAATTGAATTTAGCTTCCTAAAATCGATGCAAAACCTTGGAGAACCATCTTTCTTGGTGACAATTACCAAGGGTTGAGACCATGGGCTAATAGATTCTTGAATGATACCTTTGTTGAGCATATCTTGTATGTGCTCATCGACCATATCTAATTGACTTTGAGGAATTCTGTATGGTCTCTGCCTAAAAGGAGGATTGTCACCCGTTTCTATGTTATGGGTAAAGCGATGAGCCCTACCAAAATCAGAAGCAGAAGTTACAAAAACATCTTCATATTCAATTAGCAAATCTATTAGATGGCTCTTCTCCTGTTCAGAAATGTTGCAATTAGTTATGTCAATATCATCAATCCAAGAAGTAGAAGAAATTTCAAAAGTGGACTCACCTTCTTTTGACTGCAAGTTCTCCTTGTCCATCGTTTCGGCCATTCCAACACAAGTACCTGAAAATATCTTAACTGGGAAGATGTTTGGGTTAGCAATTTTAATAGGTATTTCACCGTTCTTAACATTGGCAATACAACGAGCAGGATAAAGAGAAGAGTTATCACTAGCTATCTCGTACTTGGGCTCGATTAGAACAGTGCCTTGTAACCCGTTTACACGACCAGTAAGAAGGGCTTCGCTTCGCGCCGGTATCTCAAAGGATTCTACGACACAAACTTGGACCTGACTAGGGCGCTTGAGCACGGTTGCAGGGATGGTTTCCTGTCCTATGGTTGCTTGCAGTTTTCCTAGGTCTATACTTGCACTGGCCTTAATTAGGAAGTCCGTTCCTAACAAGAAAGAAAACTTGAAATTTCGAACAACATAGCAGTCTACATACCAGACACTCTTACCAAGATCTACTTCTACACATGTTGTTCCAACTACTTCTAACGATTCACCTGTGGCAGTCTTGGCTAACATATCATTACAATTAATTTCAAGAGATGTTTTTGCATACTTGTTAATCAAATTGAATAAATCAAGGCTCATAACTGTGATTCCTGAACCTGAATCAACTACAATATCTGTTTCATAGTTGGCAACTTTACCAGAAATTGTTACACATTGATACATAGCATTATTTTCAACGTTATTTAACAAAACTTGGGGATTTTTCTTACCAGTTTCAGCTGCATCACACCCCAATGATGTCTTGTGTGCAGCAGTGTCTAGTTTTTTTGGTCCTGAGACGCAGCTTCTTTCTTCTCATGACATTTCATCTCGACATGACCAACTTTCTTGCAATAATTGCAAATCGGTCTACCATCGGTGCAGCGAAGATTTCTATCTGACGAACTCCAGTTATACTTCCTCCCAAAGTTTGGTGGTTTTTCAGGGGCTGGACGTTTTGATTCAGCCACGGCGACAGTGAGTTTCTCCACAAGACTTTCGAGACGGTCCATACGGTCATTTAGGCGCTGTTCCCCGGAAATGGCAGCAATAGGGGCGGCACATGCTTGACTGGATGAAGGGACAGATCTAACCCATGGTGCTGAACCGTTCGAAACTTGATCATTGATCTCCTCCCTTTTAGCTACCTCTAATGCTTTTTGAAAATCTTTCGGGTCAGAAATCAAGACAATTCTTTTCAAGGCTGGGCGCAGACCATTAACGAAATGTGCACGCATAAGCGTATCTTGATGTTCCACTGGCATTTCTGCATATGCCCTGCGAACCAGTTGTTGAATTTCTCGCCCGAAATCTTCAGATGGCTCAGTTTCCCCTTGCCTTCGTGAGTAGAGGTCCGCAAAATAGAAACGTCGTGCCTCTTTTGGGATAAAATGCTCGATTAGGGCAGTTTTCAGCTCATCCAAATTGCTTTGTTG
Source organism: Aurelia sp. 4 Dawson et al 2005 (assembly GCA_964019985.1). NCBI lineage: Eukaryota > Metazoa > Cnidaria > Scyphozoa > Semaeostomeae > Ulmaridae > Aurelia > Aurelia sp. 4 Dawson et al 2005. The sequence goes on from OZ026495.1 coordinate 1,723,215, forward strand.
TCGGTCTGGCAACTCATCATAAAATTCAGCGGCACGATCTCTTAAAAATGCTGGTAAAATGTCGCACTGACGCTTTTCACTCCACCCATTTGCTTTTGAAATTCGATCGAAACTTTTGAGCCATTTTTCGATATCGTCTCCAGGCTCTCCGAAAAATTTAGTAGGCTGGACTACTGTTTTTGGCTGCTCTTCAGGAGGAGCTCTAAGCGGTAGAACAAATGGACTTGATGATTCTTCAATATCAAATGATCTCGCTGCTCTTGTCGATCTGGTTCCTTTACCCATTTTAAATGATGAAACGCAAAGAGTTTTTACTTGAACCAGGTCAGCGAAATTGTTCGAATGTATTTACAAAGTCTATGTACAAACTCGAGTGATAAAGTCAATGAATGGAACAGTTTATATACAGTGATCACTTACAATTCCAAGTTTTTACGGCTAAGCGGCTTTTCACTTCGGCTACGGTGCTTGGGCTCTGAATCTTCACAGACTTCAAAATCCCGCGACGTAGTACACCAGTTGTGAACGGCTCCTGTTCACGGCAGAATTCGAGCGGCAGAATTCGATGCAAAAACGACACGAGATATAGGTTTTCTCAAACTTATATCACAAACTCTTCAACTGATACAACTGTGGTCTTTCACAAGCACCAAGTGTATATCTACGCTAACGACGCTACGTTTCACCTGGCCTATTTATACTGAAAAGGGGTTTCATGGCTAAAACAAAAGAATACCCTAGAATGTTCTAAATGTTGCACCACAAACTTACACGAGAACGTGCAATACTTCCAAAAAAGGTTTGCATTATGCTAGAAGGTTCTATGTTTCCAAATAAGGTAACAGGGTAATCGTGACTATGCATCAAAACAGCTTAGGTAGGGCAAATCCCTAATCCTTCCAAACAAAAGGAACAAAGGCGCGGGGATTCCATGCAGTAGGTCTGATGCCTTCCTGACGCAATAGGGGATGCCTATTCAATACAGATAATGCCACGTCATAGACGACACAACAGGGTTACACAAAATGATGTAACTAGGCCTAAGCAAATATCGATGAGGAGCCTAACTCTAACGTGATCTAATATGGCGATCTTCGGACAACCTTAGTACCTTCATTCTCTTTTTAGTACACCTTTCTAACCGACACAGCGCGTGCTGGCGTATAATGCGTGACAAGTAATAGCACAAAGCATCCCAAAATATTACCAGTATTACAAATGGAAGTAATGCCGAAGGTTTCTTTATTTCTTCCATCTGTTTCCGTTTCAGCATCAGATATGAATTGAGGTTATTTGGTGATTCCTAGGCTACAAGAAGATTGAGATTCAATATAATGAGTAAATCTAAGTAAGGAAATATTGATCTGACATATAAATGTGTTTGAGTAAGTTGGATTTTAGTAAAGTAAACTTCAAGGGCTTGTCAGAGATGCGAATGGGCAAACAGACGAAAACAAATTTCGCTCAGGTTGCTGCAACCGTTGCAGTTATTCACAGATATGAAAACATATTGAACAGAACCGGACCTTTTCCTGCCGAACACACTAACTCTGTTGCATGACTGGGGCCTAGTTAGGCAACTTTTCTGAGGCTCAAAACGAGACTTTTCAAGTGTGGTATAGGCCTTGTCTACATTAACAAGGTTTTCCTGTCTAACATTTCTTGATAACGTCAGACGTGTTCAACGCCTGGATGTGGCATGCATGATAGGCCTAAGATCATAGGAGTGGGAGACAAGGGCCTGGGGGGTGGCTGTAGCCCCCTGACGTCGGAAACATTTGCAAAAGTCGGCCATAATCAGGCAGACGGCAGACGATTGGCCTAAAGTCGGGCAAAACTTTCGTAAACAATAGATTTTTTATCGGGGAGCTCCCTAAATTTTATCTCCCTCTTTGCTCATACATGAATTAACTGTATAATAGCTAGAACTTTTCTCGCAAAATAAAGCAATGAATGAAGAATGAAAGAACAAAGGAATGAATGAATGAATGGATGAATGAATGAATAGATTAATGAATGAAACCTTTCCAAAACAAAGCTAAGGGCGCCAGATGTTCTTGCCGTCGATTAGATACAAATTTCTCTATATTAGCAACGATCTCCTTCATGGTGGCTGGCTGTTTCCAAAGAAACTATTGCTTCGAAAACGTAATCACCTTGTCTCCCAAAAACCACTGACAACACCTGGAGACCATTTAAACATACAGGCATTACAAGCAAGACAGTTCTCTTTAAAAACACAGATCAGAATGAACCAAAAGGAAAACAAATTTAGATTGGTCAGAAAACGCTCTTTTGTCATTCATAGCTGTTGGGAATTTTGTGATATATCGACATGTCATATGCAAGGTAACAGCTAGCTTGGAAATTAAACTGTGATTTCACAGCACTTGAAAAGTTTACCGGATAAATCATTTGGAGCGAAGACCATTTTTGAGCTAATGCATTTCTTTCTGAGGCCACAATATCGAATATCATTTTAGAATAAGCATATTATTTACATCGACTTGAAAACCTTGATTCTCCAAACAGATTTATGAACTATCAAAATACCATATCTTAACTGTATACCTTTGCAAATATCAAATATTACGTCCCAGGTAACAAATATGAACAAATAAAATTTCTTTTCAGGTCAAGAAGAGAAAGGCTGAATCTTTCAAATCGCAACTTAAGGATTTAATTCTAGGTTGCTTTCTGTACAAAACTGATGATGTACAATTTCTACAAACATGCCAAAAACACAAATTGCTACATGTACAACTACTTGTCAGTGTATCTCAAGCTACATTCATACATGAAAACACCAGGGGGATTTATTAACAAGGTGAATCATGATTGTGATCCACGTTTAAAGGAACACTGCTCTCTGGAAATCAAGACAGTGATGTTGGCAAGTACATTATTCAATAGTGTGCATGTACAAATAAAATTTCAAACACTTGGCTGAAATCTGCCACTCCTTCCTGAGTTTATGAGGGATTTTTCTCGAGAAAGCCCCTTCAAGAAACCTTCAAACAGGCAAAAAAATCACCATAAAATTTTCTGCCTTGCATCGATAGACCTTTTAGCTATTCAGCAAAAGGGCCTGGATCGAGCGTAATTTTTATACATTTTCACAAACGAGGCTCGATCGAGTGGCGCTAGAGCTTCCTTCTATCACTATTATGCACATTCGAAAATTCTACAAAATTTAGCAAATTATCGTTTGATTGGGATTCTTTTCAGAATAGCTACAAGGTCTATGGTTTTATATGCTTTAGTACATGAAATTGATTTGGGAGGATGGCGGTGTCATCCCTGAGAGCATGACCATATCATGCCAGGCGAGAACTCGTTGATGTCATTGCTGTCAGGCAGAAATGTTTGAGGAAAATCTGGTCGAGATTTTAGGCTTGCTTTGAAGCTCTCTTGGAGAGACTTTTTAGAGAATATCCCTCATGATTTCAGGACAGGGTGGCCGAGTTAAGTTAAGGAAACTTGAATCTGAGTATATTTACCATTACAAAACATAGTTTTTTAGATTCCCATAAAATCTTACAATCAACAAACAAAGGCTACAAGACGATGCCACGAGGAGCACGGAAACAACATCAACCCTACGACCATGACATTTAATACAGCGATTCAAATTAATATTAAATATTACAAATAGCAAATAGCGATTACAAATAACATATTTCCAGGGAGCAGTACTTTTCCCACCGAGGGGCAAATCACTGCTTAAAATCTCGTACGCTCTCAAAAATAATCACATTTTAATCACAAATTAATCACATTAATCACACAAAAATCACACTAATCACGGAAAATCACCAGTCATATTAATCACACATTTTGAATATTTAGCCATGTTTAGCTTGTTTATTTTTATGAGAAATCAAAGGATTGGATTGTCCCTGTAACCATTTCCTAAATTTATGTGAACACATTGCCAGATATGCAAACACAATCTCGAAAACGTGAACAGCACAGAAGCGCAACATTATGAGCACCCTGCTATGGAGCAAAGAGGAAGGCTTGTTCTTGTGTTACAAACAACTCTGCCAAATAGGCATTATAGTCTATGACTTGATTTATAAACCAGTTTACCGTCATATTTCATCACTGGTTTATCAATCTTTCTCTATCTTGCTCTATTCATACAATTTTTAAAGTTCATGAGCTTATTTGAGAACATTTTGGAATGTGTGATTTATTGTAGAATAATCACAAATTAATCACTTAAATCACCAAAAAATCAAATTAATCACAAAATAATCGCTTGCAATTTTTAACCTCGTACGCCATTTTCGGGAGTGATTTGCCCCTCGTTTTTCACAAGAAGATTCACCTGGCAGTTTATCAAAATGGAACTGCAGGGAAGCTTGTTGTCCGGTTAAGTTTTAAGTCTTAACAACGTCATGTGAGCTTTGGCATAACCTGCTGGAAAGTCGATCAGAGGCGTCTGAGACAGCGATCATATTTCACTTAATAACATCGTACTCACAACAAACAAGTCTCTTTTTCTCCTTCCGTATAGGGACCAATCAGATGGAATTTGTCCCACATAACAGCGACATGACAGGAGCTATTTACCCAAGAGACACCACATCTTCCAAGGTCATTTTAAGTCTCTCTGAAAAGCAAAAATTAAATCAGTTAACAACGGATAAATAGTAACTGCTAATTAACAGGAAATTGAATGCGGTAGGGTTAAATCAGTTTCTGATCTTCTTGATGATTTCTCCAAGTTCAAAATCCCTTTCGACTGTCAGAATCTTTGAACAAAATAACAAGCTTTGTTTGTAGAATTACATTTCCATGCTCTCAAGGGACAAACCAAGATAAGCAAAACGAATCGGAAACTCACGGAAATAGAGGGGCTGTTTATCGAATTCGTACCAAAGGTAGCGCCTGTTTTGGAGAGGTTTCGGATCAACGCGATGATGTAAAAATTGACGAAATTAAAGATTAGGGCCATTAAGTGGATCAAACTCCTATCAAAGGCTATAAATTTATGGCGTCAATTTGAACATGCAATGAATCTACCAGTCGAGTAAAATACAGTCCCTGTACAGCTCCCTGGATACCAAAGCAATAATGTTTGGCATGTACCTTTTGATAGCAGCCATGTTTCATTACATTTGAAATTTACCTGACCACAAGCGGCCACTCCGGAAAAGCGCCTTCAAGAAACCTTAAAAATTTCCCACATATTTATTCCTCACTTAGAGAAATGAACTGAATGCGCTTTAGCATGTGTTTTCCTTTGGGAAGTCGAGAATGTTATTCCAGGGTCACAAAAAATTATTCCAGGGGATTTTACCTTCCAAAGATAAGAGGATAACACGTGCAAAAATATGTAATTGTCATTGTCATTATTAGAAAAAAAACTGACAAACTTTGATCAACATTTTCAGCCGTTTTGAAAACTTTTTCCAAAAGGGCTCTCCAGCAAAACCCTTATCAATCCAGAAAAAAGTGGCAGAATAAATATGTGTAGCTTTCTTAGCCTAATTGAACATGTCTACAACCACAATTCAATACCTTAAGAAGGAGGATTCTTTTTTAGCTCATTCAATACTTTAAAGAAACGGTTCACCAGTATTGGAAATCAATTTCAACGCTGATGAGCCTATGCCGTGAACCTGTGGTAGCCCGGGGGTAGCCCATTTAATTCTTTCTCAACACCGACTGATGTAAACAAAAGTTGACATGCACTGACCTGATGAAGGCCTAAATAATCGGATAAGATATAAAAGGATATAATAACATCAAAACCAAGATTTAATTTTGAGATTTGAAAATATCTGTTTAATTGCGTTCGTTAGGTATTGGAGCTAAACGACTTAGAAGGAATCTATTATCCGAGTTTGGAAGATTATCCAACAAATTTTAAAAATCTTATTTCCAATTTAGGCTTTCTGTAATTAGATGTTTGCAATTAGACTATGTATAGTTGGCCTTAATTAGCTAACGCTATTGTCTCTGCCACCTTTAAGTGAGTTATTCATTATCATTATCATAACAGGCTATTGCTTCTACTTTTCATCTTGAATGCTCTGTAAAAGCGAGGAGAGAAACTAAATCAGGCTACTGCAAATTTGAATCAACGAGTTGAGCTGAGGTCGGGCTGCAAAGGAAACAAGAAAAGGCAGGAAGAAACAACGATAAATAGGCAGGTATGATTTGCGTGTACATCTTAATAAAGAATAAACATCTTGTTTCCACTCACCCATGGTGGATATCCAATCAGACATCGCAAACCATCACTGCTATTATATTTTGGTAGTAATTGCCATTCAAATGACGGGAGTTTTCTGACTAAACCAGCACAAATTAAGCTAATAACATACCCGATCCTTTCGAACTCGTTTCAGCCATTCTTGATGACTCTGAAGTCTTGCTGAAGTGCTAAATGGAGATTTCGCCAAAGTGTCGTGTCGTGCTGACCTCCGTAAATTTTCCCTGCAAAGTAAAGTGATATTAAAACAGGAATATTTTCTGTCAGTGGCGGAGCCAGGGAGGGTATGAGGGGGTAAATATACCAAACAAATAAAAAAATCAGACTAAGATTGTAACTGAAACACGCAATAAAATCTCTAGCTGTCTCTTTACCCCCTCCCCTAGTCGGAAAATGTTCAACTTTTACCCTCTCACTATTTTTGTCTAGCTCTGTAAGGAACAGCCTTGCGCAACCATGAATAAATAAAGCGCGATGGTGCAGAACAATTGATCAATGAATCAGGTGACTCCTTCTAAAGCTTAAACTTTGGCAAACTGAGAGAAAAATAGTCCAGTCAATATACGTCATTTCACAGCTTGACCTCAAAATAATTGCAAAAGAATTTATTTTTTGATAATTCAATAGAGGGTGGCTATTTAAATAACATATCAAAAATCTACATCGATAAACTGCGAGGAACCCCCATTTTTTCGCCCCCAAAGTTCGCTTACTCAGGGAATCTCCTTTCATCAAAGGGGATATCCCTTTACCTGTGTTCTTCACTGAAACCACGCTTGGCACATATTGGTTTCATTGAAGAAGCTCAAATTTCTTTTTGAAAATGTCAAAGTGTAAATGTTCAGCAAAAAGAATTGTAAATATGTAACTATTTTACCGCGAAGGTACCTGTTTTCAAGCTTTGCAGTCAGTCCAATAAATGATGCTCAAAACTGGACAGGTAAACTCAACTAAAACGTATTTTATTCTCGAAGTGGAAGAGTTGATAACGGTCGAAACAACAGGATAAAAGACACTGCAGATACTGCACGTGAGGTCTTTACCTATCGATTTTTGATCTGGTGGGAAATTTAAAGGGATGATACGAAAATCCCACCACGAGCGAGTTGCAATCTCTTATACAAGATGAAATCTTTTCCAACAAATTGTCAAAATGAACTAATGATTTGTATATTTGTACAATGATCTTAAACAGTAATGATGTTGCCAAGAATGGTCAAATTGGTGGTTTGTCAATAATCTTAGGATTGATTCAAATCAACTCGTGAAGTTTTCGGGAGAAGACAGAGAGAAATGTTGTAATATTTTATAAGCACAAAGAAAGGAGACAATTACAATCAGGGATGGATCCACAGGAGTATGAAGGGGTGGCCATTACCCGACTTTCCAAAAGATCGTCTAGAATTGCACACATCCCTTTCATGGCAAACTAAGACATTGACCCAGTACTCGAAAGTTTGTTGACTACCGAAAAAGCTCTATTAAGCGCCCTTCTCTAATAAGCCCCTCCCCTGTGAGCGAAAATTTTAAATAAGCCTCCCTCTCTATTAAGCCCCCCCCCACTTATATCAAGTTCCAGAAGTTACAAAAGATTTTCAATTTATTCAGCTTAAACAGGTTTGCAAGTTATTTCTGATATCGTTTGGGATAGAACTGTGTCAAATGTACGTATTTAGTTCGTAAAATTCTATGTTAAATCCACAAAAATGGTGTAAAGAGCTGATAAAGCTATCATATATACCCTTGTCATTTGAATTTTTGAAAAAAACCCCGCTCTAATAAGCCCCCCCTCCGGAGTGTCCAAAATTAAATAAGCCCCCCGGGGGCTTAATAGAGCTTTTACGGTATTCATTCTCGAGATTGAAATTGATCAAGTGTTTCTTACACCCCCCCCCCAGTAACGACCCCGCCGGACATTAGGAATACGGCGGGGAAATTACGAAGCAATACATTTTCAGCGGGGATAAAAGTATCATGACGGGGAAAGGAGATTTGGCCATTGTCTATGACGGAACTTGCATAATTTTTGACGGGGAAACAAAAATTTCAATGGGGAAACAACAGAAACAAGGCGGGGAAAGTGCTAAAACTCAAACTTAGCGGGGACAGAAATTTTCTTGGCGGGGCATAAAGATTCATTATTACAAATCAAATGTGGTTTTGAATTCTTTTACATACCACAAGCTACCAGAGTTCGAGGTAAAAGAAAAGGATTGGAAGGCCAATTTGCTTTGGAAGATAGTGTGGCCACTGAAGACATCTCGACCCGGTTGGTCTGGAATGATGCAAGCAGTTCATGTTGGAGAACATCCTGGGAAAGCATCAGTTAAATTCTTGCCTATGATTGATATGAATCCATCAGATATGTCATGCGTATACTCAACAATGATGTATGTTTGCGAAGAAGCAAAGCGTCAAGGCTGCACCCCGATTCTTACATTTGACCAACCACTGTGGTGGAAAGCACTCATGATTCAATCCAATGAGCCTCAAGGAAGTGTTTTAAAGAACATGATTCTTCGCTTGGGTACATTCCATATGCAAATGAGCTTCCTTGGCTGCATCGGCTACTTAATGGGAGGTTCCGGATTACAAGAAGCTTTAGAAGTTGTTTATGGTGCAAACACAGTCACCCACATACTGAGTGGTAAAGCATATTCAAGAGCAGTTCGAGGGCATTTCTTGATGGATTCAGCACTAAATGCAATCATTACTTCGAAAGCATTTGGCTTTGATCCCCTTGCATCAGAAAAGCTAAATGAGCCTTTAGAAGCTGAAGTTTTCCAGGATCAAACTGATGGTTCAGATAACATGCAGGTAGATGATGCTCCCAGCCCGTCATTCGAAGTCCTCTCTTCTATGGAAATACCTACAGAGGAAGAGCAAGAAAACCACATGGAAGCTGACTTCAACGGTTTTCCCTTCGATCCAAGTAAATTGGTACATTTGTATGACAGCTTGATTGCCAAGGAAATAACAGTGGAGACTGCTTGCCAGGAAGAAATCATTGATGACATCAACGCAAAGCTTGTTCAAATAATGGATTCATTGAAAGTCTCTCGTACATCCCGCCTATGGATCCAATACATGGAAATGATTGATATTCTAAGAAAATCATTGAAGGCAGAACGCACTGGTGACTGGAAACTTCATCTTGCATCTGTTTGTGAAATGTTGCCATACTTTGCTGCTTGTGGTCATAACTTATATGCCAAGTCTGCTTATCTGTACCTGCAACTGATGTTGGAGTTGCAAACAACATTTCCAGATATTTATGAGAAGTTCATTGCCGGATTTCATGTCATAAGGAGGAGCGATCGTTATTGGGCGGGACTATCTTCAGATCTTGTCATTGAACAAGTGCTTATGAAGAGTGTCAAGTCAACTGGCGGATTGACACGAGGAACAGGAATGGGCGAGGCACAACGTGTATCGTGGCTGCTATCAATGCCTGCATGCACTAAAATCAATAGTGCGATGCAGGAGTTTGCAGGAACAGCGTATGAAACAAGTGAACAACACAAAGATGTTCTTCCTGCTAGAGTTAAAAGAGATGATAAAGATACAAGATCGCTGTTGCTTTTCTTGCAAGAAAGAGATCCTTTTGCAAATGACACTTCACTGCGGAGTATTGCTACTGGCGTCGTTGCTGAGTCAATTGTCAATGCTGATCGTGCAAAGGAAGTTGGTGATATGATTCTGGCAAAAATGGTGGAGAAAAATCCTGCTGATTTCACATTCAAGAAGAAAGACCAAGCTGTCGCACAAAGCACGAAATCAACAGTGAAAATTCAAGGTGAATCGATTCAAGTGGATCCACAACTTTTATTCCAACGACTTGTTGCAGCAGCAAGAGGGATGTTTGACGATCCGTCTGTTATCTTTGAGTATGAGCTTTGCAGTTACCCATCAGCGATTTTTGAATCATCTGTGCTCTTGAGAGCTGCAAACAAGGCTTCATTAGGAGAAGCAATTTGGAATCTTGGAGAGTGTGGTTTTGATGGCATATTGGGAAATGTCAAATATGTCTTAGATGGTGGGTCCCTTTTGCAGCGAGTGCCGTGGCCAAGGGGGGCATCATTTGATGCTATATGCAAGATCTACACTGATTATGTCACAAAGAAGTACCTGGATGTAACAGTGGTATTTGATGGCTATGAAGAGGGTCCAAGCACCAAAGACAACACCCACATTCGTCGATATGGTGGTCGTGTAGGTCCAGAAGTACGATTCAACGGAGAAATGATTTTGCAATCAAGAAAAGATCAGTTTCTAGCTAATGGCGTAAATAAACAGCGTTTCATCGATCACTTAAGCGAGAAGCTGAATCAAGTGGGATGCTCAACAGTTCAAGCAAATGGAGATGCTGATCTTCTCATTGTACAGACGGCAGTCAGTTGTACTGCCTCAAAGCCAACTGTTGTTATCGGTGAAGACACCGACTTACTGGTTCTTCTTTGTTTTCATGGAAACATGGATGGCTGTGATTTGTTCTTCCATTCGGAAGTAAAATCAAAGGGCAAAAAGCAACGAATCTGGGATATCAAAAGCACTAAGAACAGATTAGGTTTAGACACATGCAAGTTACTCCCAGTTGTTCATGCAATATCTGGTTGCGATACGACTTCTCGACTGTTCGGAGTCGGTAAGTCAAATGCTCTGAAGAGGTTGACAAATGACAACGACAACTTTTCACAACAAGCATGGATCTTTCTTGACGAAAATGCAACGAAGGATGATGTGATTAAAGCGGGTGAAAGTGCACTCCTAGTTCTCTACAACGGAAATACAGGAGAAGGATTGAACTCACTAAGATATCGCAGATTTCACGAAAAGGTATCATCCAATGCAAGCGCCGTCGAGCTTCATCAATTGCCGCCGACATCGAATGCTGCAAAGTTTCACAGTCTTCGGGTCTATGTGCAGGTGCAAAACTGGATAGGAAACGACAGTAGTCACAATCCTGAGGACTGGGGATGGAAAAACAAGGGCGGGAAACTATTTCCTATAACAACATCGCTGCCGCCGGCACCAGCAAAGCTTTTAGAGGTGATAAAATGTTCATGCAAAGCAAGCTGTGATACAAGAAGGTGTACTTGTCGAAAGAATAATCTGCAATGTTCTACAGCATGTGGAGAATGCCACGGAACAAGCTGCTCAAACGCTGCCGATATCCATATTGATGATATAGTTGAACTTGAGGATGATTACTAAAACGGACCAATTGTTTGACTTGATATTTTTGTTGTTTTGTACCAGATGAAAGTTGTATTTAATTTAAATCGGGAAGTTTTCCTTATATGGCAAGGTATTAATGAGTCACGTGACCTTTAAAGGAAATAAAAAAATTTAAGAGACTTAGAATTAACGAAGGCCAGTGATTTTCTTTCATTTTCAGCCATAATTTGATTGTTTTTTTGGCTTATTGTAAGAAACTACGCGAAAGCTCCTCCGCAGAGGTCTAGGATCCGGACGTCAAATTTTGACCCCCCTGTTTTCCGTGTTCCTCGCCAGATATTGATGTACATTTTTTATATGTTTAAAATCATGCTTAGGACGACACATTAGTGGAAAAAGAAATTCTTTTGCAATTATTTTGAGGTATTTTGATATATTGACTGGACTAAAAAGAGGTTTACTGTTTCAGGCCGGGAAAAGCTTTTCCTGCTCACAGCTTTCGTTACAACAACAAAGTGTACATTGACATTCGGGCAAGTTTCCAGATACAACAAAATACTATCAAATTCAGACCCAATGAGAGCTGGGGTGGAAAATAGCGGACCACACCACGAATACTCTCAGAAATTTTCAGACTAGCAGAAAGAAACGAAAAACGAAAGAATATTACGAGGAAATTAAAAAGAAATATTACCTATGAAATTGAATCATACAAAGAATGAAAGACATTGTTGTAAGATCAGTTGTCACCATCAAATGGTTTTCTCCCTCGATTTAAACAAATATGCAGTCAGATGATACGCCATTTGCAGCAAATGACTGTTTAGAAAGCTTTCTGAATGATTAGCTAAAACTTTCACTTCTATAAAATCACGACTTTGCGAGACAGTCATATTTTTCGTATAGTTTGCAAAGTGGTAAAAGATTACTTCTTTGCATGTACTCAGCAAAGAAGGGTATCAGCGAGCTAGCAAAGACGAAAGTTTATCTGACTCCGAATGTTATTCAGAAACTTCTTGCCAAACCATAGTCTCAGCAAATATTTCTTTCATCCATGAGTGGGAGCTGATCATATATTTATAAGCTAATAGGATGACTACAGAAGAATTTCATTAGTTATTCAATGGATCCTCAACCTGAAATTTGGTCTTAAGACATGACACGTTAATCAAATCAACTTACATTGCTGGAAAGTATCCCCATCGCTGATTTTCCTTCGGTGCTTCATACTGCTTTCTATCTCGACCTACAAAAGAAAAAGAGTACTGAGTGAGTCAGAAGAACGCCCGTCGCTTCTACAGCTACTACTCTCTAAAGATATCGGCAACAGATTTTGCAAGCTCTGATTGAAAGGCCAATAGCTTCATTTATTCTAAGATTTTTGATTGCTGAAATCGGTCACTCCGTTCAGCTTTTACAAGGCATTTCCTCGAAAAAATCCCTTCCAAAAACCCTCAAAAACGCGCTAAAACAACGAACCCTAGTGTCTTTACCTTTACAGTTTGGACACACTTTAGGATGTGCTATCCTCTTGGGAGGATGGGAATGTGTTCTCCCTCCCATGAATAACTTATTCAGGAGGATTCCATTCTCCCAACAGGCCAAAATGTTTGAATACATGTTTGTGTCATTATTGTTGAGTAGGAAGACCAAGGCAATTCTGGTCGTCATATTCGTTCGTTCTTGCAGGTTTTCGAAAGGGACTTCCTGCCGAAAATCTTCCATATCGACAGGAATGGCCGACTAAAGCCACGTAAATTACTGACTTTGTATCATGCCAAAGGAAGGATAAAAACTTGGAAAATTACCCCCACAATGTTACAGGTAGAAATTACGATACGGAAATTGACAATCACTTGCCTTTACTGGATAAACAAACTTTACTGCTTAGGATCGGAGAACAAGGAAAATCGACAGGCTGGGTTGAAATGAAAACAACCACATCTCCAAGAAACATGAATTCTTTTAAAATACAAATCGAAGAGAATTCTTCAACTAACTTCCAAAATACGATTCCCATTTATGTTCAAGTTCTCTGTCCACTGATGGTACTCCCTTCATATCTTTCAAATCTCTTCTTGGGTATTGGGTTGGCAGTGTGTTCGACGGAACGTACCTATGAAAATACAAAGAACTTTACATGTTAATTGTAAATGACCACAGGGTTGCTAAGTGTAATATTGTAAATAGTCATGTGACCTTAAGACCTCGCTGATATTATAGCTGTTGTTGTGTACATAGTGAGATGAGTGGTGTTTTGTTGCTGGCAATGGCCACTCGTTATTTGTGTCTCAATGGTCTATCAAAGATATAACACTATGTACTCTCATGCTCCACTTGGTATTGCCTTGTAATCTTAGGCTAGTTAGTGGAATATCTATCAGGTGTCCCTTAAAAAAGTAAACAGATTCTGTTGGGATATCTACCAGGCGTCCCTTAAAAAAGTAAACAGATTCTGATGGTCCCAGCGACGTGAATTTAGCTTCAATCAATGACTAATCACTCTCAAACGTTCCTCGATAATTAACTTGAACATAGATACCTCATTTGTTGGTATTCGTGCTTTGAGAGTAGAAATATCAATCTGGAAGCTCAAATTTGAATCCATCTGCAAGCTAGAGCTCTGGCCTTTTAGCCCAAGCAAATTTTTTAAGCACATTGAAATAAAAAACTGAAATTAAAAGGACAATAAAGAAACTGCTCAATGGGAAGTGCCTTCTAGAAAGCAGAATACGATTTAATACGATCTGTTATTTCAAATTTCATTAAGGCTATCATTAACGTACTTGCTGACAAAATACGTTTTCTCAAAGGTAAACCATTTTTTGAAACAACTGATGACACATGAAAGATGTGAAAATGAATCTACGTTCCGTGTAAAA